>JAPVLO010001121.1:0-179738 GCA_027257055.1 Cephalopachus bancanus | reverse complement strand
CAGAGTCTTGAGCTCTCCCCAGGAAGAGGATTCCTGTCATTCTCATCTTTTCTTTTTTTGCCGCTTCCCGATTCCCCCATCTCAAGCCTTGACTCTCTCCTGGAGCTGTACTCCAGCATGATATAACTTAATTTTATATAATCTATTAGATCATAATTTCATATCACTAATTTGATTATAATTTTGCATAAATAAAATTTGTATATAACTTATATGAATGTAATTATAATTTTCAGGGTACAGATGTTGCACATATTTGGTAAATCTATCCCATTGTACTACTTGGTTTATGACTATATATGCATATTTAGAAATATATGTATTATGCATACACATGTATATACACATACATTATATGTTATATATAATACAATTGCTGAGAGCAATTTGTAAAGACCAATAAAGGATAGTTTCTACTTAGCTAATTTATTCATTCAAAGAAATACCAATCAGTAAAATTTTTCTATATTGACAAGCTAACTATAAAATGCAACTTAAAATGGCAAAGACCTAGAAGAGTAAAGTCATTTTGATGAAGAAAAATGAAAAGAGAGCACATATGCATCTTAACAGTATTGATATCATATGACAGGCAACAAGAAAAACAGATATATGAATGTAGTAAAAATGGAGACCAAAAATAGAACCATTCATCGCTAGTCAGTTGATTCTTTACAAAGGTTACAATATAACCAATGTGGAAAAATAAACTTTTCAGCAATAACTGAGGATCCATTTAGGAGTTTAAAAAAATTCACCCCTTTTTAATACCATGGTTGCCTCAAAATATATCCTAGATCTAAATGCAAAAGCTAAAATTATTGAGCTTGTAGGTGAAAATACACAACAAATTATTCATAAATTTGAGTAAAAAATATTTTTTAGATAGGACAGAAAGTATAAATCATGATATTTAAAAAAACTGATGCAGTGAACTTAAATGTGGTACATATACACAATGGAATATTACACAGCCACAAAGAACAAAATCATGAACCTCACAGCAACCTGGATGGACCTTGAGTCTATAATACTGAGTAATCTCTCACAGAAACAAAGAGCTGAGTATCACATGTTCTCACTCATAAGCAGACTTTGAATAATTATAGTAATACTATAAGAAAATGATTGGCAATAGTGAGAAACTGGGAGGGGGGTGAGGAAGCAGGATTGCCAATAGTGGAAATCTGCCTGGGGAAGGTGGGGGCACACCTCATAAGCAAGGGTACCTGCATAATGAACATTTGTGTACCTAACCCTGAATAGTACCCCACAACTTAAAAATATATAGATACACATATTTATATATAAATAAATTTAAACCATCTGCTCTTTTAATGCTACCATAGATACCTGTACACGTATGTTTATCGCAGCGTTATTCACAATAGCAAGAACCTGGAAACAACCATGCTGCCCATCAAAAGAGGACTGGATTAAAAAAATGTGGTACATATACACGATGGAATACTACGCAGCCATGAAAAAGAACAAAATCATGGATTTCGCAGCTACCTGGATGGAACTAGAGTCTATAATACTGAGTGACCTCTCACAGAAACAAAAATCAGAATATCACGTTTTCACTCATATAATGGACCTTGAACATCCAATGTAATACTATAAGAAAATGACTGATGGTACTGGGAAATTATGGGGGGGGATGGGATTAACAGTAGCTAATATCTATCTGGGACTGGGAAAACACCTCTTATCAATAGGGTGCCTGAATGAAACGTAATTGTACACCTAACCCTTAACTGTACCCTACAAAACGATAATAAAAAATACTGATTATAAAAAAAAAAAAAAAAAAAAAAAATGATTAGGCACACACTTGAAAAAAAATTGCAGACAATATAACATTTTTGTTATATATTCAGAACATACCAACAACTCAATTATAAAAGACAAGCAACTCAATAAACTATATTGGCAAAATATCTGAATAAAAATTGCACAAAAACTAATACACATACACACAGGCCAATAGAAATTTTTTTAAATACTATTTTTAGTAATTAGGATAATGTAAATTAAAATCACAGACAGAAATTACTACATATGCACTGGAATAAATAAATTTTTAAAACTTTTTGATAACAAGCATGAAATGTGGAGTAACTAGAATACTTACACATTTCTGAAGGCAAAATGAGACAACTACTTTGAAAAACAGTCTGGTATATGAATAAGAAATTTTACCCCTAAATATTTAACCAAGAAAAAAGTACAGACAAAGATGTGACCGTCCATATTATTGTATTTTTATTTATGACAGCTCAAACAGGTAGATGAATTTTAAAAATGGGGTATATACCACAAGGATTATAAGTTTAAAAAGAAAATTGCAAGACTTTCATTATCCTTACATATTTGACTTTTCCTCCTCTGGGTTCCCACTGTCTTTAGCCTGAGGAAGTCCCTGAAATAGTTGACTGGGATAGCTTCACAAGCCCTATAGGAAGACTGTTTATAATCATGTGCTAATCTCACTTGGTGGACCTAGGATACAATACAAATTACATAGTCTCAAACTCCTGGCATCAAGTAAGCCCCCTAACTAAGCCTCTCAGAGTGCTGGGATTACAAGTGTGAACCACCATACCTGGTTATCATAGTGGGCATTGAATGGGATGGGTTGGAGAAATGGAAAATCACCTGTCAGATAAAATGCATACAGGTAAGAGATGGTGGGTACACTTAAAGTCAGACTTCAATACAACACAGCCATATAACCAAAAACTATTTGCCCTGCATAAGGATATTGAAATAAAAAGAAAAAAATCATAAAAACAAAAAGAAATTATGCAGATTGTATGTACCAGAGAGAGCCTTCTATTATAGACCATAACCATTCACACTTTTCCACCTACCAGCTATATTTTACATGGGAGTATAAGATAGCAAAACACTAGGATGTGTCCAAAATAATGGGCTAGTTTGATTTTTTTTAATGTTAACATTTGGTACCTGGGGTACAATTCTATTCAAACCACATAAAATAAAATTACCATAACAGGGTCAGGGGATAGAGAAAGCCCTTTTCAGATAAATAAAATGAAGAAATATTTTTTAAAAATAACTGAAATGGGGTTCAAAATTTTGATGCCTGTCTTTTTATAATCAAAAGAAATGTTTGCTTAGTGACATAAAGATTTTGCAGTGGGAAAATGTTAAAATGTTTGGGAAGTAACAATTCCTGATCAAAACCCAAAGTGCCATGACATAAGAGATAAAAAAGACAAGTGGGACCTCATCAAAGTTGCAAGCTTCTGAAGAGCCAAAGACACCATCAAGAGAGCAGGAAGACAGCCCACATACTGGGAAAAAATATTTGCTGACTGTATGTCTGATAAAGGTCTAACATCTAGGATCTACAAGGAACACAAACATGCTGAAAAGGAAAAAACGAACAGTCCCATTACTGTGGGCAAAAGATATGAATAGATACTTCTCAAAAGAAGATACACAAGCAGCCAACACATACATGAAAACATGCTCAGTCTCACTAGTCATCAAAAAATGCAGGACGACCATCATCAATAACTCAAAAAACAACAGATGCTGGAGAGGAGAGGATGCAGGGAAAAGGGAACACTTCCTTACTGTTGGTGGGCATGTAAACTAGTACAGCCTCTGTGGAAAACAGTGGTGATTCCTAAAAGTTCTAAAAATCAACTTTCGACCCTGCAATTCCCCTACTGGGAATATGCCAGAAGAACTCAACTCACTCTATAAAAAAGATACCTGGATACTGTATTCACAGTAGCAAGAACACAGATCCAACATGCTGCCCATCAAAAGAGGACAGGATTTTTAAAAATGTGGTACATATTCATGATGGAATATTACACAGCCATTAAAAAAAAAAAAGCAAAACTGTGAACTTCACAGCAATCTGGATGGACTTAGAGTCTACAATACTGAGTGATCTTTCAAAGAAACAAAGAACTGAGTATCATATGTTCTCACTCATAAGCAGACCTTAAACGGTTATTGTAATCCTATAAGAAACTAATTGGCAGTAGAGGGGAAACTGCTGGGAGGTGGGCAGGGAAGGGGGAATGGCAGTAGTGGTAGTCTGCTTGGGGAAGAGGGGTACACCTCATCAACAAGGGTACCTGCATAATGAACATTTGTATACCTAACCCTGAATTGTATGCTACATCTTTAAAATAAAAAAGAAATTAAAAGTTAAAAATATATTTGGGGAGTAGAGAGAGGTGATGGTTGCACAATATCATGAATTATATGCTTTGAAATAGCTAAACTTATGCTATAATAGTACCACAATAAAATATAATTTTAAAATGTAAGAAAAAAAGCTTAGATCATCTCTTTTTGTCCAAGATTGATCATTTGAACTGTTGCATCTTTCTTTTTTACCTTATGTTTTGCCTGCTATGTCACTTTTTTCCCTTTTGTCTCTGGACTATTAAGACAGTCCCCTACTCAGTTTTTGCCCCAGTCCTGCATCCCAACATGAGCAACATACTACATAAAACATGAGACATCTGATAAATAGTCTCACAAATCTGAATATTCTTGACTTTTATCAAACTTCTCTCGATAAAAGGCACCATGATGATTTCTATAAAAGTTTACCTGGTTGAGGGCTAGCACCAGCTATCCCCACTATAAGCCCCTATTCCTAGAGGGAAGAGTTGCAATGCAGTTAATGATTTGTGGACCAGCTGGTGAAAGCTACCTATACATTCAAGAAAGATGAACCTCCTTCTTAAAAGGGATGAGGTGTGGGTGGAGGCTACCTGTATGGGGGTAACCTTGCATGGAGTGATGGAAGGGTGGTGAGAGAAATGCCTGAGAGGGAACAGGAGTCATCAGGGGATGCTTGCACATGTCCATTCTTCTGAGCATGTGTTTTTATCTATCTATATCTATTTATTTATCTATCCATTTGTTTGTATGTACATGTGAATGCATATATGTATATATGTAAGTACACATACATGGAGGACCCTCAAAAAAATCTGAATCTATGTATAAAAATGGGGTCCTTATTCTTATGCTTAAACTTCAATATCCTTCAAAGTACTCATTGATGCAGTATACCTGTTGAGATCCTTTTTCCACCTCTCAAAATGGTTTTGAACTCATCAATATTGATGCATTTTAGTGCTTCTGCTGTTTTTGTTTTGTTTTACCTCTTCAGAATCAGCAAAAAAAAATTCTCTTTGAGAATTTTTTCATCCCGGGAAACAAGCAAACAACAAAAAAGTCAGTCAGAGTGACAGCAGGTGAATGGGGGGCGGGGGCGGGGGCAAAGTAGTCTTTTCCATTTTAGGCCAAAAACTTCTGAACATTCAGTGATGTGGATAGATGCACTTGTAAAGTACTCTTATAAAATGGGCAAATGTATTGATAGGCTCTCCAAAAAAATTCACTGAAGCTGAACATAGACCACAATGCTAGCTTGTACATTGATGCCAATAAGTTCCTGGAGCATTTATCTACTATCTACCAGCAGAAACCTGACTGAACTACAAGGAGCTCACCCTCCAAATAAAATTTAGTTTTTTGGGGGGACTCTCATATATTTCTATCTAAATATAATCTATTTATCCATCTGTCCATTTTTCATGTATATTTACTATGACAATAAGTGAATATACACTAATAGAAATTGTATTTTACAACACAGTGAGTGGCAAGGCTGAATACCTAATTCCAGATCAAAGTACACACTTTTTTACTGTTACTGCCTCTGGAATTACCATTACATGGGTGGAAATTTGACTGCACTAAAAGGCTGCTCTTGATATATGAGGTCAAACCAGACCAAAATAACTAAGCATTTTTACAGTTTCAGGATCTTTCCTTACTATCCCTTTTTCTCTCCATCCTTGTCCAGAAATAGATGTTCCTCCAAGTTATTGTTTTTGCTTATTACCAATGTAAGGATCTTGCAGGAAAACACTGACTTCCATGATTACCCTTTTTCTATGAAATCTCTTCTCTTCATCCAGAATGTGTGTTGCTTTCTCACTCAGATGAATTCCCTCACTCCCACAGATCAACTTGTAACCAGGACAGGTCAAAACATACCCCCCCGCCCGAACTGAGAGTAGAACATGCCCATCTTAGACATTCCAGTCAATTCTGAAATCCCAGGTCAATTTATCTGAAAAACGCCATCTGGAATTATGTGTTATTTCTATCAACAACTGTTTAAGAGGATTCCTTTTAAGAACGGTTTCTATTTCCCAATTTACCACAGGATTAGGTATCCTAAATAAGAGCATATCCAGTATCCCCAAACAGCACGGCCATGAAAGTTCTTATGTAGACCCTAGGACTCCTACTGCCTAATCCACCATGTCAAAGAGTCAGACATCAAGAGGATGATTCTAGGGTAAGTCATAGTGATTCACACCTGTAATCCCAGCATATTGGGTATCCAAGACAGGAGGATCATTTGAGACCAGAGCTTGAGGCCAGTCTGGGAAGCAAAATAAGGTTCTATCTGTACAAAAAAAAAAAAAAATCTGGGCATAGAAACATGTAATGGTAGTCCCATCTACTAAAGAGGCTTAGGCAGGAGGCTTGCATGAGCCCAGGAGTTCAAGTCTTTATTAAGCAATGATTGTACCACTGTACTCTAGCCTGGGTAACAGAGTGAGTCCTGCTTTTAAAAAATATATAAAAATATATCCCTTCTGACTTTTTAGATCCAAACTAAAAGGGTTATTTTGCCTCATGGTGACCAGAAAGACATTAATATTTGAAATAAGCAATATACAGTGCCCATTTTTTTAGAAAGAAGAAAGTAAAATCAATATCAAGATAGCAGGACTGAGGAAATCAACTGAGTTCTAGCCCCAATAAAAGGGAGAAGAAACTAAAACTATCCAAGGAGAATATAAAAAAGTTATGAAGCATTTTGACTGCAAAATAAAGTTAAGCCTGTTAGTTTTTAATTCCTTTAGAGATTGTAATATACCACTACAACTTAGGAAGTGAAAGGTGACAGATATTTATTCTCTTTCCATTCTAAAGACCAGAAGTCTAAAATGAAGGTGTCAGAAGAATCTTGGGAAAGATATTTGCTAGGTTTTCCAGCTCTTTGTGGTTCCAGGCAATTCTACGTCTGTAGGTTCATCAATGAAATATATTCCTTCGTCTTTATGTGCTTTTTAAAATTTATGTGTCTAACCCTTCACTCTATTTTTATAAAGATACCTATCATTAAATTTAGAGGCCACCCAGGTGGATTCAGAGTAATCTAATCTCAAGATTCTTACCTTAGGTACATCTGCACAGACACTTTACCTATATTAATTTGCATTTACAGTTTCTAGGAGTTAGGACTTCAACATACCTTATTGTTCGTTTTTTGATGGGGGCACTATTTAACACAGTACATTTTTAAGAAATTAGTGACCAAACTTACCATAAAAATTCTCTATTTTTCACTTACAAACTGAAGTGCATGCTTCCTTTATGAAAAGTTTCTTTTCTTTTTCTGTATCTCTTCTCTCACTTCTCACTTAATTTGCTTTTATTTTTTCTTGAGGCATGTTCTTGCTCTGTCACTAGTCTGGAGTACAGTGGTACGATCACGGCTCACTGCAGTCTAATACTCCTGTTCTCAAGTGATCCTCCAGTTCTAGCTTCTTAGACACTACAAATATAGGCACATGTCACCATACCCAATTAAACTTTAAAAAAATTTTGTAGACATGGGGGTCTGACTGTGTTGCTCAGGCTGGTCTCAAACTTCTGGGCTCAAGCAAGCCTCCTGCTTTGGCTCCCAAATTGCTGGGATTACATGCATGAGCCACCATACCCAGCCTCTCAATACCTTCCTTAATACCACTACCTCCCTAAAGACATCATAATCTGCCTTTTCATAACTATGTGTGTGACTGACTCCTCACCCTATAGGATTATAGATGTAGTGGCCGAAAGTTCAATCCGGGAGACCACCAAGAGCCAATCCTGATGAAAGTTCAAGAGGGTCGTTATTTGCAAGCTCGAGCCTGGACCTCTGTCAACAACCGATGCAGCAGAGTACACCCAGAGGCCCTGACTTCTTTAAGCAGACACCTTTTATCATGGTTCCACAAAGGGAGGAGGAGTTTGGGGGGACTTTCCAGTCTTGTTACCATTTAATTGGGTAGTAACCTCTGGTGGTCAGCTCAATCGTGGAGGATTGGCTAGCTTGACTCGGGCTGACCTTGGCCCACTAGCTGGGGAAGTTGCAGAGACATCTGGAAACTTTAGGTGATTTTCCCCTGGCACTTAATTGGTTGTTGCTAAGGGGAAAGTGGGTCAAGGGAAGGGGTTGAAGCTTGAACTGGAGCTTTGCAGTTTTTCCCATAACTGAAACGTTAAACAGCTACAGGTTATGTTTTAAAGCAGAAAGCTAAAATGGCTATGCTATTGTCCACAAGTCAATTACATATTTATTGGGTTATAGCATGTTCTTAACCTAAGTCTATGGTATACTCTGTTATGGCCCTCTCATAGAGACACAAACCTCTTAAGAATAAATTCAAGAGAATTTCAAGATGGCGATGGAGTTGATTAGGAGTCTGTGAGTCTCCATATAAATGAGTGGGCACAGGGAGGATTATGCACATGTGTCAGCCCCAAGTAGGTGTGTGTGTCTGCCTAAGTAGGAACATGGGAACAAGTGGCCAGAGCTCTTCTACTGAGATGGCTACCCTGCATTGACATTCAGTTCCCAGCAAAATACATGGTCCAGAGGCAAGCACCATCTCTGTAACACTATCTGGAAGAAAATGGCAAAAAAACAGCCAATAATGGTACTGCTTACCTCCACAGTCTCTGGAGCCAGATCATTGGCAGTGGGGACACACCAGAGGAACTAGCCACAGACTCCCAGTGGAGGACAAGATGCAGAGACATGCCCACTGCCTGGTATCAAGGAGAGACAGGCTCTGGCCTCCCCACACAAATAGCAGAGCTAGTTCCTGAGACTGAGGTGTGAGTTCAGCTACTCTTTGAGGTTGATCACAGTAAACCCACAGAGAATACCCCAGATGAATCATCCCCAGAGGGACAGGCATGACAAGGAGACCCAGTCACCCCATCTCTTTTTCTGGAACATTTACAGGTCTGTGAAGACTAAAAAAAAAAAAAAAAAAAAACCCTTCCTGAAATGAATGAGTGGATGTGAGTTTTAAACTGACCCAAATCCCTTCTCCCAGTGATTCACAAGACGTAGGACCCAGATGGGGAGCATCCTGAGTGGCACACATGGAAAAGGTTAAACAAAGGTAGATCTTTTGGGAGTGATTGGTAGCCTCTCCCTGGTCACAAGGTGAGCAAGTTGACAGATCTAGAGACTGGAGCCCCCTCTCCTCTGCTGCCCTTGGTGGGTCACACCTACATAGAGCCTGAAGTTTCAGAATCCGCCATAAGAGGGAAAATAAGAATTACAAAAGTTTTTCTTTCCTCCTCACTGCTCTGCCCCAGTTTTCTATATTTTGTAAGTCATGGGTAATTTGTTTTATTTTATTTTATCCCTTCCCCTTTTTTCACATAAGGGCACATATGAGTGTGAAAATATTCCCATATTGTCAGTTTTCGGTTTTTCTTTTTACTAGCTGGTTTGTTTGTATTTCCTTCTCTACTTCATGCTCTTCATTGTGTTTCCTTCTCCCAACTCTTTCAGTTCCTTTTCTTTCTCTTATGCTATTTTGTTCCTGGGGAATAGACATACATTCCCATAACAAGGATATATAGTGAGGTGGTGGGAAGTGGGCCCCAGCAGCCCCACATTTCAGTCCATGAACATTGTGATCTGCAGACAACTTTTGAATCTTAGCACTGCCAACACAACTAATTCAAATCTCAAAGCCGAAAAAGGACAGCACCACTTCCCACCCACAACCTGGCTGCAAAATCAAACAAATATGGGGGCTTTACCAAAGAAAGAATAGGAGGTTGAACAAACAGAAGTTAAAACTATTACCCCTTTCACTGAGCAAGAGAAGGGAAGAGAAGAGAAAATTCCATTACAAATAAATAGAAATCAATAAAAAACACACACACACACACACACACACACACACACACACACACACACGTAATCCAGAGACCCCTAGAAAGTCAATGCTAGGGAATACAGACTTTAGAACTCAAACAAAGAAAAGTGCCCAAATTGATTGGTTTCAAACCACAAATACAGAGATAAAGAAATGATTTAAATAGATGAATAAAAACAAAGAAAGGCAAGATGGAAACATAAAATAATTAAATAGAGAAATGCAAACCATAAAGAATACAGTCAATGAAATAAATAATAAAATGGCAGACATGGAAAGCAGTATTAACCAAGTAGAAGAAACTAAGATATTAAAGGTCAAAATATGGAACTACCCCAAATGATTAATAACATAGAAAGGACGCTTTAAAAGATAGGACAAAGCCTTTAAGAGATATGCCATTATATTAAGTGACTGAAGTTATGCCCCATCAGAAGAAGAAAAGAAGAATGAAAGCACCCTGGAATAAACATTTTATGAAGCCATAAAGAAAACTTCTCACCTCTCATCACCCTTCCAAACACAAGAGATTCAGAGAAGCCCTGCAAGGCATCAAATGAGAAGACCAAATCATTTACTTACACAAAGCAGGTATAAAATAAAACATCCTAAAGGAAATAACCAAGAAAGGTCAGGCTACCTACTATGGAAGGCCAGTTAGAATAGCAACAGACTTATCCACTGAAACACTGTGAGCTAGAAAAGACTTAAGTCTACTCTTCAAAATTCATAAAAACAAAAAATTCTACCAAGAATTTTCTACCCAGCTAAGCTACACTTCATCAATGATGGAGAATTAAAATCCTACCCAGACTTTCAATTTCTAGTTTTGCTTCCTTCAGACCAGTTCTTAAATAAGAGACATTTAAGAAGATATTAAGCACAGAAATGGAAGGAAGGAAGGAAAAAAGGAAGGAAGGAAGGAAGGAAGGAAGGAAGGAAGGAAGGAAGGAAGGAAGGAAGGAAGGACCATGCACTTCACATGAATGCAGGAAAACAGAATCAGCACAGCATGCATTGTGACTGCAAAATTGAAAACACCCACACATACAAGCCCACAAATCAAAAGAAAACCAACAGACAAGTAAACAAAACAATAGCAACAACAACTTTATATAAGAGCCTTATGACAGGGATACACTCCCATATCTCAATATGCAGCCTGAATGTGAATGGATTAAATGCACCACTAAAAAGGCAGAGAGTAACAAACCAGATTTTCAAAATGAACCAAAAACATGCTGCCTCCACAACTCACTACAAAGAACACTCATAGACTCAAAGTTAGAGGACAGAAAACAAAATTTTAGGTGAATGGAAGACAAAAGAGGTGGGAGTTGCAATCTTAATATCAGACAACAAACCTTTAAGATATCAAAAATTTAAAAACAGATATGGAAAGACACTACATAATAATAAAAGTTTTGATCCATCAACAAGACATATCTATCCCAAGTGACTAAGCACCCAGCATAGGAGAACCAGCTTTTATAAAGCAATCAGCAAGGAGATCCAGGACCTCAACTTCATGCCTTACCCAATGAACTTAATAGATACCTAGAGAACACTCCACACAATAACCATGGAATATAAATTCTACTCATTAACACATGGAATGTACTCCAAGATCAGCCACATCATGGGTCATAAATCCAGTATAAACAAATTCCATATGCTTGAAATATCATCATAAGTCTTCTAGGAACACAGTGGAGTAATAACAAAGTGTTGGTTCTTTGAAAAGATAAACAAGATTTATGAACCCCTAGACAGAATGGCAAGAAAAAGAGAGAAAACACCCAAATAAACACAATCAGAAACACAAAAGATCAAGTCACAACTGACCCTGAAGAAACACAAGAGATTATCAAAGATTACTATGCACATCTGTATGGAATAGACTCAAAAACCTAAAGGAAATAGAGAACTTTCTGACATCACACAACCTCCCAAGGTTGAAACAAGAAGAAACTGAGAAACTAAATAGACTACCCAATCCAGAAAATTGACTCTATCATTAAAAACCTTCTTACACAAAAAAGTCCTGGACCAGGTGGCTTTCCAGTGGAATTCAACAAAACACACAGGGGAGTTTATTCCAATCATGAAATCTAGAATGACAGAACAGTTCCCAAATTATCTTTGAAGCAGACATCATAGTGATACCTGCACATGCGTGTTTATTGCAGCATTATTTACAATAGCAGAAACACGGAACTAACCATGCTGTCCATCAAAAGTGGACTGAATAAAAAAAGTGTGGTACATATACATGGAATGGAATATTATTCAGTCATTTAGAAGGATAAAATTAAGGACTTTGCAGCAATTTGGATGAATTTAGAGTCTATAACACCCAGTGATCTAGCACAGAAGATGGGGTGAGTGTACATTTTACCACAAAAGAGGAGAAAACATTTTAGGCGTGATTGTAAGGCAATGTTTATAATCATGTGGAACAAAAGAGAAATTATAGTAACATATTACATGATAAGATAAGTTTTAGTAGATTTGCAAAACACCATTTAAATTCCACAGGAAGAAATATGGTGTCACCCCAGTATATCATTTTTTTGATTAATAAAAACTTCAAGGGATTTAATTATATAGATTTGCATTCACTGACTTTCTCAAAGTAATTGTCTTGCACTTGGAAGTTAACATAACAGTCATCGTTAATATAATAAATATTATATAGCTACTTAGAACTTCAAAAATTCACAACAGGGTAAGAATTTAGCAGGGGGCAGGGAAGATGGAGGCCAAGCCAGTAGGACTATGCAAGTTCATGTGTGAATGAATGAGTGTATGGAAAATTTTGTGTGTGTGCTGGTGAATGAGTGGGTGTGTGAGTGGCTGACTGAGTGAGGGCTAAGGAGCATGCAGCCAGGGCTCTGCTGATGCAGCAGCTAGTGCCAAAGTGGCTGGGCTTGGACTCTAGTGATTCCCAGGACTCAGAAGTTGAGCATCAATTTTTTTTCTTTTCTTTCTTTTTTAAATCAACAAACCCTCCCTGGGAAAAAATGCTGAGAGAGACTGTCTAGGTGGGGCTTGTGAGTGGGTGGCCAGGTCCCTGGTGCAACAGCAGATGCTTCAGCTTCCTTACTTTGTCCTTGGCTCTTCCTGGATCGCAGTTGTGGAGTACCATTGTTTTTTTAAAATGGACAGAAGTTTTCGTTTGGAAAACCAGTGGGGAGACACTATTGTTCCAGGCACTCCCTCACTGATAAAGCAGGAGAGAGATTGCTCCTGGCTTTGCCTTATCACTTCAGCACCTTGCAGGGCACAGGAAGGGGCTGCAGATGGAGTCCAGAGGCAAGTTCCCATGGAAGAGAAGAGAGGCACCCTACCTCCGTCTTGAAAGTGGGACAGAAAAGTGCTTCAATGGACCAACAGATCTGATCTCTGTGACTGGTGGATCAACTACTCAGGGATTGATCATGGCCTAGAGGGAATATCCTGAGAGCACAAACTTCAGAAGGACCTGAAGAGTGCTGAGTGTCTGGTGCCCTACCCCTCACGCTGATCCAGCCTGGGACAAAGGGTGTGGCAAGAAAAAGACAAGGAAGAACTCCAAAGAGATCTGTGGTGAGTCTGGGGCTGACCCAAACCCCCTCTGCCCCAGAAACCCTCTGAACATCAGACCCACACAGCTGGGCCATGACTGAGAGGGACGAACCCAGGTGGAGCCTGGAGGTCAGTCGCAATAGGAGACTTCCATTCCAGAATAGGCCTGGCTGGAACACCCCCAGTGAGAGTACATACCTGGGAAAGAGACAATAGTGTACCTCCCCACCTGAGATCTCCCTGACCATACGAGAGGAGGAGCGGAGAACTGCAGCCCCACCCACCTCCATGATGTCTCCTCCTTCCTTGCTTAGTTCCCTGAGGAGAAAGTGAAAGAGGTGGCTGTGCTGGAGAAACTTCATTGGAGGAACAATTACAGAGCTTGCCACAAGAGGGCAGGTTTTTTTGTTTGTTTGTGTTTTTAATTTTCAATTTTTTTATTAAAAAAAATGTTGACTGTTTGTTAGTTTATTGATTTTTAAATTATTTTCCCTTTGTGCATGAATGTGTATGTGAGGATTTGATCTGTATCCTCCCCAATTTTTTTTTCTTTTTCTATTTCTTTTTTCTTTTATTTGTCATTTTCTGTTAATGTGTGTATGTGAATGATTAAGTGTGCATCTTCCGATTTTGTTGTTGCTTGTTCTTGCTCTTTTTTTCTTCTGGGGTTTTTTAATTCATTTTTTATAGTTTAAAGGGTGTGTCAATATATGTGAGAGGGTTCCACCTGAATCCCTCCCACTCTTTAATCTTTCTGTCTTTCTTTTCTGTTCACTTTGTGCTAGGCTTGTGTGTGTGTGTGTTTATTTTTCTTGGGTTTTTTTGTTGTGGTTTGTTCAGTTTTGCTTTGTTGTTAATCCAGTTTATTTTGGAGTGTTTGTTGGTTTCTGCTTTGCATTGTCATATAGAGTGGTGGTGGGGAGTGGGTCTCAGGGAACACATACCACAATAAGCGACCATTGTAATTTGCACATAGTATCTGACACCTAGTACTCCAATCCCTGACATTATTCAAATTTCAAAAACTACAACAGGCAACAAAGCTTCCCATCCATTGTCCTATTTCAAAATAGAACAAATCCATACCCCAGATCAGGGAAGAATAGAGGACTGAGCAAACATCAGAAGGGAAAGACTCCCCCACTGACACTGAATAACAGAACTAAAGAGAAAAACAAGAGATCTGTCACAAAAGAATAAAATCCAAAGGAAGACCACAGGCAAGTCTTTCAAGTCTACCACAGGCAAGTCTTTCAAGTCTACCAAAGATAAAACCCCTGAAAAATCGGACCTTGGTGCCCAAACAATGGAAGTCACTAATGACTATTCCCAGAATATGACAGGGATTAGGGAATGGATGGAAAGAGTGAATAAGACTCAAGAATGACACAATACAACACTGAAAGAACTTGTAACAGAAATTTTGGCAATAAAAATTTTCATCCAGGAAATAAATAACAAGATGACAAGCATGGAAAACTGAATTAATCTAGCTGAAGAAAGAATTTCAGAACTTGAAGACCAGAACATGAAATAAGCCTGATCTGTAAAAAACATAAAAAGGATTCAGAAAAAAAGAACAAAGCCTACAAGAGATGTATAATTATATCAAGAGACCAAACAACACCTGATTGGTACCCCAGAAGAAAAAAGGGAAAGGAGAACAACTTGGAGCAATTATTCCTGTAGGTAATACAAGAACACTTTCCCCATCTCATTAGAGAGGTGACCAGCCAAGCACAAGAGACACAGAGAACCCCCAAAAGACATCAAATGAGAAGACTGACTCCTATAAACATAGTAATTCATCTACACAAAGTAGGCACAAAAGAAAAAAATCCTAAAGGCAGCAAGAGAGAAAGGTCAGACTCCCTACTGGGAAAAACTAACTAGAATAGCAGCAGACCTATCGGCAGAAACACTACAAGCAAGAAGGGACTGGAGCCCTAAATTCAAAGTCCTCAAAGATAAACAATTTCAATGAAGAATTTCCTATTCAGTCAAGTTCCACTTCATCAGTAATGGAGAATTAAAATCCTTCCCAGACATACAATCCCTAAAGATTATGCAGCTTCTAAACTAGCTCTGCAGGAGACACCTAAAAAGGTATGAAGCAAAGAAGGAAAAAAAAAAAAAAAAAAAAGAATGACCATACACTTCCCAAGAGAACAGCAGAGCACAGAATTAACAGAGAATATAGCCCAACAAGAAACTTGAAAACAAACAAATACATTAACTGCAAAGTCAAAAGAAAACAAGCAAACAAACAACAACAACAAAAAACTTTTAAAGAATGTCATGACAGGGATAAGCAATCACATTTCAATAATCAGCCTGAATTTGAATGGACTAAAGGCACCACCGAAAAGACATAGAATGGTGAACTGGAAAAGAAACTATGATCCAATTATTTGCTGCATTCAGGAGACTCATCTCACTTCAAGGGACACACACAGATTCAAAGTTAAAGGACGAAAACCGAATTTCTAGGTAAATGAATCACAAAAAAAGGCAGGAATTGCAATCTTAATATCAGACAAAACAACATTTAAGCTATCAATTTTTTTAAAAGATCCAAAAAGGACACTGCATAATGATAAAAGGTTCAATCCATCAACAAGAAATATCCATCCTAAACATATATGCACCCAACATAGGAGTACCAGCATTTATAAAACAACTATGAAATAAACTACAAAAAGATATTGATTCTAACACTATATAGCAGGGGACTTGAATACCCCCACCGACAGCCCTGATAAATCATCAAGGCAAAAAATCAACAAGGAGATCCAGAATCTAAACTTGACATGTGACCAAATGGACTTAATAGATAACGACAGATTATTCCCCCCAACAATCAGATTATACATTCTACTTATCACCACATGGAACATACTCCAAGATCAATCACATCCTAGGACATAAATCAAACATAAACAAATTCTATAAGGCTGAAAACTTGCCATGCACATTTTCAGACCACAGTGGAAAAAATGGATATCAGAACCAACAACATTTCCCCAAAACCCACAAAGACATGAACACTAAACAGCATGAGGCTGAAAAAATACTGGGTCAACATTGAAATTAAAGCAGAAATTGAAAGATTACTGGAAACAATGAAAATGAAAAAATATCTTACCACAACCTTTGGGATGCCAAGAAATCAGTTTAAGAGGGGAATTTATATCTCTGCAAGCACACATCAAGAAAATGAAAAGATCATAAGTGGACAGCCTAACAAATCACCAAAGGGAGCTGGAAAGAGAAGACCACCAAAATTCTAACTTTAGCAGAAGATTCCAAATCACAAAAATAAGAGCCCAAATACAGGACATAGAAGACAAAAATATCATAGAAAACATCAAAAAACCAAAAAATTATTTCTTTGAAAGAATTAACAAGATTGATGGGCCCTTAGCCTAAATGACTGAGAAAAAGAGAGAAAAAGTCCAAATAAGCACAATCAGAAATACAAAAGATCAAATCGCAATTGACCCTGAAGAAATACAAAAGATTATCAGAGATTACTATGCACACCTATATGGAAACAAACTTAATAGCCTAAATGAAATGGAGGACTTTCTGACATCACACAAACTCTCCAAGTTGAAACAAGAAGACACTAAATAGACCAACCTAGGAAATTGACTCATCATATGAAAACTACCTACAAAAAAACAAAACAAAACAAAACAAAAACCTGGTCCAATGGCTTTCCAGCAGAATTCTACAAAATGTACAAGGAGGAGCTGATATCAATCCTATTGAAAGTATTTCAGGCAATTGAGAAAGACAGAATTCTCCCCAAATCATTTTATGAAGCTAGCATCACACTGACACCCAATCCGGGTAAAGATCCAGCAAAATAAGAAAACTACAGGCCAATATCCCTTATGAACATAGATACAAAAATCCTCAGCAAGAGTCTAGCAATTGAATCCAAAAACACATTTCAAAAATCATCCACCATGACCAAGCAGGCTTCATCCAAAGGATGCAGGGCTGGCTCAATATTCGCAAGATGATAAATATAGTTGAATACATCAAAAGATGTAAAAGCAAGAACCACATGATTATCTCAGATGCAGAAAAGCTTTCGATAAAATTCAGTATCCCTTCTTGATAAAAAAGCCTCAAATACCTAGGCATAGAAGGAACATACCTCAAAATAGTAAGTGCCATCTACAATAAACCCACAGCTAACATATTGCTATATGGACAGAAACTGGAAACATTTCTCCTGAAAACTGAAAAAGACAAGTTTATCCACTCTCACCCCTCTTGTTCAATAATGTGTTGGAAGCCCTAGCTCGGGCAATTAGATAAGAGAAGAAAATCAGGAAAAAAGGAAGACAAGTTATCCCTCTTTGCTGATGATATGATCTCTTGAAAATTCAAGAGAATCTGTCAAAAACCTGCTAGCACCAATAAAGGACTTTGGCGATGTCTCAGGGTACAAAATAAATGTGCAAAAGACAGATGCATTCCTATACACCAACAACAAGCAGGCAGAGAACCAAATAAAAAGCACAATCCCATTCACAATAGCCACAAAAAGAGGCAATTGGAGACAGGACAAGTCGCACTGTGAAGATCTCCATAAAGGGTTGCTCCTGAGGACAGTTCCACATGTCCCCATGGCTACCGCCTACAAACTGCCCACGCAGTAAACTGCCTCCATTGCATTAGTCTCCGCAGGGGATTGCTGCTGTGGTTGTTACCAGGTGCTGAACAGTTGCTGTCATTGTGGCACTCGGCTCTGCCCTGGGGAATTCCAGCTCCCTCCTCCACCCAAAACTGCCCATGGTACACCAAGCTGCAGCACCCAGCTACCTCAGTAATTCCCAGTGCCTAATGGTGGACACACACCATTGTCACACGGCACGTCATATCTGATCAACTGGGGCCCTGATAAGTGGAGAGAAAGGGTCTGTGAAAGAGGAGCCACCCATCAAAGCCCTTTTCCAGGCAGACATTTGTATTGCCCTACCCATCTCCACATGGTCTTTACCTTATTTTCTAAGGTAACCTCATCGAAACAGGAGACAGAAACCCCTCCCCTATGCCGAATAACACACTAACAACTCAGTACTGTGTGGCAGACCTGTCAGGTAGCAAGCCAAGGGAACTTACCCAAGAAATAAGTAACCCTGTTTACCTAGAATGAGAACACAGGGGACAAGCTACAGATCAGAGCTGAAAAGACTTTAGATATTCAGTAAAGACCCCAGAGCTAGTCTGGTTTCTTATTTTGATTATTTATTTTATTGTTTTGACTGTTTGTTCACTTTTGCTTGCTTTTTGATTTAGAATACACTTGTGTTGGGGAAAAACACATCAAAAGGGATTATTTTATTGAACTGTCTTTGTGTGATTATCGGTACACTTTAAAGAATTTTCTGCTTTTTACTCTTTTCTGGCCTTGTGTCTCTTTTCATTTGTTAGTTGGTATATGTGTCTGTTTTCCCTCTTACACTTCTCTCTCTACAACTTCCTCTTGATTCCCCCTTCTTACATTATTTTCCTTTGTCTTATCTCCTTTTGTTCCAGGGAGCAAACCTAAAACCCACTGCATGGTCAGACTATAAGGAAGTGGGAAGTGGTTTCCAGGGTGTCCATACACCTGTCAGTGGATACTGGAATCTGCAGATAGCTTCTGAAACACAGCTTTCCCCTCATTTAAATCTCAAAACTGCAAAAAGTACAGCCCCAACTCGCAGTCCAGTCTCAAAAGTGAATAAAGCCAGAGGACACTCATAAGGAAGAACAGGAGATTGGACAAAAAGAAGTAAAAGCAACATCACATTCCCTGAAAAACAGAATCAAAGAAGGGAAGGGAAAGGGGGAGAGAAAAATCTACACAAATGAAGAAAAGCTAAAAGAAGAATATTGGTCTCTCACAAACCCCTGGGAAGCAGACACTGAGAAAACAGATTTTGGAATGCAAACAATGAAGAGCCCCCAGAATGACTGGTCTCTAACTACAAACACAGATATCAAGACATTAATAGAGAGCTTAAAAGTAATTGAAAATAGAAGGAGTTGATGCCTGAGATACCAGTAATAAAAAATACTGTGAATGAAATAAATAGCAAACTGATAAGCATGGAAAGCAGGATTAGCCAAACAGAAGAAAGAATCTCAGAGCCTGAGGATCAGAATATAGAACTAACCCAAGCAGTCAAAAACATAGAAAAGAAGCTGAAAAAGATAGAACAAAGCCTTCAAGCGATGAACAATTACTTCAAGAGACCAAACCAGAGAGTAATTGAACTTCCTGAGGCAGAAAGTGAGACAGAGACCACTCTGGAACAACCATTTCATGAAATTATTTAAGAACTTCCCTCATCTCATCAGTGAAGCAAAAATTCAAACATAAGAGATTCAGAGAACCCCTACAAGACAAGAAATGAGAAGACCAACTCCCAGACATATAATAATTCACCTAAACAAAGTAGGTATAAAAGAAAAATCCTAAAGGCAGCAAGAAAAAAAGCTCAGATTACCTACCATGGAAGACCAATTAGAATAGCAGCAAATTTATCAACAGAAATCCTTCAGGCTAGGAGGACTTGGAGCCCTATCTTCAAAGTTCCAAAAGATAAACAGTTTCACCCAAGAATAACCTATCAATCAAGCTAAGCTTCATCAGGGAGGGAGAATTAAAATTTTCCCAAATATGCAATCTCTAAGAACTTACGCTGCCACCAGACCACCTCTACAAGAAACACTTAAGAAAGGATTAAACAAAGAAGAAAAGAATAAAAAGAACAACATTCTTCACAAGAGTACAGGAAAAAGATTAAAAACACAAATGAACCAATGCAAAACCAAAAGAAAGACAACAAACAAATAGGAACAACAACAGCAACTCTATAAGAACCTTATGATAGAGATCAACTCTCTCATTTCAATAATAGCTTGAAAGTGAATAGATGAAATGCACCCTGATAAGATAGAATGGCAAAATGGATAAACTATCACCAGGCAACAATATATTGCCTCCAAAATATTCATCTCACTAGAAAGGACACTCACAGACTCAAAGTAAGAGGATGGGAAGCAAACTTTCAGGTGAACAGAATACAAGAGAAAGGAGGAGTAACAATCTTAATCTCAGACAAATACCCTTTAAGCTATCAAAAATTTAAAAAGATAAACACCACTACATAATGATATAAGGTTCAAACCATCAACAAGAAATATCCATTGTAAACATATATGTACCCAACATGGGAGCACCAATTTCATAAAGCAGCTTCTAGGTAAATTTTTGTTTGTTTATTTGTTTGTTTGTTTGTTTGTTTTTGAGTTGGAGTCTCACTGTCACCCAGACTGGAGTGCAGTGGCCACTCCCGGCCACTGCAGCCTCGACCTGCTGGGCTCCGGCGATCCTTCCACCTCAGCCTTCCACGTAGCCAGAATTACAGGCATGCGGTAAATTTTAAAAAGATATTGACTCTAACATTATCATAGCTGGGGACTTTAACACCCCATTCACAATGCTAGCATCATCAGGATAAAAACAGATCATCAGGATAAAAATCAGCAATGCAATTCTGAACCTCAATGTGACTCTTGATCAAATGGACCTAATTGATACCTACAGAACACTCCACCCAATGACCACAGAATATACATTCTACTCATCATCACTTGGAACACACTCTAAGATCGCCCACATCCTTGGGATAAATCAAGCATAAAATATGTCATAAGAAATCTACCTACCAAAAAAAAAGCCCTGAACCAGATGGCTTTCCAGCAGAATTCTATAAGACATTTAAGGAGGAACTGAGACAAATCCTACTGAAAGTATTCCATGTGATTGAGAAAGATGGAACTCTCCCCAAATCATTTTATGATGTTAGCATCACATTGATACCCAAGCCAGGTAAAGACCCAACAAAGAAAGAGAACTACAGACCAATATCTTTGATGAACATAGATGCTAAAATTCTCAACAAGATCCTAGCTAACAGGATTCAACAACACAACTCAAAAATCATCCATCATGACCAAATAGGCTTTATCCCCACGATGCAAGACTGGTTCAACATTTGTAAGACCATAAATTTAATGACATCAAAACAAAAACCATATGATTATATCATTAGATGCAGTAAAAGCTTTTGATAAAATCCAGCACCCTTCTTGATAAAAACCCTCGAACTTCTAGGCATATGTGGATCATACCTCAAAATAGTGAAAGCCATCTCTGAGAAACCCACAGCCAGAATACTCCTAAACAGACAAATATTGGAATCATTTCTCCCGAAAACTGGAACAAGACAAGAATGCCCACTCTCACCCCTCCTGTTCAATACAGTATTGGAAATCCTGGCTAGAGCAATCAGAAAAGAGAAGGCAATCAGGGATATCCAAATAGGAAAAGAGGAAGTCAATTTATCTCTCTTTGAAGACAATATGATTGTATACCTTGAAAACCCAAGAGAATCTATGAAAAATCTCCTGCACTGATAAAGGACTTTTGCAAAGTCTCAGGGTATAAAATAAATGTGCAAAAGACAATCACATTTCTTTATACCAATAATAAACAACAGAAATCCAAATAAAAAGCACAATCCCATCCACAATAGTCACACAAAAAAGAAATACCTTGGAATCTTCCTAAACAGAGACGTGAAAGACCTTTACAATGTAAACTACAAAACACTGCTCAAAGAAATCAAAGATGACACAAACAAGTGAAAAAATATCCCATGCTCATGGATTGGAAGAATCACCATTTTGAAGACGTCCATCTTACTTAAGGCAATCTACAGATCTAATGCAATACCCATCAAATTACCAGCAACATTCTTCTCAGATCTAGAAAAAAACAATACAGGAATGCATATGGAAACACAAACAACCAAGAATAGCCAGAAATACCATTAGCAAAAAAACAAACAAAAAACAAAGCAGGAGGTATCACACTACCAGACTTTAAATTTTATTATATAACTACAATAATCAAAACAGCCTGGTATTGGTACAAGAACAGGCATATAGACCAATGGAATAGAATTTAGATTCCAGAAGCAAAACCTCAATTTCTCAACCAACTCACCTTCGATAAAGCCTCCAACACCCACCACTGGGGAGAGGAGAACTCCTCAGTAAATGGTGCTGGGAAAACTGACTGACCACATGCAGAAGATTCAAACAACACCTCTATCTATCCCCATACACAGAAATTAACTCTAAATGGATCAGAGAACTAAATATAAGACCTTCAACCATAAGTTCTTTAGAAAATGTCAGACACACCCTTATGGAAGCTGGAACTGGCAACTGATTCCTGATCAAAACACAAAATGCATAGGACATAAGAGATAATATAGATAACTGGGACCTCATTAAATTGACAGGCCCTTCAAAGCCAAAGAAACCATCTAGAGAGCAGGGAGACAGCCCACAGCCTGGGAAACAATATTTTCCAACTCCATGTCTGACAAAGCCCTAACATCAAGAATCTACAAGAAACTCAAACTTGCTGAAAAGAAAAAATACAAACAACCTCTTTACAAAGTGGGCAAAAGATATGAATAGACACATCTCAAAAAAAGACATAGAAGCAGCCAAGAGATACATGAAAAAATGTTCAGCCTCACTAGTCATCAAGGAAATGCAAATTGAAACGACACTGAGATACCACCTAACTCCAGTCAGACTGGCCATCATCAATAACTCAAAAAATAACTGGAGACGTTGGAGAGGATGTGGTGAAAAGGGAACACTTCTACACTGTTGGTGGGAGTATAAACTAGTACAGCCTCTGTGGAAAGCAGTGTGGCAATTTCCAAAAGTTCTAAAAATCAACCTTCCCTACAACCCCTCAATCCCTCTACTGGAAATATACCCTGAAGAACTCAAATCACTCTACATAAAGATACTTGCACATGTATGTTTATCACAGCATTGTTCACAACAGAAAGATCATGTAGTCAACCATGCTGTCCATCAAAAGAATACTGGATTAAAACTAATGTAGTACATACACACAATGGAATATTACGCAGTCATAAAAATGAACAAAATCACGAATTTCGCAGCAACTTGGATGGAATTAGAGTTTATAATACTGAGTGATCTGTCACAGAAACAATGATCTGAGTATCATGTTTGCACTCCTAAGTGGACCCTGAACAACTACTGTAATACTATAAGAAAATGATTGACAGTGGCAGAAAACTATGGGGGGGGCATGTAAGTGGGATTAACAGTAGTCAATATCTGTCTGGGGAAGGGGGGCATACCTCATCAACAAGGGTACCTGCACATTGAATATTTGTATACCTAAACCTTAACTATATCCTACAACTTTAAAATAAAAGACATATATAATTTAAAATATATATATAATTTAAAAAATAGAAATAGAAATCAGTATATCAAAATAATTCTAGCACTAATATTGTTATCGTAGCTAGTCATAGTAGCAAATGTATGGAATCAACAGTTTCTATCAGTGGCTGAATGGATGCAGAAAATGTGGTATGTAGTCACAATGGAATATTATTTTGTCATAAAAAATGAAATAATGTCATTTTCAGCAACATGGATAAAACTGGAGGTCAATTTATTAAATAAAGTCAAGCACAGAAAGACAAATATGGCATGTTCTCATGCATATGTGAGAACCAAAACTTTATCTCTTGTATCTATTGAATGGAATGATATATACTATATATTGGGAAGGGTTTTTAGAAGAACAGGATTTTGAGATGTCGGTGAATGGATACAAGTTTGCAGTTAGATTTAAGAAATAAGTTCTAATGTTTGATAGCAGACCAGGGTAACTGTACTTAACAGCATTTTGTATAGTTCAAGATAATTAAAAAGATAAACTGAAATGATACCAATACACACAAATGATAAATATTTAAGGTAATGGATACCTTAAATACCTTGACTTGACCATTAGACATTCTATTCATGTAACAAAATATCACACACAACCCATAGGTATGTAAAAGGTTATATGCAAATACAAATAAACAATACGGAAATCTCATCAAGTATCTTCCAAGCACAATAGCATGAGTACAGAATTTAATAACAGGAGGAAAAGAGCAAAAATCACAAATACATGGAATTAAGCAACATGCCCTAAACAACTTATAGGTCTAAGAAGAAATAAAAGTTATATTTGAAATATCTTCAGACAAATAAAAATAGAAACACAAGATACCATAATCTATGAGATGCATACAAAGCTCTAAGAAAGCAACAAACACCTATTTTTTAAAAAGTCTCAAAAAGCCTGACATTTTGTCCAAAGAATTAAAAAAACAACAAACCAACCCCGAAGTTACCAGAAGGAAGAAAATAATAAACAGCAAAGTAGACAAATAAAGTAGAAAATATAAAAAGTATAGAAAAATTTAAAAAACTGAGCTTTTGATAAAATAAAAATTAAAAAAATATATAGAAAAGTTAAAAACAAGACTTGGATAAATAAAATCAGAAATAAGAGTGGTGGGATTATGACAGACGCCTCAGAAACAAAAAGGCTCTTAAGGGAATATTATGAACACTTACAAGACAACAGATTGCTTAACCTACAAGATACATTTTGAGAAACAACATATTGAATGAAAATTTCTATAAAAATTAAGTGGCATTCTGTATAAAAATATGAAAAATAAAATAACATGTGTGGAGTCACAGAAGACCCAAAATAGCCAAATACATCTTGAGAGAGAAAAACAAGGAAGCATTATACTTCCTGATTTTAAATTATATTCCAAAACTATGATAAAAAAAAACTCAGTAAAGTTTTGACATTAAAATAAACATATAAATCAATGAAACAGCACTTTCAAAAATTCACCCAAGCATATGTCGTCAACTGATTTTTGACTAAGGCAGCAAAGGAAACAATGGAAAGAATAGTTTCTTTAGTAAGTCACTTTGGGAAAATTGGATATCTGCATGCAAACGAATGGAAACCGAGCCTCTATCTTACACCATTCAGATAAATAGACTCAAAATGAATTTTAAAATCTAAATGTATCTAAACTGTTAACTATAAATCTAAATAAATATAATCTAAATATAAATCTAAAACTAAAAATCTAAACTTTTAACTATAAAATTCCCTGAAGAAAGCATATAGGAAAATCTTGATATTTGTCTCAGCACTGGTAACAAAAGAAAAATATATAGCTGGGACTATAAAATTAAAATGCTTATGCTTAACTGTAATGTTTGTGGAGCCACAGTGGCCACTATGGAGCAGCAGATCAGTGTCCTCTCACCTAGCAAGACAGAGAGTAGAGATTCCGTAGGTGTTAGATGGAGTTATTCAGAGCACTTTTGGGCAAGTTAATCATTGTGAACCCAGCAAACAATTCTTTGTGATCACAGACTCCAGAAAGCCATGGCAAGTTCAGAATTCCAGCATCTCCACTACTTACCCTGAGCCAGGCACCCTGCACCAAGCTGCACACAGAGAAGAATCAGCTGTTTGGAGGAGAGGTGCTAGTGATTGTAAGACACACTGAACATTCAGCTGGGAAGTCATTAAGTCTGGGTTTTTTCTGGAAGGTAGATTTCTTATGACTGAGTCAATTTCTTGGGTTATTTCTGCACTGCTAAGTGTTTCAACATCAACTTGTTGCAGCCTTGGAGGTTGTATAACGTCAGAAAGTGTTCCATTTTCTTTTAGGATTTCTGATTTATTACATACAGGTTTTTACAGTAATTTCTGATAATCTATTAAATTTCTTCAGGTCAGTTGTGAATTCACTTTTTCATTTCTATTTTTGTTTATCTGTGCTTTCTCTTTCCCTGACTTAAGTCAGTCAGGCCAGGGTACCATGAATCTTATTTATTCTTTCAATGTACCATTTTGGGGTTTTGTTGATTCATCCTATGATATTTTTATATAATTCTGGTTGATTTTATCTTGGTGGTATGGACTCTTACCGAGGACAGGATTTAGGTGATCTTTCAAATTCTCTTTTGTGTGAAATTAGGCCATCTACTTGTGATCTTTCTGTTTTCTTCTTTTGTTCATGTTATGCTGTGAATTTTTCTCTTAATACTGCATTTATGCCTCCCAGAGATTCTGATAAAATGTGTCTTTGTTTTTGTTTGGGTTTACTTTTTTCGCTTTTAACTCTTGTGTTTATATATTTGTTTTCATTTTGTGGGTGCTGTGTATATTCTGTTAACTCTGGCTCTATTTTTGTGGCATGCATGTCCTTTTATGGGAGGCGAAGGCTGTGCTTAACATCTTCTGGAGTGTCTCCTGAAGGACTGATCTGGAGTTCACATATTCTCTTAGAGATTAGATGTCTGGAAAGGATTTTAATTATCTATCACTGATAAAGCTTAACTTGTCTGGATAGGAATCTTGGTATACAAAATAGATGTGTAAAAGATAGTTGCATTCCTGTACATAACCAACAAGCAAAGTGCAAAATGAAAAACAATATCCCATTCACAATAGTCACAAAAAACTGTACTTCCTACACATCCCTAACCAGAGAAGTAAAAGGCCTTTACAATGAGGAATATAAAATGCTGCTCAAAGAAATCAAAGATAACATACAAAAATGAAAAAAATCAATATTGTCAAGATGTCCATACTACCCAAGACAGTTTACCAATTCAATGAAATATCCATCAAATTACTAACATCACTTTTCCTCAGATCTAGACATGACAACACAGAAGTTCTTATGGAAACAAAAAGAATACAAATAGACAAAATAATCCTCGGCAAAGCAAACAAAGCAGGAAGTATCTCACTTCCAGACTTTAAATTTCAATATGAAGCTACAGTAACCAAAACAACCTGGCACTGGTATAAGAATAGGAACATATACTAATGGAGCAGCACAGATACCAGAAGCAAAAACTCGATCTTTCAACCAACTCATCTTCAACAAAGTCTCCAATAACAATCACTGGGGATAGGAAACCATATTTGGCAAACAGTGCTGGGAAAACTGGCTGACAAAACACAAAAGAATGAAACAGAACCTCTACCTATCACCATATGCAAAAATCATCTCTATTTGGATCAAAGACCTAAATGTAAATCCTTCAAGTAGAATAATCCTACAAAAAAAATGTTAGAAGCACTCTTATGCACATTGGAGTAGGGGTTTTTTGACCAAATCCCTCCAAAGCAAATACCTAACCCTAACCCTAACCCCAACAAACAAACAAACAATAGGCTTGATGGTGGGAGGATTGATCCCAGGAGTCTGAGACAAGCATTATACTAAGACCTCATCGGAAGGAAGGAAGGAAGGAAGGAAGGAAGGAAGGAAGGAAGGAAGGAAGGAAGGAAGGAAGGAAGGAAGGAAGAAGAAAGAAAAGAAAAGGTATGATGGAGCACCTGTACCTACAGATACTCAAGACTGAGATGAAAGAGCCACCAGAACCCTGGAGATTGAGGCCACAGTGAGCCATGGTTGTGCCATTGCTCTCAAGCTGAGCAACAGAGTGAGACACCAACTCAAGAAAAGAAGACTGGAGAAAAACTATGTAAAATTATGCACATACACATAACATTCATAAACAAAATATTAAAAGTAAAGCTTTTTTCAAGTAAGTCTGAGTCCTGTATTTCATTAGTGTTGGTTTCTAGAGATTTATTATTCCCTTGAATGAGTCACATTTGCCTATTTTTTTGTTTGTTTGTTTCTTTGAAATTGAGCATTTAGGGAAAAAACAAACATAAAAAATAAAATCACTGTTTCCAGTCATCGTTGACTGACTTTGGGCAATAAATAATATGATGTCAAGGCTTAAATTCTCTTCTGACTATTTATGGATAAGCTCCGTTTCTAGGCCTATGTATATGTTTTTTTCTAGTTCCTCATATACATGACTGGTTTTAAGTGCCTCATTCAACAGTCTTACACCTACATTGTCTTTGGGCCTTAGATGTCTTGTTTTAGTCATCTTCCAGAAAGTACTTGCACACAGGCATCTGTGTGTTGACTGTCACACTGTTTTATATACCATAGCATTTGCTATTCCTTTCATTGGTCTCCAGTCTAATATTCTATTATTATACCTCCATTACTGCCTGAACTTAAGTTAAGCAAGACAGAAATCAGTCTCTTAGGCAGGCTTCAGAGATTCCAGGTATTGTAAACAAGTTCCATTATTTTTTTTCCACCCTGATAAAGAAACAGTGGATGGATGGTTTTCTCCCAATCATATGGGACCAATTCTGGAAGGTGGTGAAAAAATGATGAGCAAAAATGTCATAAATTACTTACATATTGTGAGTGTGAATCTTTGGTATTGTATTTTTGTTTAGTTACTGCAGATTTTTGAATAGTTTCTAGAGCTCCAAAGGTATGTTGTAGTCAATTCATTGTTGTTTCTTTGGTGTTAAAATGGAGTCCTGGAGTTTCCCTACTCTGCCATCATGCTGTCAGTTCAGTCTTAATGTATTTTATTCAGTTACCATTTAGAATACTTTAAATCCCAAGACTATTACAATAGAGTAGATTTTGTGCATGATTCACAGTGCTGCATTGTGTCAATGTCATTCTTTCCAATTTTATTTTTCTTCCCTCTTTCATGTTTTTCTTACTTTTTTACACCAGTAATCCATAAATAAGGTGGATACCACATGCTTTATTTCTTCAGACAGATCTCCAAGCCAGGTATTCAGAGAGTCTTGACTCTATTTCTTCTCTTATTTTGTCACATAATTTTTACTCATTATTCAAATTTCAATTCAGGTATTAGTTAAATATTTTATTCATAATTTTTCATTATCACAATAAATTAAGCTTTCTAATTTGGGGCATTTAATTTATAGATGTAGGGCCTAAGTTTTTTTTTTTGAGGAATATTGTAAAGTTTAGATCTTTTAAGAAGTGTCTATCACATAGTAAGTAAAAACAAAGAAAGAAGGGTAATTAATAGAATAAGCAAATAATTACAGAGAAAGGCTATTGGTTGAGACTTTTGTGAGAGGATTTTTAGTAGATTTGGCTAAGTTGACGAGAGTAAGATTTTCCTCTATGTTCTTTTTTTATTTTGCACAAAGACTTGAAGACTAGTGCAGTAAAACTATCTTGCATTCATTCCCTGGTTGGAAATAACTAAAATTGCTATCTAGAATCGTAGAATAAACTTGGATAGATAAAATAATGAAGATATCTTTCCTGCTATGTCACAACTCATATTGTATCATATATAAATGTATTTCTGTGTAATTAACCTTAGATTGTCTATTATTCAGTAGAAATTGAGAGGTTTGATAAATATAATTGAAATATTAATAAATATTAGTTCTTTGTCTCAGACTGCCATTTGAAGGAAGTCAGATAATTTAAGTCTTGAGATAATTTTCTATAAATTTACAACATAAGCATTTCTGTGTAGAAACAGTGACTAGTAGATATGGTTGTATGACTACAGATGGACATATACATAAATAATTTTATGAATAAAATATGCTATTGTCTTATATATTATTCTACAGGTTATTTTAAATAATCATGAATATCTCATTACCTTCTTTTTATGTCAGGAAATATAGGTTTATCTAATTTTTGTTAATTAGTAAATAGTATATGGTAAATATATAAGACTACATGATATTGCAAAACAGATCCTAGCTCCTTACAAGGTGTGGGACTGAGACATTGACTGTTCCTACTTCAAATTTAAAGATCAAATGTTGAAGTAAAGAAAATAAAGTTTTACTTTTAAAGTCACCTTTAACTAGGCTACATTTTTGCATGTAACACTCTAGATGGCTGATCATAATAAAAGATAGTTATCTCACAAGTACCTTTTATGATGTCAGACATTCTATACCCTCTGATTTCAATCTCAACCTATGTAGTTACTCTCCTAGAACCATATCTTGTGTTCAAACTCACTAGAATCAAAATGAAAGTTTCATTTTTCTTTCATATTTGGATATTGTTTCTTCACTGCTGTTGTGGTAAGTTACAGATACTTGGGAATTTTTCTCAAGTCTCTTTACTAAGACTTGTTTGTCTTTACAGTGTTTCCTTTTTCTTGTTCTTTAACCCTAATACATACACACACGTATATATATATATATATATATACACACACACACACACATCCTAATATATATATATACATCTTAATATATATATATACATATCTACATCCATATATGTATTTTTTATCTTCCCTTATTATCTCATTTACTATTTTTTTCAAGTTTCTCTTTGCAAATCCTACATGTTTGTCACTCTTTTGTTTATCCATTCTCCTTTTGCATTCTAGTCATTTCCTCTTCATTAAACATAAAACACTGTAGAATGACAAATTTATTAATCATTAAAAATATTGTTTTAATGGTATAGTCATCTTTTCTCCCTATCTGGCCATTTCTAGTACCTAATTCTCAAAAGCAGTGGTTAAACACATTGACTTCAATGATTGTCCCAATGTCAGCATCCAGCAACATCTCATGGCTAGTGTCGATGACTGAATCCTGCCAGGGCGTTATTTTGAGTCAGTGGTGGATCCTTTCCACAGCCAACTGTCTAACAAAATTGTAAGTATTGCTAGAGTCATAAAATAAGATCATGATTATATATATATTTTAGGTTTGCTTCATCATCAACTTTATTTTCATTAGATTTTGATGCAATGAAGGCACATTGATCTTCTTTAGAAAATATTGTAGTGAGAATAAAGTTTGAAAAATCAAACACCAGTAAATATAAACAACAGAAAAAACAGAAATATAAGTATAAAATATGAACCAGAAATGTATTGGAGTACTTTGTTAAATAAGCAAAAGACCTTAAACTGGGAAATATTTCAGATTAAATGTAAGATTAATGAAATATTTTTCTTACCCTGGTTTTTATTATATTGTTCTTCATCTTCTATTTCATTAGGAAGCATTTGGATTCTAACAGTTCAGGAGCTATTGACCAAGAAGGTATTTTACTTGGCCATAAAATCTGCTTCCACCCCAGTTTTAATCCACAAATTGGAACAGATATAGTCAAAGGAGACATAGGAGTGGTCCTCCTCCAAAGCCCAATCAGAAGAAAAGAAATGTTACTTTCTCATACCTATAACATCTTCTGGAACAACTGTTATAACTGCCAATACAGACACTGCAGCATATACCAGTATTGGAGTAAGCCACACCAGTACTATTTTGCTATATTATTAAGTAGTTTAGATAATTGTTATTAAAAATATTAATCAAAAATGAAGTAGAAAGTTTTCAACAAGTTTGTAATTATTGACTTCATGTTGCTCCCATTTTATAGGAGCAAACATTTTGGTAAACTTATATCAGACACTAAAACTATTCTATATTCTATTTCTTTATTTAAGAAAGATCCAAAAGTATATGAAATAAGTATATATGAGATAAGGATGGAGATAAGATGTGAGGAAAGGAGCAAAGTATCTCTACAATTATGTATAATGATTGCAAGCTATACAATAAAAATCTTACAGAAAGTCATACTATAAAATTCTAAAAATAAAGAATAATGTATGCCTCAAATTATTTTCATCTCTATTTCTCAGACCAAAATGATTTTGGGAGCAGTATCAAGAAGTTGTCAGTTAAACTCCTGGACCTCTCATTCTGCCACCATCAACATGTTCACCTGAGTAGAAATAATAATTTATGTATCTGGAGCCAACCACAAGAAGACTGCTGGGTATTTACTATAAGGGCAAAGTTACCATTAAAAGAGTGTGTTGAAGAAATACATATAAAATTTTATTAAGAAGCATAGATATATTTATTTTTAAGATTACAGAAAATAGAGCAGGGGATATTTTCATTGAGAAAAACTTGGGAAATAGGGAATTTATTTTAAAAGGCTTTGGAACCCGTGGGGAAAATAGATGGAGTTATTGTTAGATTATTGAATTTAGTTGTTATAATAAAAGCAGAACTCAGCAGGCTCGGTGGCTCAGCCTGTAATTCCGCGCCTTTGGGAGGCTGAAGTGAGTGGATTGCCTGAGCCCGCGGGTTCGAGACCTACCTGGGCAGCGAGACCTCATCTCTACAATAAATCAAAAAATCAGCTGGGCGTGGTAGTGCATGCCTGTAATTCCGGCTACTTGGAAGGCTGAGGAGGAAGGATTACCAGAGCCCGGCAGTTCGAGGCTGTGGTGGCCGGGAGCGGCCACTGCACTCCAGTCTGGGTGACCGAGTGAGACTCCAACTCAAAAAAAAAAAAAAAAAAAACAGAACTCAGTTGAACAAATACAAACTGAGTATTTATGAAAAATGAACTCTGCATTTATGAAGAAAAATTATCCTGAGGATACAAACATAACATTCAATAATTTAGTAATCAAGGACACATGTCTACCAGTTACTACTTTTTAAAGGAAAAACACAACATTTTCCAAGTCTGAACACTAAGACAAAATAATCTTAAAATCATGGCTTAAGAAACTTGAAATTAAGAGAGACATAATAACCACAAAGCCTGGAGATACTAAATGATAAGGCACACAGAGGAAATAGGCCTGTGCCAGTTCTCAGAAAATCCAAGCCTGAACTCAATGGTTCAGGAGGTTATTATTTTATTAGAAAGCAATGGACTATATAGTATAGTTGAATAAACTATCACAATAATATTGTCAGTGTTCTGACAGAAATATGGATTTTAAAGAGTGGGGATACAATAAAGATATGTTAGTTATAGCAACATATTGCTTAGATGCTTCATATGGGTTTTGAAAGAAAAGCAGCCCTTCATTTCATACATTGCATAAATGTAGGAAGAATACAATACATTGATAACATTTGGGCAGTAATACTTTTTTTGGAAAAAGAAAAATAGATACAGAAGCTATGAGAACAAAAAAATACGTTGAGACCCTATTATGAAGTTATGATATATGGACTTGATTATTTAATCAGTAGGATCCACAGAACAATTTTGTGGCAAAAGAGGCATATTTTAGAAGTATCTATTTTATTTTAAAGATGTGGGGTACAATTCAGGAATAGGTACAAATGGTCATCATACAGGTCAAGTTGGGCCTCCCTTTGGTCCTCACGTGGCCTGGTTTGAGATAGAATACCCTTATTACATTGTGTCGCTTCTCCCTCCCCTGGCAGTAATTCACTACTGCCAATCCCTTTCTGATAGTATGGTAAAGGTCACAGTCCACTTATGAGCGAGAACATATTGTACTCTATTTTTGTTTCTGCAATAGATCACTGAGTATGTTTGATACATAGATATAGTGTCAAATATTTTCCATTCTGGAAGGTGCTATACAAGAAGATATTTAAAGTTTAAAGAAATCAGATTTAGGAATCTATTCAAAACATACTAAAAAACATTTGTACTCTGCACATTTCAGCATAATGATCTAGTATGTAGTGCAAAAGCAATGATGAGTCGTTCATTTATTAATTATTAAGTGTCTAAGTATCTATGTTGGTGCATGCTAAGGTTTGTCCATTTTAAAAGCATGTAATTTTCCTTAACCTCATGAAGCTGACATTTTTGACAAGTGACAGGTAACAAAAAATGCAAAATGTTCATCTGTAAAACATACTTCAAGAAAGTAATAGGTGATAGAAACACACTGAAAAATGTGCTTTTAAAATCCCAGCCTTTATTTTTTATTTTTATTTTTTTGTTAGAAAATGATTTTTTTATTCCAGATAATATTCTTTTTCTCTGAAATCTATGTTCAATGATATCAGTATATCTAACCCAGCATTTTTTTTCATCAGTTTACATGGCACATCTTTTTCTTTCTTTTTAATTTTAACATAAGTATTTACATTTATTTATTTATTTTAATTTTTTTTTAATTTTTTTAATTATAAAGATGTGGGGTACAATTCAGGGTCAGGTATACAAATACTGATTATGCAGGAACCATTGTTGATGAGGTATGCGCCTCCCTCCCCTAGCAGTTTCCCTCAACTGCCAATCCCACCCCCTCTCCTCTGATAGTTTCCCATTACTGCCAAACACTTTATTATATTATAGTATTATAATTGTTCTAGGCCCACTTATGAGTGAGAACATATAGTACTCTGTTGTTTCTGTGATAGATCACTGAGTATGATCAAGTCTACATCTATCCAAGTTGCTGCGAAGTCCATATATTTGTCCTCCTTTATGGCTGCATAATATTCCATTGTGTATAGGTACCACATTTTTTTTATCCAGTCCAGCTACGATGGGCAACATGGTTGCCTCCGTGTTTTAAAAGCACAGACTTTTAAATAATGATTTATTTGAGCAAAGACTTTAAGTCATTGGGGAAGCCATCCATGCACATATTTGGGTGAAGAGAATTCCAGTCAGAGAAAGTTAATAGTGAAAAAATTTCTCAGACTATAATGAAGCAAGTAGTTATTCAACCATCAGGTGGTAAAATGAAAAAAAGGAAAACTATTAGGTAAGATCAGAGACAAATTCCATGCTTCTTACTCTGAAAATCATTCTGCCTTCTGGGAGAAAAAAAACTTTGAACTGTAGGTAATCATAAGAAGGAAACAGAGAGATTAAACAAGAAATGACTTGAACAACAGTAATAGCTGTGGAAGTGGTGATAGACATAATTATTAGACAAAATTTTACAAATTGTGCTTGGCCTAATTAGCTAAGGGAATAAGTGATATCCAGATAAGGATAATAAGTATGTAGTTTACTGCTTTGAAGTTTTCTCTAGATTCCCTCTGGCATTTAGTTTTACTCTTTTAACTAACATTATAATTAATTGTGTCTAAGTGTTACATTCTGAAATTCCTAAAGTATGCAACATGCAATGTTTATTCCTGTCTATCATGTAATATGGAATTTACCTGTGGTAGAAAAATATATAAAATATATATTTTGATGTAATTATTAACTATATAAGATATATACCTTATTTATAAATCTGTAATACTTATATTTTAAAATATAAGTATCATTTATAAACATGAAATGTATATATACATTTTATAATTTACATATGTATTATACATGAAATTTATACATTACATATATTTTAATATATGAAATGTCTGTCTATCTCATGTATATGGATTATCTCTGTTTCTTTTTTCAGGTACAGCAAGGTAGTCCTGTTCTCTGTCTCTTTGGCAGTCATTGGGAACTGGTAGGCCTGGTCAGTGAGACTTCAGTGGCTTGTTATGATCCTATCCTTGTCATCAAGATAACCCCATACATATCTTGGCTGAAATGGCTTATCAAAGCATCCCAAAATCTGCTGGATCCTGTTTTTTCTCTACCCTGCAGTTTTCCTTCTAGAGTTGAGCACAGTCTATCAGATACATTTAGCTCTAGCACAGGCTCTGCCATTTTAGCCTCCCACAGATTTTCTATACAGTCATGGAGGAGAATATTAGGCACTTCTCCAGTGAACAGACACCGACGAAATCCCCTTTCAGTATTTTTTGCTTCAAATACTAGAGACTCTTTTTCTGGCAAGAGACAGTTATACTTTCAAAATAGTCAGATTCCCTCAGCTAGCAAATTCCCAGTGGTGCAATCTTGGATTTCTGTTGTTAAACCATGGGAACCTTCTGAAATAGCTAAGCTCTGGAATACCCCAGGAGCTGACATTTCTCAATCTTTGGGTCTCTCTGGATCCCAGAACCCCCAAGCAGTTGATATAACTAAACCCTGGGACCTTCCTCAGCTAAATGAAATGAAATTTCAATATAAAACTATAACTGATTCAGTAACACCCTGGATGAAACCATTTTCTGGTATACTTCGACTTCTTACCCTACCAATAGTTAATGCTGGTGGATCCTGGGATTTGATTTCAAGTGACATAGATGGATCCCAACTTCCTTTTGAAAGGAATACTATTCAGACTCAAGTTCAATCTATTAAGGTTCCTTCTCCTGATCAACTTGTAGTTAGACCATGTCTAGAAATTACTTCTGATGTTGGACCTTGGACACAATCCATGCCTTACAATATAAAAACAGTGACACAGATTCAATCTAATGAAGGGGATATTAGAACCAAAATATACCCCAGATGTGATAGAGTTAATACTGGTGCTAAAACAGTTAACTACAACTTTTATCCATTGGTCCCTTCAACAGTTAATAAAATTGAATTATGTGCTCATTCTACACCTAGTGAAGATCGATCCCAGTATCCTACAGTGACTCATACTTTGAAAATATTGCCTCAGTCAGTCTTGAATATGTTTGGATCCCTGGAAACTATTGAAAAGACAGATGGATACTGGATTTGTTCTGAGTCTAAGTCAACTCAGTTTTGGACTTCCTCTACACTTAATATTCTTTGCTCTTGGACTCAGTCTAAAGGTGACATTATTAGGTCTTGGATCCAATATAAAACTAGTATGATCAGACCTGCGAGTCAAATTGATATAATTAGTCCAGGTAGTAAGCATGAGACTATTATACTCAAACCCCAGGAACAGCTTTTGATCCCTCCTATTATGAATGTAATTGAGTCTTTTATTCATTCTAACATTGATGTAATCAGATCTTGGACTCAGTCTGAAGGAGATATGGTCCAAATCAGGACCCAGCAAGAAATCCATTCAGGTAGAGTCTTAACTCAGCTGAAAACGGATACAATCACAGTTGTACAGTTACAAATCAGTACTGAAAGAATCAGACCATGGATTTATCCTAAATTTAAAATAGTCAGACCCAGAACCCAGAATGAAGAAAATAATGACAAACATTGGACTCAGCAAGAAGCAGATAGAGTTAGATATTGGGCTCAAACAGTCGTACCCTGGAACCAATATGAATATGATACAGTCAGATCTTGGCTCTGGACTAAATCTGATCAAATGGTATCAAAGACCCAGTCAGACTTTGAAACTCCTCATCCCTGGTCCCAGCCTGAAATTTATATAGTCCAGCTATGGACTCAGTCTGAAACTGGCAGCATCCAACCATGGACGAAACCTGAAGCATTGACATCTAAACCCTGGACACAGCTCGAAACTGATACTGTCAGACTTTGGTTCCAGATACAAACTAATACAACAAAAACTTGGAACCAACGTGATTCTCAAACAATCATTTTTTTGTCTGGGACTGAATCTGACAGCGTCAGATCTTCATTCCATACACGAATTGATACATTCAAACCTTGGATTGAGTCAGAATTTCAAACATTCTATCCCTGGATTCAACCTGAAAGTGAAATAGCCAGACTTTGGAATCAGACTGAGACTGATTCTATCAAACTTTTGCTTCAGCCTCAAGTGAAGATAGTCACACAGTGGACAAAGCCAGTAACTCAGACACCTCACCAATGGATACAATCTGAAACTGATACAGTCAGGCCCTGGAATCAACATGAGGTTGATAAGATAAGAACCCTGATACAACAGGAAGCTTACAAAATTAGGACTTGGCATGAGCTTGCAGATGATAAAGTTGGATTGTGGACCCAGCCTGAAGTTGACATCTTGAGACCCTGGATTCAGGAAGACATTGGAATTATCAATCCATGGGGACAAAGGGAAGCTAGTACCTTAACATTATGGTCCCAGGTTGAATCTCCAAAATTAAATCTCTGGACACCATCTGATATTGGCATAGTCACACTGTGGACACAGGCTGAGACTCCAAGAGTAAATCACTGGGCAGAGATTTTAGCTGATACAGTCACAACATCAACAGAGGCTGAGTTTCAAAGATTAAAGTCCTGGAAACAGTTTGAAACTTATCTAATCACAATGTGGACTCTTGTTGAATCTCCAGGAGTGAATCTCTGGACACATTCTGTATCTGGTACTGTCACATTCTGGACTCAAGATGAATATCGAGAATTATTTCCCTTGACAGAGTCTGTAGCTGAAATAGTTATACCATTGACCGATGAGGGACTGCCAGCAGTGAAAACCTGGGCTAAAAATGTTATACCATGGACCCAGGATGAAATACTATCTGTAAATACCTGGACAAAAATTGTAGGTAATACATTCACACCATGGTTGCAGGCTGAAATAAATGCCTTGGGCCCATCTGAGTTTGATTCAGTATTATTGTGGATGCCAGCAGATTTGCTGGCAGTAAACCCGTGGACACAGTTTGATACAGAAACAATAACACTGTGGACCCAGACTAAATTTCCAACAGTGTATTCCTGGAAACAGTTTGAAACTGATACAATCACAGGGACACATCCTGAATCACCAGCAGTAAATTCATGGACATATTTTAAGTCTGATATACTCAAAATATATACCCAGACTAAATCACAATTATTAAATCCCTGGGCAGAGACTGAAATGGATGTAATCACAACATGGTTCCAGGCTGAAACTCCAGGAGAACTTAAGACTCAACCTATAGCTGATACAGTAATGTCAGGGACTCAAGAAGAACCTCCAGAAATGAATTCCTGGACAGAGGCCAGTGCTGACACAGTCACACCATGGAACCAAGCTGAATTTCCAGCAGAAAATTACTTGTCACAGTCTGAAATTGATACAGTCACACAGTGGGTGCCCGTTGACTCACCAGAAGTGAATTTGTGGATTCAGACAATAGGCAATTTAAACAAACTTAGGACCAAGACCAAAATACCTGGAATAATTCCCTGGACACAACCTGTAGCCAGTGGGGTCCCACTGTGGACACAGACTGAATTTCTAACAGTATATCCCTGGTCAAAGCCTGTAACTAATAGTATCACACAATGGTATCAGTCTGTGTCTCCAGCTTTAAATCTATGGACACAGTATATATCTGATACAACTAAATGCTGGATCCAAAATGAATCTCCAACAGTAAATCTCTTGAAACTGCATATATCTGATAAAATTATACTATGGACACAAGCTAATTCTCCAGCAGTAAATCCCCAGATAAAGGTTGTCACTTCCTCAGTCACACCATGGACCCAAGCTGTATCTCCAGTAGTAAATTTATGGACACATCCTGTAGTTTCCATAGTCATACCATGGAATCAGGCTGAGTGTCCAACAGTAAATACCTGGACAAAGTCTATAGCGGATACTATCACCTTGTGGATTCAGGCTGATACAGGAATAGCATGGCCCCAGGCTGAATCTTTAGCAGCGAGTTTATGGACACAGCCCATGCCTGACATAGTAACATCATGGCCACAGGATGAATCTTCAGAAGTAATTCAATCAACAGAGCCTGTAGCTAATACATTCATACCATGGACTCAGTCTGAATTTCTAACAGTAAATCCCTGGATTCAGTCTGTATCTGATACACTCACACCATGGACCCAGACTGAATCTCAGACATTAAAGCATGTGCCACAGGAACTATCTGACAGAGTCATAATATGGAACCAAGCCAAATCACCTGCAGTAAATCTCTGGAAACAATATGAACCTGAAATGTTCACACAGTGGACCAAGGTAGAATCCCTAAAAATAAATTACTGGACACAGGCTATACCTAATATAGTAATATCAACAAACCAAGATGAATCTGCAACAGTAAATCCCTGGAAAAATGTTGAAACAGATACTGTCATGCTGTGGACCCAGGCTAATTCTAAAATCACCAATCCCTGGACAAATATTGTATTTGATATACTGACACCATTAGCCAAGATTGTTTCTGTAGCAGCAAATACATGGATACAGTCTGAAATTGAAACAATCATATCATGGACCCAGGCTCTATTGCCAGGAATACATCCCATAGCACTGACTGTACCTAGCAGAGTCACACGGTGGAACATGGCTGTATCTCCAGTAGTAATTACCAGGATAGAGGCTGTAGCTGATACAGTCATAACATGGACACAGATAGAATATTTAGCAATAAATTCCTGGACACAAATGCCGCCTGATAAAGTCACATTATGGACTCAGACTAAATATCCATCTGTAAATGTCTGGAGCTTATCTGAGTTTCTCGCAGTAAAGCCTAGGTTACAGTCTGAATCTCTAACAGTAAACATTGGGACAGTGTCCGAGTCTCAGGTTCCAAATCCTTGGATACAGACTGAGACTGATATAGTCATACCATGGATCCAGGTTGAATCCTTAGCAGAAAGTACTTGGTTACGGCCTGTTTCTAATGTAGTCACACTGTGTACACAGCCTGTATCTCTACTGTTAATTTCCTTTTCACAAACTGAAAATTATTCAACTACAGCATGGACTCAGATTGAGTCTTCACTAGTATATCCCTGGGCAGAGATTTTACCCTTAGAAATCGTACCCTGGACCCAAGCTGAATCTTCACCAGTATATCACTGGACAGAGGTTATAGTATCCAAAGTTTTACCCTGGACTCACACTGAATTTTCACCAATAAATCCCCTAACAAATGTGGCTTCCATAGCTATATCTTGGATCCAGTATAAATTCCCAGCACTAAATCCCTGGATACAGTCTTTATCTAATACAACCACATTATCGACCCAATCTACATCTCCAGCAGTAAGTCCCTGGATACAGTCTGTATCTGATAAAGTACTGCTGTGGGCCCAGGCTGTATTTCCAGCATTAAACCCCTTGACAGAGGAAGTATCTTCCACAGTTACACCAAGATCTTCCACAGTTACACCAAGAATCAAGACTTTATTTCTAGCAGTAAATGCCTGGACACTCCCTGTATCTGTTATAGTCACACTGTGGACCCATGCTGAATCTCCAGCAGTCATTACTTCTACACAACCTGTATTTGATACAATTACACTGTGGATACAGCCTGAGTCTCCAGCAGTAATTTCCTGGACACAGTCTGTATCTGATTTACTTACTCAATGTACTTATAAATCTTCATCAGTAAATCTATGGATGAAGACTGTAATTCCCACAGTGTTACCATGGACCCAAGCTATACCTTCAATAGGAAAGACCAAGGAACAACCTATGTCTGAATCAGACATCCCAAGGATACAGTCTGAATCTCTAGCAGTGAAGCCGTGGATGGAGATTACATCTTACACAGTCACACTTTGGACTTCCACAGTCAGACCTTGGAATCAGGCTAACTTTCCACTTGTAAATGCTTATATACAAAGTGAAAATCATGTTGTCACATTTTGGACAATGTTTAACACTGAAGCTAAGAAACATTTGACACTGTCTGAAGATAATTTATTTAGAATTTCATTGTGGCCTCAAGTTACCCAACACTTGACTCATATTGAAAATCAAGCATCTCTTCTTTGGACACATCCTAAAATTGAGAATGTCAACACATGGACCTTGACTGAATTTGGAACTCTTTTATCTTGGATAGTGCCTTTGCCACAAGCAGTCATATATTGGTCCCAGTCCCAAAGTCATTTGAGCATACCATGGTTTAAAACTCAAACAGAAAAACTAAGAACTTGGGCTCAGTCAGAAATTCAAACAGTGAATTTCTACTTTAGAAGTTCTAAATTCACTGTATTTAGAACTGCTAAAGTAGAGACCTGGGCCCAATATAAAACTACTACAGTCATACTATGGATCCAGTCTGAAACTGTTGTATTACCCACCTGGACCCTATCTGAAGTGAGTACAGTGAGATCCTGGACCACTTCTGATGCTGATACAGTAAAACTATGGATCCGAACTAAAGCAGGCCCAGTAAACCCCTGGATCAAACCTAAAATTAATACATTCAGGCTTTTGACCCAGGCTGAATCTCAAGAAGACAGGTTTTGGGCTCAGTCTTTGTCTGATGGAGTAGTACTATTGACTCAGGTTGAAGTGCCAGTTGCGGAGCACTTGATCATATCTGACATGAATACTGGTAATTATTGGTTCCAGACTCAAACTGATACTATAAAGCAAAGGACTCAACTTAAATCCCAAACACTTATTACATGGTTGCATTCAGAATGGCAAATAATACACCACTGGAACAACCCTGAAACTAATACAGTCAGACACTGGACAAAATCTGAAGGTGATGTTGCCCTCCTCTGGATCCATGCTGAAACCAATACACTCAGTCACTTGACCCATTTTGAAAATGATAAAATAAAATGGAACCAGCCTGAATCTCAAATACTTAGAACATGGCTGGAACCTGATACAGTCACACTTTGGTCCCCAATTCAAAATGATGCATTTTGGTCCTGGACACAACTTAAGTCTCAAGTAATACATTCATGGATTCAGTATGAAGGTGATATAGCAAACCTTTTGCCTCAGCATGAAGCTACTACAATTAGATCATGGACTCAATCTGAAATTCATACCTTGATCCAGTCTGAAACTGGTATAGTCATAGGATACTGGTTCCAGACTCAAATGATTTCAGTAAGATCCTGGAACCAACCTGAAACTGAAACAATCCAAACTTGGACCCAGACTGTAAGACAAGTGATTAAATACCCAACCTCGACTGAAGTTGATGTAGCTGCACCTTGGTTACTAACTCAAAGTGAAACAATTAGACCCTGGATGCAATCTGACACTCAAGCAGTCAGTCTCTGGACCCAGACTGAAGCTGGTATAATTTGGCCCTGGACTCAGCAAAGAGCTGCTATCAGCCAACCCTGGATCTATCCTAAAGCCCAAGGAGTTAAACCCCAGATTAAGCAGAAAACGGATACAGTCAGATCTTGGTTCCACATTCAAATGAGTAATGTCAGACCATGGACCTATACAGAATCTCCATTCAATCACTGGATTCAGCCTGAAGTTGATATAGTTCGTACCTTTATCCAGCCTGAAACCCAAGTAGTCAGACACTGGATCCAGTCTGAAACCTTCATGGTCAGATCCTTGTCCAATGTTCTATCTCAAATAGTTAAGCCATGGACTTTGCTTGAAAGATCACTCACATCATGGCTTCTACCTGTAACCCAAGCAGACAGACCCTGGAACCAGCCTGAAGCAGACATTGCACCCTTTGTGATTTCTAGACCTGACAAAGTCAGAATATGGACCAAGCCAGAAACAGAAATAGTGAGATCTGGAACCCATTATAAAGCTGATGGAACTGCATCATTTCCTCATCCTGAAGTTAAGCCAAATGGAGAGTACTTATTAATAAGTCATTTTGGCTCCTGGATTAAACGTGTGTCCTTATTACCAACAGAAATTTCTTCTTCCCCAGATCAGTACTTTATAGCTTTATCAATTGAGATAACTGCCACAGAAGCCCAAGATAAAATCAGTTCTGTACAGTCCAGTCAATTTACAAGCAATTGGCTTCATGGAATACTTGGCTACCAGAACTATGGTAGCAAACTGCAAATTATGAAGACAATACAAATCTCTGATGTCCCATCTATGTCATTCAACTCTCTTTCATCAGCTTTTCCTTTTATTTCCTGTTCTCATTCATACCCTTGTATATTGTCCCATTCTTGTTTAGTCTTTTCTTCTTGTACATTCCCTTTACCCTGCATTTATCCATCTTGTTTCACTTTTTCTTCTGTGGCCTTTTCTCCTGTTCTCCTAACCTTAGCCTCTTCTGACAATCCTCATCTTGAACTATCTTCCTCAAAATTTACCGAAGAGATAATTCTTTCTCATACTTTTTCATCCTTGTATGTTGCTCCAGCTACTTTTTTAGCAAAACAATCTCCCCTGATGTCTGGATCTCAGTTTGAACCCACGCATGAACAACAACCTCTTAAGCAGTCAGAAATCAATGTTTCCCTCGCTGAGTGTCACCTGGGTATAATCTGGAAAGAGAGTCTCCAGGCTTTCTGGGTCTTCAAGACAGCTGTTATTTCTCACAAAACAACAGGCAAGTTTTAATTACCCTAGTCACCTGTTTTAATTAATATCCTTGGTGCCAAGTTTCTTATTAAAGCATAAAACCAGAGTTTCTAAAATTAGAGATCATTATGTCAGACTTCTGCAAGACTAAAATTTAGGTTATCTTCTGAATCAGAGATGTCCAACTATTGGGAGAAAAATATTTTTTTTTTTGCCAGAAACAATTTATGAGCTAAGTTTTATTTTGTTTTTTATTCAAGGGGTACATGTGCGGGTTTGTGACATGGGTATTGCTTAATGGTGAGATTTGGACATCTATTAAACCCATCACTCAAGTGTTGTATATGGCCTAAAAGATGGTTCTTCAACCCCTATGTCTCCCCTCCCTACCCCCAAAGGAGTCTCAAATGTTGGTTGTTCCCTTGTGCCCTTGGTGTATTCAGTGTTTATCTCCTACTGATGAGGGAATTCATCATATGGTATTCACTTTTCTGTTTCAGTGATAATACACGTAGGATGATGTACTGTGTTGAATAAGAGTGGTGAGAGTGAGATCTTTAACCTGTTTCAGTTTTTAAGGGGAATACTTCCAACTTCAGCAGATTGGGTATGATTTTAGCTGTGGGTTTGTCATTAGGTGGCTCTAATTACTTTCCAAGATGTTCCTTTGATGCCTAGGTTGTTTAGGGTACTTATCATGAAATAATGTTGGAGTTATATCAAATGCTTTTTATGTATTTACTGAGATAATAATATGGCTCATGTTTTTACTTCTGTTTATATGGTAAATTGCATTTATTGATTTGTGTGTTTAACAATCCTTGCATTCCAGGAATAAATTCCTGACACAATGGGTAATATTTTTGAAGTACTGCTAGATGTGATTTGCTACAGTTGTTATTTTCTTAAATTTTTTTTTTGTTGTTGTTGTTTTTGTTTTTTGTTTTTTTTTTGGTCTATAAGACAGAATTTTTTTTTTTTTATAATCAGTATTTTTTATTATCGTTTTGTAGGGTACAGTTAAGGGTTAGGTGTACAATTACGTTTCATTCAGGCACCCTATTGATAAGAGGTGTTTTCCCAGTCCCAGATAGATATTAGCTACTGTTAATCCCATCCCCCCCCCCCATAATGCTGCCCATCAAAAGAGGACTGGATTAAAAAAATGTGGTACATATACACGATGGAATACTACGCAGCCATGAAAAAGAACAAAATCATGGATTTCGCAGCTACCTGGATGGAACTAGAGTCTATAATACTGAGTGACCTCTCACAGAAACAAAGATCAGAATATCACATGTTTTCACTCATATAATGGACCTTGAACATCCAATGTAATACTATAAATTTTTATCAGAAAAATTAACCTGAAATTTTTTATTCCTAGTTGTGTCTTTGCCACTTCTTGCTACTGAGATAATGTTGCCTTTGTAGAATGAGTAGGAAAGAGTCCCTCATTCTCAATTGTTTTGAATAATTTTAGTAGTTTTGGAACCATATCTTCCTTGTACATCAAATTGAATTTAGCTATGAAATCATCAGGTCCTGGGCTTTTTGATAAGTAAGGATTTTATTTATGTGGCTCATAATTGTTCAGGGCTTCAGTTTCTGCCTGTTTCAGCTTGGGGGGTTGTGTAACTCCAGGAATTTATTTATTTCCTCTAGATTATCTAATTTGCCCTCATATACATGTTTATGATAATATCAGATGATGGTCAGTATCTCTTCTTGGAAGGTTGCAATGTTGCCTTTTTTATTTCTTAGAGCATTTATGTTGATTTTTTTTTCTTGATTTTGTTACTTGGGCAAAATTAAATAAATATTTTATCTTTCAGAGAGCCAGTTTTTCAACTCTTTGATCTTTTGTATGTTTTTCTTGGTACCACTTGCATTTATTTCTGATCTAATTTTGGTGCTTGTCTTCAGCAGCTGTGGTTTTAGTTTTTTCCTGTTTTTCTGGTTTCCATAGGTGAAATGCTAGATTGTTTATTTGAGATCTGTCTATTTTCATGATGTGGGCTTATAGTACAGTCTATTTTCCCCTCAACACTCTTTTGGCAGCATCCCAGAGGTTTTGATATGTCATGTCTTCATTTTCATTATTTCGTCTTCATTTACATTCATTTATTTATTATATATATATTTAATTTCTATTCTTATATTGTTGTTTACCTAAAAATCATTCAGAATCAAGTTGTTTAATTTCTATAAATGTGTGTATGTATGTTTGGAAACCTCTTGGTGCTGATTTTTAGTTTTCTTCCACTGAGGTCAGAATAAGATGCTTACTATGACTTCAGTTTTTTTTTGTTGTTTTTTTTTTTTTTTGAATTGGAGTCTCACTCTGTCACCCAGACTGGAGTGCAGTGGCCGCTCCCGGCCACCGCAGCTTTGACCTGCTGGGCTCCGGCGATCCTTCCCAAAAAAGGGAAGGCCTCAGCCTTCCAAGTAGCTGGAATTACAGGCATGCACTACCACGCCCGGCTGATTTTTTGATTTATTGTAGAGATGAGGTCTTACTGCCCAGGCGGGTCTCGAACCCACGGGCTCAGGCAATCAACTCACCTCAGCCTCCCAAAGGCGCGGGATTACAGGCTGAGCCACCGAGCCCGGCCGACTTCAGTTTTTTATAATTCATTGAAGGTTAATTTATGACCAAGAATGTACTTGATCTTGGAGTGTGACATGTGTGGATGAGAAGAATATATATTCTAGAGTTGTTGAATGAAGTGTTCTGTATATTTCTGTTATATCTAATTGGCCAAATGACACATTTAGGTCCAGAATTTCTTTGTTAGTTTTCTACCACAATGATGTGTCCAAAGTTACTGGTGCCTCACACTTATAATACAAGCACTTAGGTGGGACAATCACTTAAGCTCAGGAATTTGAGACCAGTCTGGGTGACATTGTGAGACATCTCTAAAAAGAATACAAAAATGAACTGGGTGTGTTGGTGTATGCCTGTAGTCCCAGATACTTGGGGGGCAGGATTACTTGAGACCCGGAGACTGAGGCTGTAGTCAGCCATGATCATGCTATTGTACTCTAGCCTAGATGGCAAAGTGAGATCTTATCTCAATAAACAAGTTTAAAAAAAGTCAGAGGAGTATTGAAGTCTTCCACTATTATGGTGTGGCTCTCTGTGTCTTCCCTTAGATTCAGTAACAATTTAAAATAAATTGCAGTACTTCAGTGTTGAGTTCAGTGTTGAGTTTGAAATGTATAATACTTGTTGATGGACTGAGCCCTTAATCATTGCATATTGCCCTTCAGTGTCCTTTTTTATTTTATTGACCTGAGGTCTGTGTTATCTGATAAAGAATAGAGGCTCTGGTTCTTTTTTTCTATATTTCATGGAAAAGCTTTCTCCATCTCTTTGTCTTGAGAACTTAGGTATCATTAGAAGTAAAATGGGTCTCCTAGATAGTGCAGAATAATCAATGTTGTTTTTTAAATTCAATTTGTCACTGTGTCTCAAGTTGGGCGATAGTGCCAATTAACATTCAGGGTTACTGTAGATGTGTTGTTGAGGAGTTTTTTAGAGGTCTCTGTTGATGATTTATATGGTCTTTAAGTTATGTGCTTCTTATGATTTCATGATTAGTAACATCTTTCTTTTGCTTTTGTTTTTAGAACTCCCTTAAGGATATTTTATAAGACTGGTCTGAAGGTGACAAATTTCCTTCGTGTTTGCTTGTCTGGGAAGGACTTAATTTCACCTCACTTATAATGTTTAATTTGACAGGTAGAAGATCATTGGCTAGCAGTGATTTTCTCTAAGAATATTATGAATGGACCCCCAATCACTTCTGGCTTGTGAAGTTTCTGCTGAGAGGTCATCTGTTATTCTGCTGGGTTTCCTTGTTAGGTGTTCTTTACATTCTTTCTAGCTGCCTTTTATATTTTTTCTTTCATATTAACCTTGAATAACTAAGAACCTTGAGTAATTAATAAGCTTGAATAATATGCCTTGAGGTTGATCATCTCATATATTATTTTTAGGTGTCCTCTGGAATTCTTGTAACTGAGTGTTTTCATGTCCAGCAAGATGGGGGAGTTTTCATGAATTATGTTTGCAACTACAATCTCCTGAATTCTCTCATTTTCTCCTTTTCTTTCTGGAATGCCAATGAGATGCAGATTTGATCTTTTTATGTAATCCCACACCTCTGGAAGGCTTTGCTCATTCTTTAATATTTTTTTCTTTATTTTTATCTGACTGGGTTTCTTCTATGGATTGCTCTTTCAATTATTTCCCTTGCTTATTTTGCCTGTTATTATGACTTAAAGGTGTGTATTGATATTCATAAAGTACATTCTTTATTTCCAGGACCTCAATGTGTTTATTTTTCAAAATGTCCAGCTTTCAGTTCTTAAAATGTTTTCATGGGCTCTGTAACTTGGTTGTCCACTTACTATTGGATCTTTATACGTTTCTTTGTCATTCATATTTTGAATCCCTTTTCTGTGATTATGGACAGATTGTTTTTTTCTGTATATTATCAATTAATTGTGGGTCGATATGATCCTGTAGGGATGGCAAAACATTCTGATTATTATTGTTGTTGTTGCCACAGCTTTTGTACTGATTTCTTCCCTTCTGAGAATGATGATGTTGCTCTGTCTCTTTCAGGAGGCACTGATTATGCAGATTTTTTCCCATCCCTGTTAGGTGTTATAATTCAGGCAGGAGATGTGCCTGTTTCATCCAGCAGCCAGCCTGCCTGAGGGCAAAGGGCCTACTCCCTTGGGTTCATATGCTTTCAGGAGCACTCTTTGTCTCATCAGGCCTGGGCCTGCAATCTCCAATTATGGGGGATTGCGGGGACCAGGGTACTGGGCACCTGTTTGGTCTCTGCTTATACCTATTTTTTCAGCAGAGAATATGATAGGAAGGGGTACCTCAAGTGCACAGACTGCCTGATTGTGGATAACCTGTTTAATAGTGGAGTGTCTGTATAAAGTTGCCACTGTCTGGCTTTCCCAAAGATGGCAGTCTTGCACGCCAGTAGGAGGCGGTCCATACTTGGGTAAAGCAGCCAGGATGGGGAAGGGTACAGGTTGGCTGTATCCTTTATGCTTCTGTTTATTTCTGCTGTGAGCTCATTCAAGGATGCACACTATTGCTCTGTTGTGCTGCTCCCTTCCTAGCTGGGAGGAACAGTGGCAAGGGCCACAGTGACTGAAGAGTTTTTGCCCCTCAGTGAAGGGGCCTGCCTCTTTGTGACCATGTCACAGAGGCTCTACTTTTACCACAATAACAGTTGGAGCTCCTGAGGATTTGTGTCTTACTCCTTCATTCACTGCTACTCCACATTAGAAAACTCCCTCTCAGCTCTATAGCTGGGTCCCTACTGGTGGGTTGTCTGATAACACTTCTTTCTGTAAGCTAAGTTTTATAAAAATAATGCATTTCAGATAAAAACACTTTAAAAATAGGCTTAGTGAGAAGATTTCTTGTTCTTCTTGAGGGATGAATAGATGTACTTCAGGTTATCAGAGAAAGCTTCTGTTATTATTCTCAGGCAGCTTCTGTTACTATGCCTAAATGTGTAGGATTAATAGCATATATTTCTAAATACCAGGGTTGCCAAAAATGTAAAAACATTTTAAGAGAGGTCATCTATGTAATACTTTTAGTTTGCTATAATCAGAAGTGTCTGGACACTGATAATAACCACTTTGATCACCTCTTTCTTTTAATATTTTTTATTTTAAAATTGTGGGGTACAGTTAAGGGTTAGGTATACAAATATGCATTGTACACATACACTTGTTGCGAAGGTGTGCCCCCACATTCCCAGACAGATATTGACTACCATTAATCCCACCTCCCTCCCTCTCCCTGCCCCCCCCCAAAGTTTCCAACCACTATCAATCCTTTTCTTATAGTATTATGATAGTTGTTCAAGGTTCACTTATAAGTGAGAACATGTGATACTCCGATCTTTATATTCTGTTTATAATACACTCAGTATTATAAACACTAATTCCATCCAAGTTGCTGTGAAATTAATGATATTGTTCTTTTTTATGGCGGCGTAATATTCCATTGTGTGTATATTCCACATTTTTTAAATTCAATCCTCTTTTGATGGACCGGATGGTTGGTTCCATGATCTTGCTATTGTGAACAATGCTGCGATAAACATATATGTGCAGGTATCTTTTTAATAAAGTGATATGAGTTCTTTGGGATATATTTCCAAGGGGGTTATAGAGTAATATAGAAGGTTGATTTTTAGAGCTTTTAGGAATCACCACACTGATTTCCACAGATGCTGCACTAGTTTACACTCCTACCAACAGTGTAGAAGTGTTCCCTTTTTGCCACATCCTCTCCATCATCTGTTATTTTCTGAGCTATTGATAATGGCCATTCTGACTGGAGTTAGGTGATATCTCAGTGTAGTTTTAATTTGCATATCCTTGATGACTAGTGAGGTTGAACATTTCTTCATGTATCTGTTGGCTGCTTGTATGTCTTCTTGTATGTTCATGTCTTTTGCATACTTTGTAATGGGGTTGTTTGTTTGTTTTTTTCTTTTCAGCATGTTTGAGTTTCTTGTAGACACTAGATGTTAGGCCTTTGTCAGACAGGGAGTTGGCAAACACATTTCCCAGATTGTGAGCTGTCTCCCTGCTCTATGATGGTTTCTTTGGCTTTGCAGAAGCTTGTCAGTTTAATGAGGTACCACTTGTCTATCTTATCTCTTGTAGCTCATGCATTATGGTTTTTACTCAGGAATTGGATGCCGGTTCCAACTTCCATAAGGGTGTGTCCTGTATTTTCTAAAGATCGTATGGTTTGAGGTTTTACATTAAGGTCTCTAACCCATTTAGAGTTAATTTTTGTGTATGGGGATAGATAGGGGTCTTGTTTGAATCTTCTGCATGTGGTCAGCCAGTTTTCCCAGCACCATTTACTAAATAGGTTCTCCTCTCCCCACTGGTGGGTGGTGGAGGCTTTGTCGAAGATGAGTTGGTTAAGAAATTGAGGTTTTGCTTCTGGAATCTCAATTATATTCCGTTAGTCTATATGCCTGTTCCTCTACCAATACCAGACTATTTTGATTATTGCAGCTTTATAGTAAAGTTTAAATTCTAGTAGTATGATACTTGCTGCTTTGTTTTCTGCTGCTGCTGTTGTTGTTGTTGTTTCTGCTGAGGGATTATTCTGACTACTCTAGGTCATTTGTGTTTCCCTTGAATTCTGTATTTTTTTTTTCTTTGCAGGTAATTTGATGGATATTGCATGAAATCTGTAGATTTCCTTAAGTAAGATGGTCATCTTCACAATGTTGATTCTGCCAATCCATGAGCATGGGATATTTTTCCACTTGTTTGTGTCATCTTTGATTTCTTTGAGCAGTGTTTTGTAGTTTTCATTGTAAAGGTCTTTCATGTCTCTGGTTAGGAAGATGCCAAGATATATCATTTGGGGGATGGTCTATTGTGAATAAGATTGTGCTTTTTATGTTGGTTTCTGTTTGTTTATTATTGGTATAAAGAAATGTGATCGTCTTTTGCACATTTATTTTATACCCTGATACTTTGCCAAAGTCCTTTATCAGTGCAAGAAGGTTTATGACAGATTCTTTTGGGTTTTCAAGGTACACACTCATGTTGTCTGAAAGGGAGATAACTTGACTTCCTCTTTTCCTATTTGGATACCCCTGATCATCTTCTCTTTTCTGATTGCTCTAGCCAGGACTTCCAATACTATATTGAACAGGAGGGGTGTGAGAGTGGGCATCCTTGATTCATTCCAGTTTTCAGGGGAAATGGTTCCAATTTGTGTCTGGCTAGGAGTATGCCAGCTGTGGGTTTCTAATAGATGACTTTTACTATTTTGATGTATGTTGCAAGTATGTCTTGATGTTCGAGGGTTTTTATCAAGAAGGGATGCTGGATTTTATCAAAAGCTTTTTCTGTATCTAGTGATATAATCATGTGGTTTTTGTTTTGACAACTGTTGATGTATTTAATTGCATTTATGGTTTTACGAATGTTGAACAAGCCTTGTGTCCCAGGGATGAAACCTACTTGGTCATGATGGATGATTTTGAAGATGTGTTGTTGAATCTGGTTTGCTAGGATCTTGTTGAGAATTTTAGCATCTATGTTCATTAAAGATATTGGCCTGTAGTTCTCTTTCTTTGTTGGGTCTTTACCTGGCTTGGGTATCACTGTTATGCTAGCTTCATAAAATGATTTGGGGGGAGTTCCATCTTTCTCAATTGCCTGGAATACTTTCACTAGGATTGGTATCAGCTCCTCCTTAAATGTCTTATAGAATTCTGCTGGAAAGTCATCTAGTCCAGGACTTTTTTTGTAAGTAGTTTTCTTATGACACATTCAATTTCCTTGATTGTTATTGGTCTATTTGTGTCTCGATTTCTTCTTGTTTCAACCTAGACAGTTTGTGTGATGTCAGAAAGTCCTCCATTTCCTTAAAGTTTTCAAGTTTGTTTCCATACAAGTGTACACAGTAGTCTATAATGATCTTTCGTATTTTTTCAGAGTCAGATGTGACTTCATCTTTTGTGTTTCTAATTCGGTTTATTTGGGCATTTTCTCTCTTTTTCTTGGTCAGTCTAGCTAGGAGACCATTGATCTTGTTTATCCTTTCAAAGAACCAGCTTTTTGTTTCATTGATTTTTTTTTTGTATTATCTTTTTGTCTTCTATGTACTGGATTTAGGCCTTTATTTTGGTGATCTAGATTCTTCTGCTGAAGTTAGGGTTTTGGTGGTATTGCTTTTCCAGCTTTCTTAGGTGACTTGTTAGGCTGTTAATTTTGGGGTCTTCTATTTTCTTCATGTGCATTTGTAGAGATATGAATTCCCCTCTTACTACAGCTTTCATGGCATCCCAGAGATTTTGGTAAGATGTTTCTTCTTTTTCATTTGTTTCCAGGTATCTTTTAATCTCTGTTTTGATTTCATCATTGACCCAGGAGTAGTTTAGCGTCATGCTGTTTAGTGTCCATGTCTTCGTGGGTTTTGGGGGGATCTTGTTGGTGTTGATGTTTATTTTTATTCCACTGTGGTTCAAGAATTTGCATGGCAAAATTTCGGTCTTTTTAAATTTGCTTGATTTATGACTAAGTATGTGGTTGATCTTAGAGTACATTCCATGCAGTAATGAGTAGAGTGTATATTCAGTGGTCATTGGAAGGAGTGTTCTGTAGGTATCAATTAAGTCCATTTGGTCAAGAGTCATATTAAGGTTCCAGAGCTCTTTGCTGATTTTTTTGTCCTAATGATCTGTCTAGGGTTGTGAGTAGGGTATTAAAGTCCCCAGCTATTTTAGTGATAGAGTCAATACCTTTTTTGAGTTTACCTAGAAGCTGCTTTATGAAATTGGTGCTCCTATGTTGAGTGCATATATGTTTAAGATGGATATTTCTTGTTGATGGATTGAATCTTTTATCATTATGTAATGGCCTTCTGTATTTTTTTTAATTTTTGATAGCTTAAAGGGTGTTTTGTCTGAGATTAAGATAGCAACTCCTCCTTTCTTTTGTATTCTATCAACCTGAAAATTTGTTTCCCATCCTCTTCAGTCTTTGAGTGTTCTTTCTAGTGAGATGAGTCTCTTGAAGGCAATATCTTATTGCCTGGTGATATTTTATCCATGTTGCTATTCTATGTCTTTTCGGTGGGTCATTTAGTCCATTCACATTCAGGTTAAGTATTGAAATGTAAGAGTTGATCCCTATCATATGGTTCTTACAGAGTTGTTGTCATTCTGTTTGTTTGTTGTCTTTCTTTTGGTTTGTTGGCTGGTTTGTGTGTGTTTTTAGTCTTTTTCCTGTATTCTTGTGAAGAATGTTGTTCTTTTTTCCTATTCTTCTGTGTTCAATACTTTCTTAAGTGTTTCTTGTAGAGGTGGACTGGTGGCAGCATAAGTTCTTAGGTTTTGGATTTCTGAGAAAGATTTTAATTCTCCCTAACCGATGTAGCTTAGCTTGGCTGTGTAGGTTATTCTTGGTTGAACTTGTTTATCTTTTAGAACTTTGAAGATAGGACCCCAAACTCTCCTTGCCTGAAGGGTTTCTGTAGCTAAATCTGCCGCTATTCTAATTGGTCTTCCATGGTAGGTAATCTGACCTTCATCTCTTGCTGCCTTTAGGATTTTTTCTTTTATACCTACTTTGTTTAGGCAAATTTTTATGTGTCTTGGAGTTGGTCTTCTCATTTGTTGTCTTGCAGGGGTTCTTTGAATCTCATGTGTTTGAATTTTCGCATCACTGATGAGGTGAAGGAAGCTTTTTTGAATAATCTCATGGAATTTTGTTCCAGGGTTGTCTCTCTCTCTCTCTTTCTGCCTCAGGAAGTTCAATTAATCTTAGGTTCAGTCTCTTGAAGTAATCGCTCATCTCTTGAAGGTTTTGTTCTTTCTTTTTCATCTTCTTTTCTGTGGTTTTGACAGCTTGGGCTAGTTCTATATTTTGGTACTCAAGCTCTGAGATTCTTTCTTCTGCTCGGATGATTCTGCTTTCCAAGCTTATTAGTTTGTTATTTATTTCATTCACAGTACTTCTTACCCTATTATCTCAGTTATCAATGCCTTCCTATTTTCCTCTTGTCTCTCCTCGATTCTTTTCAAACTCTTCATTAATGTCTTGATATCTGGGTTTGTAGTTTGAAACCAGTCACTCTGGGGGCTCTTCATTGTTTTCACTCCAAAGTCAGCTTTCTCAGTTTCTGCCTCCCATGGGTCTCTGGGAGACCTGTATTCTTCTTTTGACATTTCTTCATTTGTGTAGATTTTTCATTCCCCCTTTCCCTTCCCTTCTTTAGTTCTGTTTTTCAGGGAAGATGTGGTTGCTTTTACTTCTTTTTTTCTCCTGTTCTTCCTTATGAGGGTTCTCTGGCTTTGTTCACTTTTGAGGCTGGACTGTGGTTTGGGGGCTGTACTTTTTGCAGTTTTGAGGTTTAGTTGAAGGGGAAGCTGTAATTCAGAGTGTTTCTGTAGATTCCAATATCCACCAACTGGTGTATGTGGCACCCTGGAACCTACTTTCCACTGCCTTACAATATGACCATGCAGTGGTGGTTCAGGTTTGCTCCCTGGAACAAAAGGTGATAAGAAAAAGGAAAATATGAAAGAAAGGTTAGTCAAGAGGAAGTTGGAGAGAAAGAAGAGTAAGAGGGAAAACAGACATACTTACCAACTGATGAATGAAAAGAGACACAAGGCCAGAAAAGAGTAAACAACAAAGTTCCCTAAAGCATACCAGTAATAACACAAAGACAGTCTAATAAAACCATGCCTTTTGATGTGCTTTTCCCTAACATAATCAAGTAGTCTAACTCAAAAGGCAAGCAAAAGTGAGCAACACAAACAGTAAAAAAAATAAAATCAAAAATCAATATAAGAAACCAAACTAACTCTGGAGTCTTTCCTGAGTGTCTAAAGTCACTTCAGCTCTGATCTCTAGCCTCTTCCCTTTGCAGGCAGATAGATTTACTCTTAGGTTGTGTTGGTTCCCTTAGCTTGCTGCCTGATAGGTCCGCCCGCAGGACTGAGTTGCAGTATCTGATTCGATGTAGGGGAGGTTTTGTCTCCTGTTTGGTGAGGGTACCTTAGAAACCAGGGTGGAGGCTACCTGTAGATGGGTGGGGCATTGCAAATCTCTGTCTGGAAAATGACTGCGGTGGTTGGCTCCTCTTTCACCAATCCTTTATCTCCACCCATCCTTTCTCTCCACTCCTCTGGTCTGTGGATGATCCACTTTGATGGGCTATGGTGGTGTGTGTCCAGCGTCAGGCACTGGGAATCAGCGATATAGATGGGCGCTGCATTTGGTGTGCTGCTGGCAGCTTGGGGTGGAGGAGGGAGCCAGGAATTCCCTGGGCTGGAGCTGAGAATTCCCCGGGCTGGAGCTGAGAACCAAGAGCAATTTTTCAGCAACAATTTTACAGCAGAGGCTGTAGTGCAATGAAGGCTGTTTACTCTGTGGGACCCGGCTATAGCAGCCACCCACTCTGTTGGCAGCTGCTGTGGGGTGCAAGGAACTGCCTTCAGGAGTTACCTTTTGTGGAGATATTCACAGTTCAGCTTGTCTCATTGCCATCTTAAACCTCTCTCGTGAGCACCTCTTGTAATTGCAGAAGTCATACGTGACTTTTATTCATCTTTTGTTATCAGTATATACTATTACAATTTTCATAGTTTTTTCTTTCTTAAATTATGTATACATTTTTGTAACCCTTTGTATTTCTCCAAAACTGAAGATGTTGAGTTTCCTAACATTTCCCTAAAAGCCTAAAAATGTAATTTAGAAAAGAAGGATACACTAACCTCACTCTATCCCACATGTGGATTCCATCTACAGAGTGTGGATTACGCCCTGGCCTTGTCCCCCACTGTCCCAACTGCTGGGAGGCAGAAATGGGTGAATTCCCTTGGATGGTTTCTGTGCAGCTTTCTTTCTCCCATTTTTGTGCTGGCTCTATACTGAACGAACAGTGGATCCTTACCACAGCTAGGTGTGCCAATTTCATGTAAGTCTGAAAAAGTTATTTCAATCTTAATTTATCATTATAAAGTGATAAAAACTTTGAAATTGTTAATATCTTTCTTTGAAGAAGTCTTCCTCATTTACAGAGATAAGATATTATGCATCTTCTTACTTGCAATAATCACACATTGTATTTCCCTAGCTAAATCAAAAGCATATCCTGATTCCTCAATAAAAAATATTTCTAAACATTGGTCATGAAATCTACCATTCCCCATTTTTCTTCCTTTTTCCTCATGTATCCCCAAATGAGTGTTTATTTGCTTTTGGGGAATAATTTCAGGATCCAAATCAATACATTTGTATATACGTATACTCACACACACTCATAGACATACACACATATATGTTACAGATATACATAGACGTATATAACATATGTATGTATATATGCCATATATCCTAATAAATATATCCTACTTTAATGTACTTTTACCTATAAGATGATAAATATGCTGTTTAAATTATAACCTATATTAGAACTACAGTTTTATTTTCATGACTTTAAGCATTTTGTCTCTTAAAACTCAATGTCATCCTCTCTAGAATAATATTTATTTCAAAAGATTATTTTTGATACATAATTTCTTATTTTAACATAGTGAAATAAGACCACTAATATAGACAAAGTTCAGGGAAAGGAAATAACTCTATATAGTCTTTATTTATTTATTTATTTATTTTTGAGTTGGAGTCTCACTCTGTCACCCAGACTGGAGTGCAGTGGCTGCTCCCAGCCACTGCAGCCTCGACCTGCTGGACTCCGGCTATCCTTCCTCCTCAGCCTTCCAAGTATCTGGAACTACAGGCGTGCACTACCACGCCAGGCTATTTTTTGATTTATTGTAGAGATGAGGTCTCATCAAGTTGCCCAGGCAGGTCTCAAACCCGCAGGCTCAGGTATTCCACTCACCTTAGCCTCCCAAGGTGAGGGATTACATGCTGAGCCACCGAGCCCGGCTTCTCTATAGTCTTACATGTTGTAACTGAGATATTTCAACTTCTTACTTTTGAAATATTTATCTCTGAATCTCTAACAATAGGATTATTAGGGTGTATAATAGTTTAAGTTAGAAATGCTAAACAATGATATCTGTTGCATAATGACATTTACCTTCTCATTCCTGAAGCTGACTATGCATGTTGCACCTAGTAAGATATGTGTTGACAAGTAGAGAAGAGAATGGGAACAGTATTTTAGTGGACTTCATCTGGACCTCAGAGTTTCTTTGTCACATTAAAATGTGAAAATTTTTAAAAAGTCTTATTTTTTTCCTTCAGAAAAAACTCAGAAGCCTTGGCCCTGGTCCAAGTGGGGCTTATTGATCTTCAGGACCCTATCCAAGCTCAGACTGTAGGCATTCACCGTGCCATGCCCTACCTAGGTCCCAAGGGACCTCTGGGACCTGGATTAATCTTCCTGAAGCAGCCACTACATTTTCAACCCCTGGTTCTTCCTATCTGCCTGGAGGAAAGTGTGGAACAGGAGAGAAATATACAATTATATGACTGCTGGCTACCCAGTTGGTCCCTTATGAGGGGTGAGTCCAAAAGCACTGGAATGGGATAGAAAGACATATGGAAAGAGAATAGTATCCTGTTAACTAATACAAAATTTGTTATAGTATTTTTCTTCAGACATATGTCTCCCACTAATCTAGGCTAAAGCTAACACAAAAACAAAAATTCCCACCTCTCCCTTCTCTGTTTTTCATCAGGAAGTCCTGGAATTCTGCAAAAAAGACACCTAAGCATCTTGCAAGTCAGCTCTTGTGCCCAATTTTGGCCCAAACTTAATGAATTCATGTTCTGCGTGGAAGCCAAGAAAGCTATGGGGGAGGCTGGCTGTAAGGTGACAAGTTGAGGGGGTGGGAGTGTGAAAGGCAGGGAGAAAGAAAGAGGAACAATCTTTAACACCAAAAGTTACTTCAAAGCCTCCTTCAAAGTAACATTTTATGTCTTGTCCCTTGTTTCTTACAGGGTGACCTGGGGGCACCTCTAGTGTGCCATCTGCAGCAAAAGGACACATGGGTGCAAGTTGGAATTTTGAGTCACTTTGATGAACATTGCACAAAGCCCTACGTCTTCAGCCAAGTGAGCCCTTTCCTTTTCTGGCTCCAGGGAGTTACACAGCCCAGTCATGCACCCTGGCCCCAACAAGGACCGATGACTACATCCGCTTCCATCTCCCTTTCAGTCTCTACATCTTCAAATGCCTCGGCTTTTGCCTCCATACCTGCTTCTATGCAGCCACACTTCATCGCTCTGCCACAGCCTCAGAGTAAGGTTCAAGAAACTGGTAGTAAGGGAAGTATGAGAAGGAAAGTAATGGAAGAGGAGAAAAGAAATAGAAAAGAGGGAAAGAGGGAAGAGAAAAGGTTAATTTCCTGAGAAATGTAAGAGCTTTTTATCCACCAAGTAATAGGAATCATTTACCTCATGGCTTACAAAGGCATTTCACATTTATTTTTTTTTTAACTTAAACAATATCATTAAATGATATAGGTGATATTACTATTATATTTTAATTGCTTTCTCTCATACAAGAGAAGTAGAATAGATTGATTAAGTCTTAGGATAAAAGAGGAAGGAGGCTAAATTTGAGACTCAAACTTCTTATTCTTCTAACACAAACTTCTTTCTATACTATTACACGGTGATTTACACATATAATAAGGTAATCTTTAGTTAAAATTTTTGTTGTTGTTGTTAGTTGATACACAATGATTTTGTAGATTCCTGTGTACTCACTTGTATTTCATTGTAATGATTTTTTTCCTCCTCTGCTTGGCTATTATGAAACTATCTAGTATCATCAATTCCTATTTCACTTTACTATACGTCCCCCATTACTCCCTTGGAATTCTAGGGACTTAGTTCCGAGAATTATGTATTACATTTTTACTTACTACCTATCTCACATTATCAGACCTACAATAAATGATGCATTTAAAGCATAATTAAGAACACATCTGATTTTTGCTCAAATCCTTCAAAGTCACTGAAAGATGACTAAACTGAGATATTCTTATGCTTATAGTTTCATTTATTTTTTACTTCTTTCTAGATAGATTATCTTTATTAATTTTATTCTTTATATGTTTAAATAACAAGTGGTGCTTCAACTTTCAGTTTTTTAAGAAATAAAACATGTTTCTTTAAATATGAGGTCTCTCCTGAATTTCAACTCTGAATTTCTTATTCAAAGTATTTGTTTGACATCTCACTCAGATGTTGATTGCAGTAAGATAAACCTCCTCCAGTTCAGAAATAGGTGTCCTCTCTCCAATATGTTCATTTATTTATCTAACTTCAAATCAAATTATTAACTTATTGCCTAACTACACTAGTAACTTCTAATTAGATAAGATAATAGTTGTATAAGTGTAGCAATGGGGAAAGAAACCAAAAGGCTTCCCGTATTTCAACTAAAGGGAATTTTAACTGGACCATAAACCATGAACATGAAAACATAATTGTTAGAGGAGCATTACATTCAAGGAAATGGCGTAAACACAAAAAATGTAGAAGTTTGTGTTTGCATGTCACATTTAACAATGCTGACCTGCTTAGCAGAGATGGGAAGGATTAAAAACTTCAGCCGGGCTCAGTAGCTCAGCCTGTAATCCCGCACCTTGGGAGGCTGAGGTGAGTGGATTGCCTGAGCCCGAGGGTTCGAGACCCGCCTGGGCAGCGATACCTCATCTCTACAATAAATCAAAAAATCAGCCGGGCGTGGTAGTGCATGTCTGTAATTCCGGCTACTGGGAAGGCTGAGGTGGAAGGATCGCTGGAGCCCAGCAGGTGGAGGCTGCGGTGGCCGGCAGCGGCCACTGCACTCCAGTCTGGGTGACAGAGTGAGACTCCAACTCAAAAATAAAATAAAATAAATAAAAAATGGTCTATACCTGTCAGTTCTACAAATTTACTTTTACTTTTTTTCTCAGCTTTGACAGATCATGTATCTCTGCGATATGCCATGCCTTGGCAGGCTATGATCATCAACTGTGGCAGTCAGATTTGCAGTGGTTCCATAATTAGCAGCTCCTGGGTTCTCACAGCTGCTCACTGTGTGAGGAACATGTAAGTCTGTGTCCTGACTCATACCATATTCTATATCATTTTCCCCAAATTACTTTGGTGAAGACTTCTTTGGGTAAATTAACTTCTGCAATGTTGGAACTATCTAGCTTCTATCAATGTGTTTGTTTCAGGCTAAGCAAGAAATTTCCTCACCATGATTGACTGATTAGTACCTCTGTTAGTTAATTTATTTGGAACCTCATGGCTATAGACTCTGACTTTTTTCATAGACTTCTAAAATCTCTGGAGGTGAATCATGCTAAGAAAATATGTTGAATACCTAATGTGGTTGTTAAAGACTCAGGTTTCCTAATGAATTTACTTTATTTAATCTCTTCCTTCCTGCATAGGAATCCTGATAATACTGCTGTGATACTGGGCCTGAAGCATCCTGGGGCACCACTGAGAGTTGTTAAGGTGTCTGCCATTCTACTACATGAGAGATTCCGATTGGTGAGGGGAGCAGCAAAAAATGATCTAGCATTGCTGCTCCTTCAAGAAGTTCAGACCCCCATTCAGCTCTTAGCACCACTGGGCTATCTGAAGGATCTGAATAGTTCAGAATGCTGGCTTTCTGGGCCACGGATTCTTAAACCAGGTCAGTGATTACTTTTCTTATGATAGTGTTCTAAAACAATCTAAGTTTATATATTTCAATATTAGAGTTCAAGGAAGAACTATAACCACAATATCTACATTACTAATTGTAAAATTTTAATTAAAATAAGAGACCTGTTCTGAGATATGTATTTATTTTCTAAACTGATGCCTTGATGATAACTCCATAACATTTTGCATCAGAAGAAAATTATAGGATCTCTGTATACAGTCATGTTTTATAAGCAACATAGAGATTATTTGCTTCTCAACACTGCTAACTCTGGAACAAAATAAAAATAAAAGGTTATTTTTTAGAAAAAATGAAGCTGAACTTAAATTTGGAATATATGACAAATGAACTTGTTAATTTTGAAGAGTAGCATTCAAAAAAAGGAATAAAAAGTGACTAAAATTAGATTTAAAAAGAAATTAAATAGATAAATTTTTGAGATAAAATGCCAAGGGTGGTAAGAAAATAAAACTTCTTAGCATATTAAGTTAGAGATTCAAGTTTAAGTGATGATACAGATCATGATCTTATCAAAACACGTTGTGTTTCAAAGTATCTGTTTACTTTAGGATCTTTATATTTCATCTATCTTTCCAGGAGAGACAGATGAAAATCCAGAAATATTACAGGTGAAGGTGATTGGAGGTTCAAGCTGTGCCCACCTTTACCCTGACACAGGCAGTTCTATTGTTTGCTTCATTACCCAGGCTGAAGGCTCTGAATCAAATGTGGTGAGCAAAACATACTTTTTTCCTTTTTGAATAATAGCAACTATAACTTTTTCCACATACAAAATGGTAGACCACCGATCCCTAAATGATAAATATGATAAAGTAAAGCATTTCCCATTGAATGAGAAATGAATATTTGATGAAATTAAATATTCATTAATTATAGAAAAACCTCTCTCGAAATTGTGATTAATCTTTGATTTACCTAAATAGCTGTTATTTTTCTCTATTTACACTAAACAGCAAGTTTGGTGCTCTCCAAACAAGATAGCTATTTTATGCTATTCTTTTTCCTCTAATTGTATGTCCTTTCTCCTCAAATTTCACAAGTCCAATCTTTCATATTTCACCAATTAAAATGAAATATTTAGGCTTTATTTGTAGTAATATCTGTAAGTGGAAAGTATCTGGAGGTAAATATGATTTACTTATTCACCTATATTATGACTTCCATTCTTCTGCATACATCCCTCAATACCCACTTACTAAATCTGAGATTAAAATAGAAGTTGAAATAACAATCTAAAACTAAATTTTACGTTTGAATTCACAGGAGCCAGTGAGCCCAGGAAGTGCTGTTATGTGCAAGTCAATATCTGGCAATGGTGGTTGGAAACAAATAGGCTTCACCAGTCTCAAAGCACTAGCAACCATAGTGAGCCCACATTTTTCCTGGATTTTATCTACATCAGCAAAAGCAGGCCATCCCCTAAATCAAGGCCTCATGCCTTGGGTGGAAACTCCCAAGTCCTCTAGTCTCCTTAAGCAGACAACTATACTGCCACTTTCTTCAGTAATGGTTATTGCAGCCCAGAGTCTTTTTGTAGCCTAGTTACTCTAACTGGCAATGATAATCTGATCACACTATGATGAAACACTGGAATAACAAAGACATTAAGATTGATTTATGACCTGTAGAATGTCTCCAGATGTGATTTCAATAAATAAACTTTCCCTTCATAATAACTGCTTTCTAGTTAATTCCTGAATTAATGCATGCCCTTGCATAAACTATTTTTAAATTTCACATGGTTCAAAAGAATTTGTATGTCACAAGACCTAGCAGATTTGCTGATATTCTTTCAGTTCACATGTGAACGCTTACCCCACAAGTGACCCCAGGTCTGTTCCACTCCAGGATGCAGGTAGGAGAAGACCAGTTTCTCTCATCAATGACAAGTGTGACAAGGCTTTGTGATGAGAAAAAGGAAAACATCTCAGAGTAGGAGACACTGGAGAAACAGAGAAAGAGAGGAGTGAGACAGAGAGAGAGAGAAAGACAAAAAGATAGACAAATGGGAGAGAGACTGAGATATAGAGAAAGAGACAAATAGATGCAGAGAAAGACAAACTGAGAGACTGAGACAGAAACAGAGCCAGTGATAGAGATCAGAAGAAGATCAAGAAAGAAGAGATGGAGCAGTAGAAGTGGGAGAAAAAAGGAAGAGAAAGTTGTGGTTAATTAGGAGAAAAAGAAGAGGACATGAGAAAAATTATTCTTAAAAAATTTGTTTGATTTTTCTTTCAGTTTTTCCTGATTCATTAAACTCAGTATATTTAATTTTAATGTGTTTTATTTTTCAGAATAAGATATCTTTATTTTTTGTCTTAAATTATTTTGAGACTACCTTTCAGGTTCTTACCATTTCCTGGTATTGTGGTTCAACTTTTTTATACTTATTTATACTGTTTATACCTATTTTTCTCTGTTAGCAATCATTTGCTAACAGAGAAAATAATCTTGATGACTTTCATAAAGATCATGTAAACAACAAAGATATAATTTTCTTGATTATTATTATTATTTTTGATGAGCATTGTTTTCTCTTTAAGTGTACCTTTTAGCTTAGATCAGTATTTTTTCCCTTTTTTTTTTTTTTTTTGGCTCATTCTATTAAAAAACAAACAAAAAAGGCTCTAGAAATCATGCTAATTTTTGGAAGTAAAAGGAGTTGTATATGAATCTTCTCACTGACAGAACAAGGCAATGTGAGATTTCCTTAATGAAGACAATAATTTGAATTCTAAATAGTTTCCTTTCCTCCTCCTCTTTTTATTTATAATAATGGCTTCCACTATTCATCATACATATGTGTGTGTATGGATATATACATATACATATTCATTCAGTAAATGATTTGCCACGGGAGACTGGTTTATGCAATTGTGGGATCTATGCTGTTACCTTTGCTTTTGCCCTTGGAGACTGAAGGCAGGTCATAAGGAAAGGACAAGAAGGACCAGGTTGGGACCCCACAAGAATGTGTTGAGACACCAAAGATAGACAGAAAACCATGTCTTTTGTGCTCTGATCTTGGTGACAAGGCAGAAGGTGGGTGTTTCATGGAACATATGTAAGCAGACATACCTGACCTGCAACTAAGAAAAGGTAAAGATGTTCTAGAGGAACATAGATTAATACAGAGTTAACTGCTGCTTCACATGGAGAGGTGAGTCATAATACCAGCAACATTGTGCTACAGAATAGCAACTACTTCACTTCATCTTTAAAAAATTTTTTTTTTTTGAGAAAGCAGGATTTATTGAGTAGAATAAAAGCTCCCAGAGTGAGAGGGGACCCAAGAGGGCTGCGACCTTTAAAAGTCACCTAGTCCAACAAGAAAAAGTTAAAAAGGGAAACTCTGCCCAGATGTCACCACTATATAATGCATCCATGTAACTTAAAAATTGTTTGTGTCCCCTAAAACTACCGGAGTGTGTGTGTGTGTGTGTGTGTGTGTGTGTGTGTGTGTGTGTGTGTGTGTGTAAAAGAAATTCTGGGAATTTCAGTTCAGCCTGGCTAAGGTAATACATTACAAAACGATCAGTCTTCTCCCACCTACTCCTTGCTACACCTGATCTTCCCTTTTTTCCTCTTCCTTTGTCTACCCATTAAAAATCATATTTACTTAAAAGATAATTGGTGCAAAATTCTTAGATATGGATTTGGAGTTGATCATACTCAGTGATCTATCACAGAAACAAAGAACAGAGTACCATATGTTCTCACTCATAAGTGGACCTTGAACAATTATAATACTGTAAGAAAACATTTGTCAGTAATGGGAAACTATCAGGGGAGAGGAAGCGGGATTGGCCGGTGAGGGAATTGCTAGGGGGATTGCTAGGGGAGGGAATGCATACCTCATCAACAAAGGCACCTTCATAATCAATGTTGGTGTACCTAACCCTGAATTGTACCCCATATCTTTATAATAAAAAAGGAAATGGTCTTATTTTTAATGCCAGAAATGTCTGACTCTTCCATCATTCAAATGCCACAAAATTTACCTATTTAAAGTGCATGACTCATTGGTTTTTAGGATGTTTGTCATTTATGCAACCATCACCACAATTTAGTTTCAGAACTTTAGATTAGCAGTTCCTGTTAATAGTCACTTCATATCCCCTCCATCCCAATTCTCTCCAAAACACTAAGTAATTTCTATCTCTAAAGATTTGCATATTCTATGTATACTATGTAAATAATATCATATAATATATGATCTTTTGTGACTGTCTTCTTTTAGGCAGTCTCCAAGGTTTACCTCTGTTGTAGCATGTGCCATAATTTAGTTTTCTTAAATGAGCAAATATGTCCTGTAGCCTATAAAAACAGGTTTTACCGGGTGAGAGTGAAGTTTACACCTGAATGTACTACAGCAATTTTACCGTAGAGAGCATCAAATAATCACAATGCATTTTCATAAGTGCAATGGAAACTTTATATGCAAATGTGCTTCAGGAACAAACAGAAGGTAGAAAGTAGTTATTTTCCAGTGGATACATGACTAGAAAAAAGAAGAGTGATATTTCCAAGAATAAGTAAACATTTAACAGGCAGCCAAGGATGAAAGATATTCTAAATTTAAAGATCAGTGGGAACCTTTCTCTTTGAGAGATTAAGCTGCTTGAAACATAAGATGCATTTTGAAATAATGGCAACAATTTAAACTGTAAGCAATGCATTTCTTTCTTAGTTATACTTTTTAATTCTCTGGTATACTTTAAAAAATTCCTGAAGCCCAGGTCTTGAGTATGACACTAAAATCATAACAGAATGTGGAAATAAACAATATCAACCAAATGTGAAATGCAGACTATTTATTCTAGGCTTGCTAAGGCAGAGAGCCAGCCATCATCCCTTGTGCTTTGGCAGAGTCTAAAAGTAGGCAGTAGAAGTGGGAAAAATTATAATGGGAAAAGAAGGTTTCAAGTTTTTCCTGAATAGGGAAGAATGTTGGTGTGGGGAGTTATATGTAAGTTAACTAGAGGGAGATGTCTAATATGATTTGTGAAGGGTACTTACAGTCATGTGTCCCTTAACAAAGAGATACTTCCTAAAATGTGTTTTTGGTGACTTCATCATTATGTGAACATCTACACCATAATGTATTTACACAAACCTAGGTGGTACATACAACCTACTATACACCTAGGTATAGCCTATTGTTCCTAGGTTACAAATTCATACTACACTGAATACAGTAGGCAATGAAACACAATCATATTTGTGTATCTAAACATAGAAAAGGTACACAAAAATATCATGTAAAGATTTTTTTTAAACTGTACACTTGTACAGGAACTTACCACAAGTAGGGTTTTCATGACTGGATATTGTTCTGGGTGAGTCAGTGAGTGAATGGTGAGTGAATCTGAAGACCTAGGACATTACTGTGCACTACTGCAGACTTTATAAATACTGTACCCTTGGGCTATGCTAAATTTAATTTAGGCTACACTAAATTTAGGCTATGTTAAATTTATTGAATTTTTCTTCAGTAGTAACCTTAGCTTACGATAACTGTTTCATTTTATAAACATTTTACATTTTAAAAACATAAAAAATTATACTTAGGGTATTGCTCAGGACGGAGTACAGTGTCTATTCACAGGCACAATCATAATCTGTCGCAGTCTTGAACTCTTGGTCTCAAGTGATTCTCCCAGCTCAGCCTCCTGAAAAGTTTGTACTAAAGGTGAGTGCCACCATGCCTGCCTTCCTTTTTTAAATTAAACTTTTGTATGATTTTGTAATAACATTTAGCTTAAGACACAGAGCACCAAAAAGTCATTGCTTGAGGGAGCACCAAAAATCTCCGAATTTTTTCAATAAAAAAATTATCTATTTATTCTTACAGGTTTAAACTTCAGTCACCTTTGAAGTACTCATCCTTTGATTCAATACACTTATCAAAACACTTTTTTCAATTCTCAAGACAGTTTTGAATTTGTCAGTTTTGTTATATTTTCATGTTTTACCTGTTTTTTGTTTCATCTCTTCCACTTTAGCAAAATGTTTCCATTTAAGGACATTTTTTATCTAGGGAAGCAAAAGTGACTTGGGATGAGATCAGGTGAATAGAGAGAATGGGGTACGAGTGTCATGTCATTTTTGATTAAAAAAAAAAACTTTTGGTATGGTGTGGGTAGATTTCTTGTCATGGTAGAAGAACCAGTCACCAGTCACCGATTTGCCACAAAAAAAGGCTCAATGAAGTAAAAAAAAAGCCTCTCACAACAACATAGTTGATATACTGATGGTGTTGAGTTCCTAGAAACCACTGCCAGGAGGGAGAATTAGTTTTTGTTGCTACTGTTGTTTTAATGGGATAATTTTTCTATGGTAAAAATGTAAAGAAATTTGCATGAGTGCAATGAAATAAAAATATATTCAAACTATTTTTGTTTGCTTTTATTTTAAGACAGGGTCTTGCTATGTTGACTGACTGATTTTCAACTCCAGGCTTCAAGTGATCCTCCTGCCTCAACCTTCCAAAGGACTGCAGTTGCTGGTAAGATACTATGTCCAGCAAGAGCTGACTTTTGAACACATGTAGGTGTAATTTCACATCTGAGATTTTAACCCTTTTGTCAGTCATACAAAATCTTAAATATGGATTCAAGGGTGTTACCAAATGCCATATAAATGGTAAAGATGTCATAAACAGGAAAAATTATTTAAAAATAGGATTAGTTATACATGAGCTTATAACCAAAACAATTTTGTGAAAATGTGACTAAGATGAAAAACTTGTGCAGTTGTTTTGTTTTGTTTTAATTTTTTATTTTAAAGATATGGGGTACAATTCAGGGTAGTGATACAAATGTTCATTATGCAGGTACCCTTGGACCAGACATATGCAAGAGTCCCCAGACACCCCTACGAGAACCAATAAGCAACTAAAGGGACATAGTCTTAGCTTGGGAGATGTCAGACCCAGCCCAGTTACTCAGACACCTCATGGGAAATTCTAGATCCATACCAGAAGACCTGAATTCAATTTAAGATGCCTTATATCCTCTTCATTCCCTAGATTGATCTCATAGAATGCAGACTTAGTTACAGGAAATAGAATCTGCTCCAATGTCACCTGAAAAGTTAGTTCACATTCGCCTTTGGGCCCCAGTCTGAACTCAGGAGACACTCAACCATATTGATAATAGACTACAGTCATGTAAACACAGAACTATGTGGTCTTCATATAACTGCAAGTGATTCCATAGGATGTTAGATTCTATTCAGTAGACATCAGGCAAAACTCTATAAGAAGTCAGGCCTAAGTCAAGGGACCCAGAAAGAGCTGAGGTATTCCCAGACATCATGTCAGAAAATAATAAGCCCATTTCAGAAAGTATCAGGTCCACCAGAAAGCACTTAATCTCAGTGGACACACACACATATATTTTCAGAGGACACAAACACAAATCAGGGACTACAGGGTCATTAGAAGTACATTACCACCCACCTTAAGGATCACAAACTAAGCCTGGGTTCCAGGAGACTCAAGATTAGTAACAATAAATCCCAACCTATCTAAGGAACAAGACTTAGGAAAACACTCTAAACTTACCTCAAATTGTTTCAGGCCCACCTTAGGAGACTTCAGACACCTCTCAGAGGATTCAAAAAATTAGTGAAATTAATTTCACTAATTTCAGACATAATTAAGTGAACATTGAATCAATTCTAAAATCACAAGATTCAGTAAGTGAGACCATATGTAAGATGATAAGATGATATGGGGTACCTTATCATATATCTGTCACACATCAAGGGACAGAGACTAAACTCAGGATCCTCCATACCCACCTAAAGTTACCACAGATCCACTGAGGGACTCTGATTCAGTTCAGAAATCAACTGTGGGACACCAATCCCACCTCAGGGGATTCAAACAAACCTGAAAAGCCCCAGACTTACCACAGTGAACATTGCAACCACATCAGAAGACAAAAAAATCTGCTTATGCATTTTTCACACAACACATGGAAGCCCCAAGTCCAACTGCAGATTAACCTCCTGGACTTTGGACTCAATTTATGTCTTCCCAGAAAAACCCAAAAGAAAACAATAGCCCTGCATTGGGTGCCCCAAATTACTATAAATTCTGCCTCACTTAAGGAGCACAATATTTGTTATTCGTTTGTCTTCCTGAGATAACTCACCATCTGACTCAGCAATACTTATGACCCAATACCAACTTAAAAGATTCAGATTCATGCAAGGGGACCCCATACTCAACTATAACAAGATGGACCCAGTTCAGGAATATTAAGTTCTATCTAAATATTTCAGAACCATACTATGAACTTGAAGACCCTCTTCAAGGTTAACTGACTCAGTTCCAGAGAACTTATGCTCACAGTGGAGAAAGAAAACACACCTCAGTGTATCCCAGAACTAACTGGGGAAACCTAGAATCAGTGAAGGAAATACAAAGACATAGAATAGAGGTCCTTTAATCAGATATCCCCCTATTGAAACCACATTCCCATCAGTCCTATAATCAGTCCAAGAGACTAAAACCCCTCCTCACGGAACCCAGACTCAGTTCATAATACATGAATTCACTTGACGGGAACCAGGATCAACACAATGGACCCAAGACAACATACCATATGGCCCCAGACACAAATCAGAATGTCTCATACTCAATTTTAAAGTTCTGCAACATCCAAGAACACTACACTTGACTTACCTAAAGGAACACTGACTCAGTTCAGGCATCTACAAACAGTACCCCCAAAATCTCACACTTAGCACAACAGCTCTCATCCTCACCTCAGAAGACTCAGATAGTCACAAGCAGACTCAGAAGGACATCAGAGAACCAAACTCGATTCAAGAAAACTCAGGTATACCCATTCAACAGTCGAGGAGGATCTATGACTCAACTATGTGAGATACATCACCAGAATGTCAAACACTGATTAGGATCAAGAGACAATATATTCACCATTATGCAACTCTCCCCAGGTATCCCAAGATACACCCAGGGGCACCTGGCCCACATTATGGGACTCAACATTAGGCAACCCAGGAATGAGTTTCAGGAGATATACTGACTTGGTTTGTTAGAAACCCCCCAAGTATCGTGTCAAATTTGATCCCCAATGTTAAAGATGGCACTAAATAGGAGGTCTTTGGGTCATGAGTGCAGACCTCTCATGAATAGGTTCATAGCCTAGGTGTCATCTCCTCTTCTCCTTTCTTCTCTTTCCCTCTTCTCTTTATCTTCTTTTTCTCTTCTCTTCTATTTCTTTTCTCACCAGCTAGCTTCCTTTTTTCCCTTCTGCAATGAGAGGAGCCAGCTTGAAACCCTCACTGGAAATAAATATTGGTGCTTTGCTTCTCACACAGCTTGCAAAACCATGAGCCAAATCATACTTTTCCCTTTATAAATTACTCAGACTCAGGTACTCTTTTAGAGAAATACTAATAAATTAATACAGAAAACTGATATTTAGGAGTGGGTTGTTCTCATTAAAATACTTGAAATATGTACATACCTCTGAACTTGGGAACATTTTGAAGACTCAGATGACAGGAACATGAGGAAAAAATTGACACTTTATAGAGAAGACTTAAGTGGTTGTGACAAAACAAATAACTGAATACAGCATATTTTTACTCATAATTGGGACCTGAATATTACTCACATTAGCAGAAAAGAGGAATCAGCAGTCACTCAGCACTGCCAGGGGAGGGGGCGCACATAACGACACATAGGTTTGCAAGTCCTATATCAGTGAGATTGAGGACCAATTGAAGGCCCAAACTTCACCTGCATGCAGTCTACTTGTGTAGTTAATCTTTTCTTGTACCCCACATCTCTAGAATAAAATAAAATTTAATAAAGAAAAAAAGGAAATATTGATAGTGAAGGCCAGGTTGAACAGGTCTCAAATGGAATATGGGATTTATTGGAAAACAGAGCAACAGTCACCCTTATTATATTACAGAAGATAAATTGACTGAATTGTGTTCATGCCCTAGCCTTTGTGGAAGACTACACTTAATAGTGATGACCCAGAATACTTGCTAAAAGAAACTTCTAAGCAGCAAAGCTATCAAGAAGTGATATGGCATATATTTTTCCCATTCTGTGACCTGTTTCCCTGCTTTCTTGATGGTTTCTTTTGCTTTGCAGAACCTTTTCAATCTGTTGAGAACTCACTTATTTATCTTATCTCTTATGGCATAAGCATCTGTGGTTTCAATCAGAAATTGGTTGCCTATTTCAACTTCTGTAAGTTTGTCTCCTGCATTTTCAAAAATTCTTACAGGTTTAAGGTTTTACATTTAAGTCTTTGATACATTTTGAATTAATTTTTATGTATGTTGATAGGTAGGGGTCCTATTTCTTTCTTCTTCATGTGGTCAACCAGTTTTCCCAGCACCATTTATTTAATAGGCTCTCCCCAGTGGTTGCTGGTGGAGGCTTGGCGAAGATGAGTTGGTTGAGAAACTGGGGTTGTGCTTCTGGAATCTCCACCCTTTTACATTGGTTTATATTCCTCTCCTTTTACCAATACCAGGCTGTTTTGATTACTGTAGCCTTATAATAGATTAAATTCTGGGGTGTGATACCTCCCTCTTTGTTTCTTTTGCAGAGTTTGGCAGAAGGGGGCCATATTACATCAGTAAGCATGACTGATGCTAATCCAAGTGAGGTCTCATAGAAGGCCTAAAACACCATCTGTACCTAAACTACTTATGTAGTTTACAATCCTGACTTGTACCCCACAACTTTAATATAAAATTTCCAAAAGTGATATGGCTAGCTCTAATAGCTTAAATCAGAAATGATAGGAAAGGAATAATCTAAAAGTGAAACTTAACATTAAAAGTGAAGAAGTATGTAAAAATTTGAAAAATGTGTGGCCTAGCCATATAGTAGAGAATAAAAGAATGTTTTCTTTCATAAGAGAATTCATAAAAGCTGTAAAACAACTACTTATTAGAGAGATTGGCATAACTACAGGAAAGAAAGGTACGAATGGTCAAGATAATTGGAAAAAGTTCTGAAAGATATATCAGAAATCTTCAAGGCAATGCCCTCTCATCACAGGCAGAGAGGTCAAGCAGAACAAATTGGTTTAAGGGAGTATCTTAGGTGACACTACCCCATGCCATCTGGAGATGCTGCTGCATGTATCTCAGAGACGGCAGTCTAAAACAATGAATCCCAGATACTGATTGGACTACCATTCTAGAAGCTGAGATGATGAAGGCACCCCTTTTAGGATGTTGCTATCCCCTAACAAGCATGGAAACAAAGGAAAAATATTGAATCCAGATGCTAATAAATGTCACATTGACCTCAGATAAGGGGGAACTGAAGACTAAACTCTGACAGCTGTTCTTTTTTCTTAATTTCTTCCTGAAGGATCTGGAACAAGTCATGTAAACCTTACCACTACTTTCTTCTGACCACAAGATTTTTAACAAAACAAGTATATATCAAATATTTTTTAAACAAATATAAATCAAAGAATTTCTGAATCTACATATGACCTGTAAGTCCCCACTTCATAATATTTTGCCTTTTTGACCAAATAAATATATCCCATGTACCAATTTATTATTTTGGCTATAACTTCTACTTTCCTTAAATGTATCCCTGCCTTTAAAAATTCTTACTTACAACCTAGTAAGAAGTTCAAGTCTTAAGCATTAGTTGCCCAGTTCTCCTTGCCTGGTATCCTGCAATTGATGTTTCACATTCTTTCACTGCAAATCCTGGTGTCAGTGTTTGACTTTTAACAGGCACTGGTAATGGGACACAAGTTTTGTTTAGGTAAGAAGGGTGCAAGCTACAAGCTTTTCCAGCTCCATATGGCATTCAGTCAACAGGTACCCAGAGTGATGGAGACTTTTCAGGTTTCACCTGGATTTCAGAGAATGCATGGAAAAGCATGGGTACTTAGGCAGAAGTCAGCCACAAGGTCAGAGCTCCTGGAGAGAGACTCTACTAAGACAGTGCCATGTGGAAAGATGGGGTTAGAGTCACAGTACAGAATCCCCACAGGGGAACTGCCTAGTAAAGCTACGTGAAGAAGCTGCTCTTCAGATCCTAGAATAGTAAAGGCATTGCCAGCTTGCAACCTCAGCCTAAAAAAGTCACAGGCATTTAACTTTAACCTATTCAGCCACGAGAACCATACCAAGAAAAGCTATAGGAACAGGCTTCTTGAGGCAATGGGTGCCCAGCCATCCTATCACAGGATTCAGGACATGAAGTAAAAAAATTATTCTGAATTTATAAAGGTTTAATGGCTGCCTTGCTTGTTTAGCCTATTGTTCCTTTCTTTTGGCCAATTTCTCTTTTGGAATAGGAGTGTTCACCCAATTCCTGTTCCACCATTGTGTCTTGGAAGTAAATAATTTGTTTTGATGTTCCAGGCTCACAGTTGTAAAGAATTTTCCTTGGGTCTCATATAAGACTCTGGACTTATGAGTTGGTGCTAGCTGGGACAATTTACGACTTCTAGGGATTATAAAGAATGTATGATTGTATTTTGCATGTGGTAAGGACTTGAGGTATGAAAGGGGCAGGAACAAAATGCCATAGTTTCCACTGACCTCTCCAAATTGCAGGCTGAAATTTGATCGTGATGTTGCAGGTGGGATTTAATGGCAAGTATTTGGTCCATGGGAGCAAAACTCTCATGAGTATATTAATGCTCTCCCTCAGAATGGAGAGAACTGAATGAATTCTCATTCTGTTAGTGTATTTGAGAGTTTTTCAAGAACTGCTGTTAAAGAGTTTGGCACTCCCCTTTCTCTTGCCATGCGACCTCTGTACATGCCAGCTCCCCTTCACTTTCCATAATAAGTGTAAACAACCTGAAGCTCTCAAGAGAAATAGATGCCAGTGTCATGCTTCTTGTATATTCTGATAATCTTATCCCAAGTAAATATATCTTATTAATAAATTATTCAGCCTTAGGTATTCATTTATAGCAACACAAACAGACAAAGAGAGGATTCAAATTTAGTTCAAGACTCTATAACAAAACACATGCAGTGGGCCACAACCATAAACAATGATTCCAATCTAAATATGAAGGGATGTAAGACCTACCATAAGGTATCCTAGATCCACCTAAGAGGATACAGACTCAACTCAGGAGACTAAATTAAGTTGAACTTTGTTCAGGAAAATGTGTCCGTTTGGCCCAAGGCACAAATTAGGATGTTTCAGATACAAGGCATCTCAAGAAGTAACATGAGGGATTCAAGATGTACTTGAGAGGGCAAAGACTAAGCATAGGTATCGAACAACAGAACTGTAACAATCCTACACTCAAAACAGGAAAGATCACTTCCACTTTAGGAGACAAATACTCACTTTAAAGAACCCAGGCAAAAATCATGAGATCAAACTCACTTGATATTACCCAGAGCCAGATAAAAGTAACCCAACTCAATTAACAGGGGCCTACCCGCCAGAATGAAGTACACGTTTATATCACATAAACAAGACTTATTTCTGAAGACAAATACATACCAAATTCAGGAAACATAAACTTAGATATGGCATCTAAAGACATAAACTGAGGTACACAAGCCTTCCTCAAGGGGCCTAAACAGAGGCATGCCCAAACCACAATCCAGCACTTCCACATTCCAAACAGAGTAACTCAGTTCCATCTCACAGGACCATAGACCGATCACGAGCAAACAAAATCCAGCTCAGCATACCTATGCTCAGCAAAGGGGACAATATTACCTCAGGGAATGTCAGGTGGTCCCAGAACTATTCAGCAAGATCCAGACAAAAATAAAGTATCTGAAACCTCACTCCATGAGTCCCAAATCCATCTACAGACTCAGCTATGATCTATAGACTCAATTCAAGCATCTGGAAAGAGTACCCTAATGGGCTTACACTCAACACAGAAGTCCTCAGACTCTCCAGGTATCTCAATCACAAAACAGAAAACTGAGTCTCAGTTCTTGAGTCCCAAAGTCAGTTAAGGAGACTCAAATTCCAATAAAGGATATCTCCAATCCAAAGCAGAGGGACACAACTTACTGCAACAAAGCATAAAACCAGCAACTGTGAATACAGTTTCCTTTTCTCTCCAAGGTTTTTTGTTGTTGTTGTTGCTGTTGTTGTTTTTGTTGTCGCCATCATTATCTTTCTGATAATGTCCTTCTACCTGGGGTGAGATGTTACCTAATTTTGGTTTTGACTTACATTTATTTGATGATGAGTGCTGTTGAACATTCTTGTCTATATATTTCTATATCTTTCTTGGAGAAATCTGTCCAAATTCTTTGCCTACATATTAAAAAAATGGAATCATTTTTTTTGCTTGAGTGTTTAATATATTCTGGATATAAGTCCCTACCTGTAGAGAAGTTTGTAGATATATCCTCCCATTCAGCAGGTTGATTCTTCACTCTATATTTCTTTTCCTGTGCAGACCTTTTTCAGTTTAATATACTTCTGTTTTTGTTGCCTGTGCTTTGGAGGTCTCATACCCTAAAATTTCTGCCTAAACCTATGTCCTAGAGTGTTTCCCCTATTTCCTCAAGTAGCTATAATTTGAGGTCTTACATTTGCTTGTATATTGTTTTTTTTTATTTATTTACTTGAGTAAGGGTTTCATTCTGCTCTCCATAGCCTCAAACTCCTGGTCTCAGGCAATTCTTCCACCTGGAAGTAACTGTAACTGTAGATGTGAAACACCAAGTATAGTTATTGCTTTTATTTTCTGTAGAGATAAGTCTTGCTTTGTGCCTAGACTAGTCTTGAAATCTTGAGTTCAAGTGATTATCCTGTCTGACTCCCAAAGTTCTCAGGTTACACAAGTGAGTCTGTAATTTAATTATTAAATTTAAATATTTAATTTTTACATTTAGATATTTATTTACCTTTACTTTTCTAATTTTTTATTTCAGATTTAAGGAGTACACATCATGCATATTAGGAAAAAACCCTAAAATTCATAGGGACCCAAAATAAAGCCAAAATAGGCAAAGTGATCCTATACAACAAACAAAGCTGTAGGCATCACATTACCTGACTTTAAATTATGATACAAAGTGGTAGTAAGCAAAACAGCATGGTGCTAGCACAAAAGCAAACACATGCACCAATGAAACAGAATAGAGTGTCCCCCCCCAAAAAAACACCCAATACTGTAGCAATGTCCCCACTACTACAACCAAGTGATCTTTGGCAAAGCAGTCAAGAATATGCATTAGGGAAAAGACATCCTATTCAACAAATGGTGCTGGGAAAATAGGTTAGCCTCATGCAAAATTAAAAAAATTGAAACTTGACACCTATCTCCCCCATGTTCAAAAATTAGCACAAGAAGGATGAAAAGCATAAATATCAGACCAAAATCATAAAAATCCTAGAAGAATACCTAGGAAAAATTCTTCTGGATATTGGTCTAGGCAAAGAATTTATGGCTAAAGTCCAGACAGTAAATGGAAAAAAAACAAAAATGAATAAGTGGAACCTAATTAAAATAAAAAGTTTTCTCACAGAAAAAGAAATATATTTAAACATTTAATCCATTTTAGGTTGATTATACAGTGAAAGAGAAAGGACAACAGTTTTATTCTTCTGTATCCATTTTTTTCCACAACATACAACATACATTGAAAAGGGCATTCCACAACATACATTGAAGAGGGTATAAGCAAGTGTATCCATTATGAAACACAGTATGAAAATTTCTCAAAAAGCTATTAATAGAACTACTATATGATCTAGAAATCCCATCATTAGATATTCATCTAAAGGGATTAAAATCAGTCTATCAAAGTGATACCTGCACACACAGGGCTGCTGCAGTACTATTAACAATGGCCAAGATATGGAAGCAACTCTTGTACATCACGAGTTGAATGGATAATTAAAATATGAAATATATAGATACAATGAAGCACTATGTCTTCACAAAAAAGAAATAAAATCATTTAATTTGTAGCAAGATATATAGATTTGGAGGTCATAATGTTAAGTGAACTAAGCCTGGCACAGAACAACAAGTTATATATGTTCTCACACATATGTGGAAGCTAGAAAAGATGACCACTTAGAAGCAGAGCATAGTATCATGGTTACCAAAGTATGGGAAGGATGAATGAATGGGGAGGAAATGGAGAAGAGGTAAATATTGGATACAAACATACAGATAAATCAATAGAGATAGATGACTGATAGATAGACAGATAGATAGAGATAGAAAATAGACAGATAGATGATAGATAATCACAAAGACAGAGAGATGATAGAGGAAACAGGTTCTAATGATCTGTAGATCAGTAGGAAGATCACAGTTAACAACAGTATACTGTATATTTTAAAATAGCTAGAAGGTTTGAAATGATTCCAACACCAAGAGATGATAAATATTTGAGGTGATAGATATCCCACTTACCTTGACATGATCATTACATATCAAAATATCATATGTACCCAAAAATATGTACAAATACTATGTATTGATTTTTTTAAAAGCACAAGCCCGCATAAAAAACACATTTATCTGTGGACACCCAGTCATATCTCAGGAAAGCACTGTAAACTAAATCAGAGTATACAGATTCATGTCAAGCATTATATAACATCACCTTGGGGCTATATGATTCCTTAAAATTCTAACCCCACTTCAATGAGGCACAGACAGAAAACGTATGTGCCCAGATCCAATTCTGAGAAGTATACTCAGTTTTGGATACTCATGATTCACTTAGAAGCTGGCAAATCCCTCTCAGGGGACCCCAGACCCATCTTCTGGGTACCTGGTTCAGCTAAGAGTTCCAAATATACCTCAGAAACTCTAAATATAGCTTTCAGTACATCATCATTTGACAATTCAGATTCAGTTTGGGATTCCTAGATCCAACTGAGGCGTGGCAAGAATCATATTATGTGACTATGCATCCTCAGACAACACCACAGGGTTCTAGCCATTCACAAAATTCCCAGATCTATTTCATGGAATGTAAATTCAATTAATAGCCATATATCTAACTCAAGAAACCTAAGGAAAGTTAAGTTGCCCCAGTTTAGCTCAGAAAATTCAAAACCCATATCAGAAAACCCAAATGTACCTGGGGATAACCCAGTTTCCACTCACATGACCCAGAATCAGCTTGAAGATGAGAAATAAATGTTAAGAGATTCTATATGCACCTCATGAGACAGAGACTTGGTTAAGTCATTGGTATCATACTTCAGGGGTGGAAAAATTCAGTACCACCACAGTTAACACATACCTATATTAAGAGATCAACTCTGCTTAGGCGTGTTCAGATAATACCTCAAAATCACAGGAAACTTGGCATTGTTAAGTTACCCAAACTTAATCCAGGACCCTAAGAGTATATATCCATTTCCTCTGAACATAAAAAAAGGGATTACCAACCTAAGCAGACAGGGACAAAAATTAGCACAGAGGATTCCAGATTCATGTAAGGACACAGACTCCACACAGGGGACCCAACTCAGCCAAGTTGTCTTCAAATAAAGCCCCTAACACAAGAGTATCCACCTAAGAGTATCCAGACTAAGCACAGAAGATCTAGGCCTACCTGGGGGGCTAGAGAGTAGGGAGCAAGGACAACATGCTAGGCGGCCCAGCCCAAACTCATGAAGCATAGAATCCCAAATACAAAAGTGTCCTAAAACTCAACACAGTGTATCCAGAGACTCAACTCTGATATCTCCAACAGTACTCAGTACAGGGTACTGAAGACCCTCAACAGAAGACACAGATTCAGCACAGAGAACTCAGATTCAGCTCTGCTACACAAACATCATACTAACAAGCCTCACACACAAAAGTGTTTTTAAACTCATCTCAGAGTCCAAGACTCAGCTCAGAAAACCTAGACTTAACTGAGAGAAACTAGATTAGGCTAAGGAGATATCAAGTTCACCTCAAAGGGGCATCAAAAGAATACAGACATACTTCAAAGAAATGTAGACACACAACAGAAAAAAAAAAAATACATTTCTGGAGACCCTGAGAAGAACCCAGACACAATTAAGGAAACATAGACAAAGATTAATCAAACCCAGGGGTATAAAGATCCACCTCAAATTGTCTCAAACTCACTTCAATAACATTCAACATATCTCAGGAACAGAACCACTATAGGGACCCCAAATCCAACTTAGGAGGCCACTGAGTTATCTTAAGACATATCAACTCTGCTCTAGTCATCTCCATATGATTACCCCAGGAGACACGAAGCCTATATAACAGGAAACTGATGACCTACCTTGGGGTTCCCAGAACTACTCAGGTCAACCAGTGTATACTTTAAATAATCAGATTAAGCCATGGTATAATCAACAACATGCATCCCAAAACAGGCCTCAGGGACCACAGACATAACTCAGGATATACAGGCTCACAACAGGGACATAGACTCAATTCAGGAAACTTCAAAGAAGGAAGGCTTTCTAGATGAATGCCATATTCACATTAACATATCAACATTCAACTCACACAATCCCATAAAATAATCTATGAGATAGCAGAACCACCCCTGCGAACCCAAGAGTACATAAAGAGACATACATTTGCCCAATATACTTTAATATAACCCAGACATTCCCACTGCTGATATTCTTAATAAATCCTGACTCACTTTATGCATCACAGGGATATCAGGCTCAGTTCTTGCTCCCAGAGATTATACCAAGCAGCCCAGAAACATCTGAAGAGATGCAAAAATAGCTCAGGAGATTCAATCATATCTTATGAGACACCAGCAAACATCTGGAGAGAAAGACTCAGTTGAGGATGCCTGGATCTACACTTTGTACATCTAAGGTAGTGAACTCCAGATTCACCGTAGAGTCTCAGTTCAGAAGACTGCATACCTACTTTAAAGGATACATATGTATCTGTTATATGCATCTCGGGTTATCTAGATTCAATTTTAGGCCCCAATATTCACCTCAGGGTATTCTACATCCATTTATGGGACTCAAATTTCATGCCAGGATCCTAGAAAATACCTCAGAGTTTCACATTGTCATAACAAGAACTATGACAACCTCATTAGACCTAGTCTCAGTATAGGTGAATATAAACACCACAACTCAGAAAGAAAATCCCTTGTGAATCCAGTCCATCCTCAATGAATGTAGTCTAAGATCAGGACACCTAATACATATGTCTAAAACTCAAACATGCAGGGACCCAATTCTTTTTGTGTATAATCCCCAGGGACATATGACCCTCCACACAGACTCAAAAATTTTACTTAGCTCAGGCAACACCAGAAAGCATGAATGGTGGCCAAAGAAAAAAGGCAATAAGATTAATAAGATTAAAACCAAAATTTAGGGACTCACTACCTACCAATGAGTTCCCAAACATATTCAAGGGGATATGCACTCAGTACAGAGACACCAGACACACCTCATAACCAAGGAAACTCTCACCACAAGGAAACTCATACCAACTCTAGAGTCTTTAGGCACATACATAGAAATGTTAGGTTTATCTCATAGGTCTCCATTATTAAATTAAATGCATACTATTGGACCTAGACTCAGCTCAGAAGACCCTGGGCAACATACCAGGTGGCCACAGATGTTCATTCCTGAGTCCAGGATCCAATGAAAGGGCCAATTTCTCACATAGAAAATCACAAATTAAAGGACAAGACTCAATTCAGTAATCCACAAACAATACACTAGAAGTAGAAGCCCTCAAGACACTCATAGTAGATCCCAGAATAAACTCATGGATTAGATTTAGCTCAGACATCACAAACAATAACTCAACAAGATCACATATAGTATAGGGGATATCAGATCCAACTCAGGAGATGGTAGGCCAGAATCTTTAGAAAGTCAGGCAGCACAAACTCAGCACCAGAGATTTAAAGTCATCTGGAGGACCCATATAATGTTAAAAATTCCCCCACTATAATATCAAAGTGGCTCTGTGTTCTCTATATCAAAGAAACAAGACTCATTTCTGCCTTCAGAGAACACATGCAGATAGGCTCAGTGGCTCAGCCTATAATTCCAGCACTTTGGGAAACCAAAATGAGTGGATTGCCTGGGCCCACTGGTTCAAGACCAACCTGGGAAAGTTGGTGAGACTTCATCTCTACAATAAAATTTTTAAAAAATTACCTGGATGTTGTAGCACACACCTGTAGCTCTGGCTATTGGAAGACTGAGAAGGATCACCGGAGCCCAATATGTTAATCCTGGGGTGACTGTGAGCATGCCACTGCACTCTAGCCTGAGCAACACAGTGAGACTCTGACTCAAAAAAAAAGAGAGCACATACACAATTCAGTTTAGATAGACATAGATTAGGCATCCCCACATAAAGGGCATAGAGACATTTCAAAGGGCCTTAAACCCATGTTAATGAACCCCAGATACTCAGAAGAACTATGATAATACTTAAAGATCTCAGGCCTGATCAGAACCATAATGCCTAGTTAACACACTGTCAGGCAAAATTCCAAAGAAGGTAATGGCTGTATCAGGGATCTGTGAACCACTCTCTGGAACTTGTAATAGCCTTGGGTTACTAGAACCATTTCAATACACTTAAGGACTAATCTAGAGATGAAGACTCAGCTTAGCTATCCCCAGAAAAATATACATGACAACAAGAAGCAAACCCTAGGGACTTCATGCCAAATTAAGGGTCCTCAGATTCAGTTCAGAGACACACTCAAATCACAGAACACCAACTACCTTGGTGGAATACAGACCCAACTCAGGAGACACAGACTCATGTCAAAGGAACCTAACCAGCCTCATGAACACCAGTCTCAGCAATGTATCTTCAGAAAATATTTCAAGGAAACTAACATCCATTTTAGCTGTTCTATATCCATCTAAGAGGACCTAACTGAGCTCTGTTAGCATTTGGCTCATCTCAGAAAGCCCAGAAATAGTTCAGGTGACCCAGAGTTAGTTTAGGATATTCAGAACACCAGATACACCAACTCAAATCCAGGGAGGCATATTCAGTTCATAACGTCCTAGAATTGCTTTAGAAATGCCAGATCTACTTCAGAGGACCCAGGACATATTTCAGCATATCCTGTGTAAGTTCAAAGGACTCAAGAACCACCTTGGAAATCCAAATTTCCTCCCCTACCTTGGGGAAGTGAATCTCCTCTCTCTTTCTCTTTCTCTCTACTTTACTTTTTAAATAAACTATATTTTCTAATAATAAAGAAAGAAAAAACAAATGAAATGACACCCAGATATCCAAACCTCATGTCATCTAAACATGTCTCATGACACACAGATTCAGGACAATTCAGATATAACTCAGAAATCTCAGATTAGCCTCAGGATATCCAGGCTTAGTTCTGGGGATTTCATAACAACTGAGAGAATACAAACCCATATCGAGGCACTCATCACATCAGGAGTCCCTGATTCACTTCAAAGGTTTCATATCTGCTTAAATAGAATCAAAGTTAATACTTTTATTACACTTTAACTTACAGGGTATTACACTTTAACTTACAGAAACCAAATCTGTGAAGAGATTTCTAGTAAAATACATAGGTCTCACGGTCCTCCATGGAGGTAGACCCCCCTCAAGGAACCCAATTCAGCACAGAAGCATTAAGCAGCATGCTAGGTAGCCAAAAAATCAAACTGAAGGATATTCCACACGATATTCCAGAACAATCACAGGAGACATGTACCCAGAATAAGGCCCCAGACTCAAATCAGTTGAGAGGCCCATAGGAGTCCCAAGTACAACTTATCATGGTCAGATCTAAATCAAACACAGAAGACACACATAAGCAAACACATATTTATTCCTGGAATTCTATATTTATCCCAAGAGAACAAAAACCTACCTCAGTTTATGCAGACTCAGAGAAGATATTCATAGACATCACCCTGGAAAATAGATTAAGAGCTTACTGAGTTTCAAGTCCACTGTAGTGAAGGCAAAATATAACTGTATTATCTCAAGTAATTCCAGATCCCAATTTAGGACATGCAGAATAACACCTGAATAACAGAATCAATTAATGTGTGCTTAATAACACTATACTCATCTTTGAAGGTCCAATATCTGCATAAGGGTAGATGTATCTAGACTAAAATATAATATCCCCAGACAATACTCAGACTCTGCTCATAGAATTTTCACATAAGATAATGGACCACAGTACCAAATTCTAATTTAGAGGACAATAGACTCACACTAAGCAATTCAGAATCAGCTTCAAAAAACTAGAACCACCTTATGATATCCCACAACCAATTCCAGAGAGCCACACTTAGCTCCAGGATCCTAAAACATCATCTTGGGAAACCTTGGGTCTACCTTAGGTGACTCCTGAATCACTTAAGGAAGCCCTAGTTAGATCAGAAAACCCTAGACTCATATTAGGGGATGTACAAACCACTTTCAGGGCCTCTAATACACCTGAGAGTTAGACATACTTCTATGAACTCTAAACCACCACAAGGGAAATCGATTCAGTTTAGGAGACCATATACTTAATTTAAAAGATCCTGCCTAGTCTCAGGAGACCAATCTCAGGAGACTCTAGTCCTACTTCAGTAATTTTCAGAATCACCAAACTATACAGATGGAACAGACCAAACACTGAGGAGCAAGACCCACCATGTGGAACCTAGAATCATCTCAGTAGCTTTACAGATCCATAACACGGAGCCCAAGACACACTTCAGAGAACCACAGACTTATTTCAGGTGATTAATCCTCAAGCTCAGAAAACTACATATCCACATCATTAAATTCATATAGATATCAGATCTCCCAAACTCAATATATGCATTACAAAACATAACATATTCTGACCCAGACCACCCATCTGAGTTTGGGTTGAGCTCCAAACCCATCTTAGTGGAGCCTAATCTACCCCATGACAACAGTCTTAGCTCTTTCATACCCAGAAAATACGAGAAGCAGCTAGTAATATTCTTGCATGTCCCACTCAGCTAAGAAGATTTACATTCATCTCAGGATACTCCCATACAATTCTGAGAGTAGGATGGAGTTTATCATCCATACATTCATTTTGAAAATAGCAGACTCAACTTGAAAAATGAAATTTCTGGATAACTTGACTCAGTTTGGAGAACTTAGGTACATCTAAGAGCACTTGAATGCATATTTATATTTCAAAATCCAACTTACACGACATATTCAGAAAGGCCTTTAACCCAATTCTTTTTTTTCTAGATTAGAAAATATAATTTATTTTAAAAGTAAGTTAGAAAGGGAGAGAAAGGGGAGATGCACCTCCCCGAGGAAGGGTGTGGGCCAAAGCTTAAGAAAACATGACCTGGCCATAGCTCAAAGAGTACCTGTTCACACCATAGCTCAGCAAGGCAATGGTCAAGCCCAATTCTTGATCCTAGACCTATTCACCCCATGGAACCCAGAATCAGTTATAGCATCCTTGTATAATACTGCAGTAGTCTGAAACACTTAGAAAAGCCTATTATCCACTCAGATGATACATAATTAGTATAAGGAACACAACTTTGTCTCCATCAAACTAAAATAACATATCCAGTGACCCATATAATCCCTCAGGGGATTCAGACCCTCCTCAAGTTACCCCATGAAAAACTTAAGATCTATCACAGTTTAACCATACCCAGAATACAAAACCTATTCCCAGGTAAAATTCCCAGTTAAAATTCAGGGAATCAGCACACTCCATAGGACACCCAGAACTTTGTGTGGGGACCCAAACTTAACACATGGTCCTATACTTGCATGCCAGCACGCCATGGAGCCCCAGATCAAAATAAGAGCTCAGAAACCACTCACTGGAAGTTTGAGCAAGACGGCAACAGGACAAGCTGAACTGTTAAGATTGTCACAAAAGGTGGCTCCTGAAGGCAGTTCCATGTGCCCCTGCAGCTGCCGCCTACACGGTGGGTAGCTACCATAGCCAGTCCCATGCAGCAAACAGCCTCCATTGCCCTACATCGTCCGCAAGCAATTACTGCTATTTGCTACCAGGTGCTGAACATCTGCTGATGCTGCAACTCTTGGCTCTGACCCCGGGGAATTCCTCCACCCTAAGCTGCTAGCAGCACACTAAATGCAGTGCCCAGCCATATTGCTGGTTCCCAGTGCCTAACACCAGAAACATATCATTGCCCATCATAGTGAATCATCTACAGACTCAAACGAGTGGAGAGAAAGAAAGTAGAGATAAAGGACTGGCGAAAGAGGAGCTGCCCACTGCAGCCATTTTCCAGGCATAGATTTGCATTGCCTTGCCCATCTCTGCAGCCTCCACCTTGTTTTCTAAGGTAACCTTGCCAAAACAGGAGAAAGAAGCCCCTCCCCTACACTGAATCCGACACAAACAACTCAGTCTAGTGTGGCAGATCTCAGGCAGCAAGCCAAGGGAACTGACCCAGTCTATGAGTAAATCTATCTGCCTATAATGCAAAGGGGAAGCACTAGAGATCAGAGCTGAAGAGACTTTAGACACTCAGGAAAGATTCCAGAGCTAGTCTGGTTTCTTATTTTGATTTTTTGATTTTACTGTTTTGACTGTTTGTTTTGTTCACTTTTGTTTGCTTTTTGATTTAGACTGTTTGTGTTGGGGAAAAACACATCAAAAGGCATGATTTTATTGAAATGTATTTGTGTGATTGCCAGTTAAGCTTTAGGGAATTTTGTTTGTTTCTTTTTTACTCTTTTGTGGCTTTGAGTCTCTTTTCATTCATTAGCTGGTATGTATGTCTGTTTTCTCTCTTACTCTTCTCTCTCTCCAACTTTCTCTTTACCACCCCTTCTTTCATTATTTTCCTTTTTCTTATCTCCTTTTGTTCCAGGGGGCAAACCTAAATCAGACTGCATGGTCAGATTGTAAGGCATGGGGAAGTGGGTTCCAGGGTGCTCATGCACCAGTTAGTAGATACTGGGATCTGCAGATACACTCTGAATCACAGTTTCACCCTCAATTAAATCTCAAAACTGCAAAAAGAACAGCTCCCAATCCACAGTCCAGCCTCAAAGTGAACAAAACCAGAGGATCCCCATAAAGAAGAACAAGAGATTGAACAAAAAGAAATAAAAGCAACCACACCTTCCTAAAAAACAGAATTAAAGAAGGGGAGGGAAAGGGGGAGAGAAAAATCTACACAAATGAAGAAAAACAAAAAGAAGAACATGGTTCTCTTACAGACCCCTGGGAGGCCAGATATTGAGAAAACTGACTTCAAAGTGCAAACAATGAAGAGCCCCCAGAATGACTGGTCTTAAACCCAGATATCAAGACATTAATGGAGAGATTAAAAAGAATTGAGGAGAGACAAGAGAAAAATAGGAAGGAGTTGATAACTGAGCTAACAGTAGTAAGAATACTGTGAATGAAATAAATAACAAACTGATAAGCATGGAAAGCAGAATTAGCCAAGGAGAAGAAAGAATCTCAGAGCTTGAGAAGCAAAATATAGAATTAATAAACACTGTCAAAAACATAGAAAAAAGCTTAAAAAGTCAGAACAACATGTTCAGAGGATGAGAGATTACTTCAAGAGACCAAACCTAGGAGTCATTGAACTTCCTGAGGCAGAAAGAGACAAAGACCACCCTGAAACTTTCCATGAAATTATTGAAGAAAACCTCCCTCACCTCATCAGTGATGTGAAAATTCAAACGCAAGAGACTCAGAGAACCCCTGAAAGACACCAAATGAGAAGAACAACTCCCAGACACATGATAATTTGTTTAAGCAAAGTAGGTATAAAAGAAAAAAATCCTAAAGGCAGCAAGAGAAAAAGGTCAGACTACAGACCATGGAAGACCAATTAGATAGGAGCAGATTTATCCTCAGAAACCCTTCAGGCTAGGAGAAATTGGAGCCCTATCTTCAAAGTTCAAAAAGATAAACAATTTCAACTAAAAATCACCTACACAGCCAAGCTAAGCTTCATCAGTGAAGGAGAATTAAAATCTTTCCCAGATATATAATTCATAAGAATTTATGCTGCCTCTAGACCACCTGTACAAGAAACACTTAAGTACTGAACACAGAAGAAAGGGAAAAAACGACAACGATGTTCTTCACAAGAGTACAGGAAAAGATTAAAAACATACATGAACCAAACCAAAATCCAAAAGAAAGACCACAAACAGGAACACAAAAACTCTACAAGAACCTCATGATAGGGATCAACTCTCACATTTCAATAATTAGCCTGAATGTGAATGGACTAAATGTATCACTGAAAAGATATAGAATGGCAAAATGGATAAAATATCACCAGGTAACAATACATTGCCTCCAAGAGACTTATCTTCCTAGAAAGGCTCCTCACAGGCTCAAAGTAAGAGGATTGGAAGCAAAATTTCAGGTAAATGGAACACAAAAGAAAGGACGAGCTGTGATCTTAATCTTAGACAAAATAGCCTTTAAGCTACGAAAAGTTAAAAAGTAAAGGTCATTACAATAATGATAAAAGGTTCAATCCATCACAAGAAATATCCATCCTAAACATATATGCACTCAACATAGGAGCACCAACTTTCATAAAGCAGCTTTTAGGTAAACTCAAAAAAGATATTGACACTAACACTATCATAGCAGGGGACTTACTTCAGTAGAAGAATCTAGATCACCAAATCTTGGACATAGAAGACAAAAAGATAATACAAAATATCAATGAAACATAAAACTGGTTCTTTGAAAGGATAAACATGATTGATGGTCCCCTAGATAGACTGACCAAGAAAAAGTGAGAAAAAGTCCATATAACACAAGCAGAAACAAAAAAGATGAAGTCACATCTGACCCTAAAGAAATACAAAAGATCATTAGAGACTACTATGTACACTTGTACGGAAACAAACTGGAAAACCTTAAGGAAATGGTGGACTATCTGACATCACACAACCTGCCTAGGTTGAAACAAGTAGAAATTGAGACACTAAATAGACTAATAACAATCAAGGAAATTGGATATGTCATAAGAAAAGTACCTACAAAAATATGCCCTGGACCTGATGACTTTCCAGCAGAATTCTACAAGACATTTAAGGAGAAACTGATACCAATCCTACTGAAAGTATTCCAGGCTATTGAGAAAGATGGATCTCTCCCCAAATCATTCTATGAAGCTAATATCACATTATAACCAAGTCAAGTAAAGACCCCCAAAAGAAAGAGAACTACAGGCCAATATCTTTGAAGAACATAGACACTAAAAGACATAAACAAGATCCTAGCAAACCAAATTCAGCAACACATCTCAAAAATCATCCATCATGACCAAGTAGGCTTCACCCCTGGGATACAAGACTGGATCAAAATTTGTAAGACCATAAATGTAATTAAATACCTCAACAGACATCAAAACAAAAACCACATGATTATATCAGTAGATCCAGAAAAAGTTTTTGATAAAATCCAGCACCCCCTCTTGATAAAAACACTTGAACTTCTAGGCATATGTGGAAAATACTTCAAAATAGTAAAAGCCATCTACAAGAACCCCACAGCCAGCATACTCCTAAACAGACAAAAATTGGAATCATTTCCCCTGAAAACTGAACCCAGACAAGGATACCCACTCTTGTTCAATATAATATTGGAAGTCCTAGCTAGAGCAATCAGAAGGGAGAAGGCGATCAGGCATATCCAAATAGGAAAAGAGGAATTCAAGTTATCTCTCTTTGCAGATGACATGATTGTATACATTAAAAACCCAGGGGAATCTGTTAAAAACCTCCTTGCATTGATAAAAAAAACTTTGGCAAAGTCTCAGGGTATAAAATAAATGTGCAAAAGACAATCACATTTCTTTACACCAATAATAAGCAAACAGAAACCCAAATAAAAAGTACAGTCCCATTCACAATAGCCACAAAAAAATGAAATACCTTGGCATCTTCCTAACTAGAGATGTGAAAGACCTCTACAGTGAAAACTACAAAACACTACTCAAAGAAATCAAAGATGACACAAACAAGTAGAAAAATATCCCATGCTCATGGATTGGAAGAACCAACATTGTGAAAATGTCCATCTTACCTAAGGCAATCAACAGATTTCATGCAATACCCATCAAATTACCAGCAACATTCTTCTCAGATCTAGAAAAAAAATACAGGAATTCATATGGAAACATAAATGATCAAAAATAGTCAGAACAATCCTCAAGGGAAAAAAAAATCAGGAAGTATCACACTACCAGACTTTAAACTTTACTGTAAAGCTACAATAATCAAAACAGCCTGGTATTGGTACAGAAACAGGCATATAGACCAATGGAATAGAATTGAGATTCCAGAATCAAAACCTCAATTTCTTAACCAACTCATCTTCAACAAAGCCTCCATCGCCCCACCACTGGGGAGAGGAGAACCTACTCAGTAAATGGTGCTGGGAAAACTGGCTGACCACATGCAGAAGATTCAAACAAGACCCTATCTATCTCCAAACACAAAAATTAACTCTAAATGAATCAGAGACCTAAATATAAAACCTCAAACCATAAGAACTTTAGGAAATGCAGGACACACCCATATGGAAGTTGGAACTGGCATCCAAAAACCCAAAATGCACAATCATAAGAGTTAAGACAGACAAGTGGGACCTCATTAAACTGACAAGCTTCTGCAAAACCAAAGAAACCATCAAGAGAGCAGGGAGACAGTCCACAGACTCGGAAAAGCATTTGCCCACTCCATGTCCGACAAAAGCCTAACATCAAGGATCTACAAGGAACTCAACCATGCTGAGAAGAAAAAAACAAACAGCCCCCTTACAAAAGGGGAAAAGACATGAACAGACACTTCTCAAAAGAAGACATATGAGCAGCCAACAGATACATGAAGAAATGTTCAACCTCACTAGTCATCAAAGAGATGCAAGTTAAAACTATACTGAGATACTACCTAACTCCAGTCAGAATGGTCATTATCAATAACTCAAAAAATAACAGATGCTGGAGAGGATATGGAGAAATGGGAATATTTCTACACCGTTGGTGGGAGGTTAAACTAGTACAGTCTCTGTGGAAATCAGTGTGGTGATTCCTAAAAGCTCTAAAAATCGAGCTTTCACAATCACCCTACTGGGAGTATACCCTGAAAAATTCAAATCACTGTATAAAAAAGATACCTGTACATGTATGTTTATCACAACATTGTTCACAATAGAAAAATCATGAAACCAGCCATGCTGCCCATCAGAAGGGGACTGGATTTAAAAATTTGGTATATATACACAATGGAATATTATACAGCTACAAAAAAGAACAAAATCATGAATTTTACAGCAACCTGGATGGAATTAGAGTTTATAATACTGAGTGATCTCTCACAGAAACAAAGATCTGAGTATCACATGTTCTCATTCGTAAGTGGACCTTGAACAACTGCCATGATACTATAAGAAAAGATTTGACAGTGACTGGAAACATGGGGGGTGGGCAGGGAGGGAAAGGGAGGTGAGATTAACGGTAGTCAACATCTGCCTGGGGGAGCATACCGCATCAACAAGGGTATCTGCATGATGCATATTTATATACCTAACCCTTAAGTGTACCCCACAATTTTAAAATAAAAATATATATATTAAAAAAAAGAAATCACCCACTATATATGATTCTAGACCCACACTAGAGGACAGACATAGCACAGGGGGCCTATTTTACTCAGGTTTTCCCCAAATAAAAACATATTAACACTCAGCCTATGTGAACCCAATCATATAATGATTATAGACTTATTTCTGGAGAACTAGATTCAGTCTAAGAGGAATGAACTTAGCTGAGGAACCAATATTCCGGTAAAGAGATCATAAACCCAACTTGGAAGGCTCCAGACAGACACAAATTTTTGAACCAAACTAATTTTTGAATTAACATACATTTACCTCAGGAAATTATGACATACAAGTTTGACTCAGATCAGATATTACCAATATTAACTCAGGAACTAGGATGCCACCTCAGATTCCCCATGCCCACTTCAGTAAAGCTCAGATATACCTCATGGTTTTTCTGACTTTCCTCAGGCTGACCAAATTAATACCTCTGACCAAATTAAGGGGACAACTAGGAAAAGTCAGGAGACCAACACTCAGTTCAGTAATTCTAAACAATACCCTGTAGCCTTCTGGTCAACATCAGGGAATTCTGACCTTTTTCAGAGATCTGACTCAGCTAATGCATTCCCAAATCACAAATGTAGTAATGTAAAACACCATTCTAGAACCCAGACTCACATAAACATACTCAGTTAGGGGCATAAACACAATTCAGGAATCTCAGATGCACCTTAGTGTCCCCAGAACCTCCTTGAATAACCCAGACACATATCAAAGATTTAACACATTCAATCTAAGACTACAACCTATAAAATTTCTGATCATTTCAAGTGGCTAAAAACTATATTTGGAAATCAACACTCAGCTTTAGTATCCACATGACTTAGACACTGACCACAGGAACCATAATCACTTCTGGAGTCCCTATATAAATAACAAGATTCAGCTTGTGAATCTCCCAGAAAACATTCAAGGGAACTCAAGACTCTCCTCAGATTTTTACTACCCAAGCAAGGCACCCAGACTCAGTTTAGGCACTCACACTCTACCCTATAAACCAGACACACCTCAGAGACCCTAAACTTCCCCCAGTAGGCCACAGACCCACGTTTTAGAAGCAGACTAAATTCTCATAGCTCCAGACAATAACCAAACCCACCTTCATCATGGGACTCAAAACATCAGAGTTTCTCACACAGACCCTGCCAAGGAATGCTGCTTCAGTTCAGCAAATCAAAAATGCGATTTCAAGTCACACTCAGCTCAGGAACATGAAGGAAACAATTCACCAAACTCCAGACCCTTATCTGAGACCCATACTCAGCTCGGGCGAACCTAGAATACACCACCAGACCCACTCTAGAATCTTCATACAATTAACCAAATAGACTAAACTAGACGTCAGGTGAGTGGACTCAGCTCAACAGACAAAAGACATACCTCAAAGTCAGCAAATTAAACTCAGGAATTCAAAGACAAATAAACCATAGGGATACAGATTCACCTCAGGACACCAGACTCAAAGTTGAGGAACCTAGATACATCTGAAGAGAACACGTTGGAAGTATATCCATTCAAATGACATAGCTGAAAGAGTTTAACTCGATAGAAAGAAAGGAGAGAGCAGGGCTTGGTGGCTCAGCCTGTAATCCCGCGCCTTGGAAGGCTGAGGTGAGTGGATTGCTTGAGCCTGCGGGTTCGCGACCCACCTGGGCAGCTTGGTGAGACCTCCTCTCTACAATAAATTAAAAAAAAAAAAATCAGCTGAGCATGGTAGCGCGTGCCTGTAATTCCGGCTACTGGGAAGGCTGAGGTGGAAGGATTGCTGGAGCCCAGCAGGCTGAGGCTGCGGTGGACAGGAGTGGCCACTGCACTCCAGTCTGGGCCACAGAGTAAGACTCCAACACAAAAAAAAAAAAAAAAGAAAAGAAAAAAGAAAAAGAAAGAGAGATGTGTACCTATCATAATATTGCAAAAATAGGATTGGCAGTAGCAGGATACTGCCAGGGAAGGCAAGGAGAAGACACATAACATCATTAGGTGTACCTGATCCTAATCCAGAAGAAGTGAGGTCCAGTGGGTGGCTCAAAACTTCACTTGTAACTAAATCTCTTATGTACCCAATCCTGACTTGTACCCCATAACTTTAAAATAAAATTTAGAAGTACTTTTAAAAAGTTAGGGATTAAAATCACCTACCCAAAAAGACCCAAGAAAACTTATGGTCAGGAAGATTCCCAAGCAAAAGTTAATCATGTTTCTTTTTTTTTTAATGGGGTCGTTTTTATTTATATATCTTTTTTAAATATAGGGTACATTTTAGAATTAGGTTCATAGTGGTCATCATTATACAGGTAAATATTGAGCCTTCCTTTGGCCCTTGTTTTGACAGGACTGAGATCAGGTACCGTTATTAATGTTATGTTCCCTGGAAGCTTCCTGCTACTACCAATCCCTTTCTTATAATTTTATGATGAATGTCTATGGTTAACTTATGAATGCAAACATGTGATACTCAGTTCTTTGTTTCTGTGACAAATTACTGAGTATTATAGTCTCTGAATCCATCCAAGTTGCTTCAAAGCCCACAATTTTATTCTTTATGGCTTCATAATAATCCATTATATATATATAATATATATATATAATATATATATATAACATTTTTTATACAGTACACTTTCAATGGGCACACACAGTTGCTTTCATGTTTTTGCTATTATGAATAATGCTGCAATAAACATGCATGTGCAGGTATCTTTCTTATAAAATGATTTGAATTCCTCTGGGTATATTCCTAGAGGGAGGTACTGGGACAAATGGAAAGTCAATTTTTAGATCTTTTTAGTAATCACAACACTGTATTCCACAGAGACTGTATTAGTTTATACCACTTTCCACCAACAGTTAAGAAGTTCCCTTTTCCCTGCATCCTCACCAGCATCTTTTGTGTGTGTGTGTGTTGGAGTCTTATGCTGTTGCCCAGGCTAGAGTGCAGTGACATGGTCACAGCTACCCGAGTGTCGACTTGCTGGACACCAACAATCCTTCTGCCTCAGTCTTTCAAGCAGCGGGAACCTCAGGTGCATACTACCATGCCCAGCTAATTTTTTGATGTATTGTCTCACCAAGTTGCCCAGGCTGTTCTTGAACCCATGGGCTCAGGCAATCCCCTCACTTTGACCTCCCAAAGTGCTAAGATTACAGGCTTGAGTCACCACTCCCATTTGTTTTTTGAATTATTGATGATGGTCCTCCTGACTGAATTGAGATGGTATCTCAGTGTGGTTTTAATTTGCATTTCTTTGATTATTAGTGAGATTGAGCATTTTTACATGTTGGTTGCCAATATGTCTTCTTTTGAGAGGTGTTTATTCATATCTTTTGTCCACTTTTATAGGGTTAGTTGTTTTTTTTTTTCTTTTGGCACATTTGAATTCCTTGCCCACAAAAGGGGGGAAAAAAAGAAAAAATTTGCCAACTGTATATCTGACCAAGTCCTAACATCTAGGATCTAAAAACTCATTATTTTAATAGAATCAAGGTTATTTCCTATCATTATACAGCAGAAAAAAACCCACTAAGAATACTAAATGAGGAGCTGTGATTCATTATTGTGGGTCCTAATTTTCCCAACCAGAAAAAAACACAGAGTTTGAGAAGCCACAAGGCACATCTGAGTGAAGACTGGCTGAAGAGAAATCAGTACTCTGTCTGAATTATAGTGTGGCACCAAAAAGCTATCAGAAAAAAAATCCAGAATAAGTAACGAAAAAAAATGTTCACAAGGAATATTAAATTGAATACTCCAAAAATCCACACTATGGCAAAATTACTTGACTACAGTTAATAATATACTGTTATGAATAAATGTTATGTGCTGTCATCACAAAAATGGCAATTATGTGAAGTGATGACCTTGTTAATTAATTAGGGTTAACCATTACTCAGTGTATAAAAGTCTTATACCTCAGAATTCATAAGTAGTTAGTTCTGGGACCCCACAATTCACACATACTTTAGACCCTTATATAAAAGGACATTGTACTTGTACATAACCTCCCAAAAATGTTAAATCATCTCTAAATCACTCATAACATCCATTACAATATAAATCTAATATAATAGTTGTTATATTATGCTTTACTTACATTATTTTATTGTTGTATAATTTTTTCCAAATATTTTAGGTTTATGATTGGCTTAATACACAGCATAAAATATTCAGGTATAGAGGACTGACCGTTTGCTTCCCAAATCATGTCATATATTATGTTTAACATACTATATTTTTGTATGTTGTAATTAAATTAAAAAGAATGATTCAATCTCAAATTCTGAAAATATTTTCAAAGTTAAAAAAAAAAGCTTTTTTATTTCCTTTTGTACTATATGAAGGGATAAGCAAGGCTAACCAGGATTTAGTGGGAGAAAGGTGAGTGAATGGGTGAGCAGGAGGCAATAGCACAGTATATTGATTCTGGTTTGATTTCTATTTTATCAAGAATAAATTTAAACTTTGGTGTCTTTTGTTATGTATACTACATAATTTCAGTTACCATGGTTCCATAATCTTCTCTAATATCCACTACACAAGTTCTTCCTCACAGTATTCTCTAAACCACTTCTGAATGTTGATTCTTCTAAATAAACTATATTTACATGTGTGTATATATGTATATATGTGTGTATATCTAAATATATAGATACGTACCTAAACACATAGATGTAAACATAAGCATATATATATCTCCACATAACAGGGTAACCTTAATATTTTTAGTCATATTACTCATATTATTTTCATATTATGATACTTAAGGACATATAAAAGTGACATTACAAAATTCATCTCCACTTACTCAAGTTCATTCTCAGGTATTTCTAAGACTTTTACAGTTTTTTATTCAAGTAAGTCTTGCAAATATATTGAAAATAAAGTATTTTGTATTATGAGGATAAAGACAGTAGTCACAGCATAGGGTCAAGGCGATAATATCATGAGACAGCAAAATTTAAAAAGATAAGCAAAATACTGAAGGCAGAACATAAAAGCATTTGCTAGATGATTTTATTTGTGGTTTGCAGTATGTATTCCCGTTAAGGAAGTGACTCTATTTCTAATTCATTATGATTTATATTATCCCTAAATATGCATGTTTCTTTTGCAATATTTTTACTAGTTATGTTTTTTTTAAATAATTAACACATTTAACCTTTGCCATTTGAATTATTTTGAAAGTAGAAGTAACAAAGAAATAATTTTACGTATTTATTTGCTAACACTATATTGACTGTCCAATAATGTTTTTATGCATTCATTTCCCAGAATTCATTACATCTTGGGGTCTAGATCATTATTTCTAGATAATTGATGAATCATGTTTTATTTAAATCATGTCATATTATTTTCCACTTCAACATAATAGTGCACCAAAAATTTCTCATATTTTTTCATTTTTTTCTATTATTCATTTTCTCTGTATTAATGACCTCTAAGTGTGTGCAAATGTGTGTGTGTGTGGGTGTGTGTGTGTGTGTGTGTGTGTGTGTGTGTGTGTACACACATGCATGTTTTGTTTCTTCATTCTTTCCTCTGTTAAGGCATGTCATAAGTACAGGATTCAAGAGTATACTTACACTATTGAATGTTTTACTTGATGGAAAACAACCAAAGCAACACAAGTTTTAAAATTATATCTTTAAGAGTTACTAAAGAAAGCAGGATTACAAATTAACTTTATGCTCCCACCAAAATAAAGGTAATTACAATAATTCCTCACTTTTTTGAGCCTTAATGTTCCATGTATTATTCTCAAGATAGTCTTTAATCTCATGATAATCTTATCTGATAAAAACAATTATGTTCTCCAGTATGTTCATTGGGTAAATTTTAGAGGTTAAGTAGCCTATCCAACTTTATACAGATTTTAAATGCTGAGGAATAGATTCTTCTTGGTTTGCTTCACTTTATACCGTATTAATCACCCCATCGATTACAATATCTTGGAAGGCATCATGCTTCTTACTAAATGATTTTTAAAAGTAGCTTATTTGCATGTCAAGCAAAATGTTTCATGATCGGGTCCTCTCCTTTTTCACCTAATAACAATCTCTGATTTATCTGTACATGATCTTTTTACTGGTCACATTAAAATCCAGATTATCCCCCCCATTGATTTTTACTTTTAATATTACATGTTTCTTCACATTTCTCCCGGAATATCTCACATATGTTTCTGTACACTCTTTTCTGCAAATGTTTTCAATATTTGTGCATTTTCTTTTAATTCTGCCACTTTAAATAACTTCATTCATATGTTAATATCATATCCAACAAATTACACTTCAAGTTTTGCTCAAAACACATTTCAGTACACTTTGACCATATTTATTTGTACGAGTTGGTTTTCTTTAAGAATAAAGTATCTAAAGAAGAAAGACTTGTTTTAAATCCCAGTTTTACTACTAAAACTGTGGACAAATTTTAACATCTGTACCTTGGGTTTCCTGTTTTGTAAAATCATCATAATAAAAACAATCCTGCTATGAGGTTTCTAAAAATATAAAATATATGTAGATATTTTAAGTGTTTGGTCTTTATACTTGTTTAGAAAATGACATGTGTATTCCTCATACCTCTTTTCTTTTTTTCAAACACTGAAGTATTCTCTTATACCTCTTAGAGAATCAATCATAATATATTATTTCCATGCCTGCTTTCTCAATAATGTCCTTTCACTGGCTAATATATTAATTCTTGATTTACATTTATTATCAATTCATTATAATGTACTACACCAATATCATAATATTAGTTATTCCATTATTAAATAAGTAGTTTACTGAAAGAAACATAAATTAAAACAAAGAGCAAATTTTACTTCTTCAAAATAAAAAAAGATAATCAGAAATATTGACAGAGTCATGGTAAAATTATGTTTTGCTGGAAGAATGTGCAAATTAGGTAATAAAATGTCAAACAGATTGGACTTGGATCAAAAACAAAGTAATAATAATGCCTATAGATTGGTAATTGTAATTTAAGGAACAATTTCAATATATATATGTTATATATATGTTATATACATATTTAAAATACATGAATATACTTATCTCCAGTACATGGTTTCACAGTTAAGTCAGTCACAAAAGGGAAAAATAATGAAATGAAAAATTTTCATTTTGATGCAGAAACAGTCAGTACTGTATCATTATAATAGTAACATCATTAAAGGTATCTGACCCTAAACCAGGGGAAGTGAGGAAGAGTTGGGGACCCAAACTTTACCTGCAAATAAACTACCTATTTACTTAATCCTGACTTGTATTCCACATCTATACAGTAAAATAAAATAAAAACAAATTATAATTAATTCATAACTGGAGAGACAGTATAAAAAGTGATGAACTTTAATTTGTTGAAATGTAACAGAAAGCTTTTAAAGTGGTGGCTTTTATGTGATCTTATTTCAGCCTTATATTCTTTAATAATAAGATATACATAATTTATGACTATGTGAATTGTATAGAAAAAACTATAGACAAATTCACAAAAATAGTTTTTGGTTGTATCTGTAGTTATGTCAGTATATTTTCTAATATATGTGATTTTGCAAATAAATTCATAGAAAGGAATGATTTTACAGTGGACTAGAAAAATCTGTCAGCAAATACAACATTTTTTTGCAGGAATATAAACATTAGTGTAGCAGAAATAGTTCTGTTTATGAAGGATTATATTTATTATGTGGAAATTGAGAACAAAGAAATTGACTTGTATTCGTTGTTTTTACTAATTTTGGAAATTTAGTAAAATAATTACGTTTATCAAATAAATAAATAAAATTGAGGATTAAGTTTTCAAGTATTTGCACTATGACTTAGAATATGCAAGAGTAAAATATATAGCTTCAGACCTCTACACGCTTTATTAGTTCCATTTTTCTGTTAATATTCTAATTATTTTATTTGTTATTTATGTATAAATTTCTCAAAATGTATTATTTCTTCCCACATTTACAAAAACAGGAAATAACTGCGTGTCATGTGGGACTCGGCTTATTGCCAATTTTGGGAGGGGGCTACATCATACATTACTATTTCAAAATAAAAACTTATCATTTTTAAGCTTGATTACACTAAGACAATTGAAAAATGAAGTAATTAAAAGAAAAGAGAGAGCGTATTTTGGCCTTTTATTTTTCTTCAGATTTGTTTTCATCACAAGTTTTTCTTCTCAACCCCTTTTTACATTAAGAATCTTCCTCTTTCCCTACTTCCTGTGCGGCACATAAAGAAGTTGCATCCGGGCTCCCTTGTGCGGTCGCAATCGACCGTTAGTTTACGTAGCATTTGCTCCGCGAAGCGTAAAGGCAGGATTCTGGGGGAAAAAAAGGTAAGGACTTATGAAATTTTAACACAAAAGGCAAATTTTTATCTCAAGACGAAGAGCTCATGGCTAAATTGTTTCCTCTGAATAGACAAAACGTGGAAAAGTCAGACTCTGATTTTTCTGTGTGGGTGAATTTTACAAGTGAATAGACATATATGTATATACATATATGTATATATTTATTATATCTGAAGGAGTCCGGTATCAGTCTCTCCTGTATAACACCCTTAATGTGTGTTGCTCTGAATGTTGTTTTCCAGGCAGCAACTTTAAGTTGGTGAAACTCCTGGATTGTTTCTGTAAGTAAGGGATAAGTTTTATATGTGCTAACAATGATTTGTGGGAAGGTTCACTAGGTAGAGAACTGTTCAGTACGACTTGGAATTTTTAAAAACTCTTTGACTATGGTAGCAGTTTAGTTTTATTTTTTAATTTATTTTTCGATCACTATATGGTGAGCGGTCACGTAGTGTCTGTTGGACGTAAAGCTGTGGAGCCATTTTGTGTCCCGTGCCTTTTTAATTTTAAATGATTTTTCTCTCAGGAATGCACTCATAACTGAAAAATATGGGCAAGATATTTAGCCACTATGATTAAAACTTGTGTTGTTAGTCATTAGATAACAGAATTCTGACAGGAATTATCAAATTTTGAAATTGTAAATTACGTCAGGTACTTAAAATAGTATATGCTAGTCTATAACTTCAGATAATTACAGTAAGAATTTGTCTCAGTAATGGTTTCAATTTCATCCTTACTTTTCTGAGGTAGTATTTAAAACAGGTTTTATAAGCCTTAAGCAAGGTAAATAATTAACAATAATCCCCGCATTTTGTGAAGCCAGGGAGGGAGGATTGCTGGATCCTGGGAGTTTGAGGCAAGCCTGCTAGCCTGAGCAACATACCGAGACCTCATTTTCATATTTTAAAAAATCGTGCATGGTGGCCCTTGACTGTAGTCCCAGTTGCTCTCTGTACTGAGACGGAAGAATCGCGTGAGCCTAGTAAGTCGAGGCTGCAGTGACTGCAGTCCTGGCAATGCACTCCAGCCTGGACCAGAGAGTAAGATCCTGACTCAAACGAAGAAAAAGTTAAAGTACTTGAGTCGGTGGGTTTGTTAACTTGCTTGAGTTAATTATTCCATAATCTACATATATTAAAACATTCAGCTTTATAAATACATATAATTGAATGCTAATTTTAAATGACGATCTGCATATGTCAAAAGAATTACAATAGTTCTTCCCATCTTATTTTTACATATAAACTGTTACCAGGTATTTGTTTTTAAAATGGAGCATTTGTCTATTCAGTTCTCCTTTTGCTCTATATGTTATATATTTATTTTTCAGGAAAGAAACCCTAAAAATATGTCAGTGAATATAGAGTACTTGAATTTTTTTATTTGGATTTAATTTTAATTTTTTTATTTTAAAGATGTGGTGTACAATTCAGAATTAGGTATACAGGTGGTCATCATACAACTAAAGTTTGGGCCGCTGGTTCCCACTTTTCCTGGATGGATGGTTTGAGATTAGGTACTTTTATTGATGTTATGTGAGTCGTCTCTCCCCTCCCCCATTCCCCTTTCTCCACGCAGTGTCCTGGCATTATCAATCCCTGTCTTATTGTATTATGGTAAATGTTCGGGGTCTGCTTATGATTGGGTACTTGTGGTACTCAAGTTTTCTGTTTATGTAATAGATCACTGAGTATGATAGACTCTAAAAACATCCAAAGGACCGTAAAGTCCATAATTTTGTTTTTCTGTATGACTACATAATATTCCATCATGTATATGTACCCCATTTTTTTATCCAGTTCAGTTTTGATAGGCAGCACACTGTGATAGAATTTTATCTTTTTGACTTATTTTCACTCTGTGCATAAGGGTACACCTTCAACCACTTACAGCACAATGGTGGAAGCAAATCATCGTGGGAAGTTATTCATAGGAGGCCTCAAAAGAAAAATTAAAAAATTGTCAAAGTGTGGTATTTGGGAAATATGGTCACATAGAAGAAGGTGACTCTTATAACCAACATACATATCTGTCTATTCAGAGTAAATATTTACTAAAAATGTTTTGTTCAACACCTGCATTAAAACACTTTTAAATTCATATTGTTTTTTGGAGTTTCTGTTTTATATTTAGCAAACACTCATTGCATTAATATAAGGGTCTCCTACTCTTGACAAAAAGAAAACAAGCAAGAATACATTTGTTGTAAAGGAAAGAAATGAAAAGGGATAATAAGGTAGGTTGACTGCAGAGGTGATTTGGTATTTATATGTGGAATACTAGTAATGATGTGAAAAGCTATGATTCTAGGTTTAATCTGCCTTCCCATTAGTTGATACTATAGTCCATGAGATTAAATAAGATTATGAGGCCTTGTGAGAAATTTTTAAAAGATTACTAATTTTGAAAATATGAGTTTATTTTACATAATAAATTACATAAGGTTTTCATGCATTACAGTTATTTGTATGATGAACCGGGAAACCAAAAAATCTAGAGGCTTTGCATTTATTGCTTTTGAGTGTCCTGCAGGTGCTAAGAAGGCCACTAAAGATATGAATGGAAAGGTAAGAGTCATTTTATTAATAATATCCTTGACCTGTCTTTCAGTTAATGATTTTACTAAGGCCTTTTGATTTGTCTACATTTTGAAGGTAGAATAATGCCAGAGCCAAAATTCTTTAGCTACCACTCTTCTTTTTGCACATAAATGCACATGTATTGGGAAAAATATAGAAATAAACATCATATTAAGTAATATGCATTAAAACTAAATGTATATTAGTGTTTCAAAATAAATTTTATAGGCTTTCAGCCTTTAAAGAGCCCGAAAATTTAGAAGAAATCATCACAAAAATAAAAAGAAAAATAGGTTATTATGTACAAAAAGATACTGCAACTCTTGGAAATATTTCTATAGCATATAAGTCCAAGAAGACTTGCAAGTAAGGAAGATTACTTCTCATTATATTGGGAAAAAAATATTCTTGAGTAAGTATATTTGCCTTACATTCAAAGAGGTGTTCTTTTGAGTTCTTGCAGACCAAAAGTAATTAGGGCAAATTGAGGGGGGATAACAGAGTTGGGAGTTGGCATTTCTATCCCCAACTCTGCTTTTCTGTCCTTAAAAAGTTTTTATCCTATCCATAAAAATCCTTGTTTTTTGTAAAATGTATGTCTGATTCTGATTATTCATTTTATAGTAGTGATTGAGGACTTTTTTTGATCCGAAAGATGGTGTCTGTCCTCTTGGGTCTTTGATTCTAGGAATTATGTGTTCTCCTATAACCTTCAAACTTTTCATTAATTCTGTTAAATATTGAATTCCATAGTATTGCACCCAGGGTTATTCAATTCTACCCTCTTTTTTGCTTGATATTTTATTATGTTATCCTAGTCTGTTTGGTGATGTTATTAGTCTGTAAGATTGTCCCAGCTTACTACACTATATTTTAAGACTTTATTTTTCTTGAGCTTATTGAGAATTACTCTTCCCTTTTTCCATCTGACAAATAATATACAGAAACAATCTGGATCTCACATTCTTTTCCTGAAATTTTTTATCCCTTCCTAATTGCATATTTTAAGTATTTTATATTCACTATGCTGTATACTAATTTGCAGAATTTTTTGAGTTACAATTTCAGTCTGTCACCCAGACTGGTGTGTGGTGATGTGCTCCTGACCACCGCAGCCTCGACCTGCTGGGCTCCAGCCATCTTCCTGCCTCAGCCTTCCAAGTAGCCAAAACTTCAGGTGCCTACTACCATCCTGGCTAATTTTTGTAGAGACAAGGTCTTGCCAAGTTGCCGGGGTGAGTCTTGAACCACAGGCTCAAACAATCCACTGGCCAAAGTGCTAGCTTTTAAAATTGCCATAGTACCTTTTAAAGCTCTTTTAGTTGCTTTTATTTCTGTTATATATAGCTCAGTTCCTGGTACATTGCAGATGGTCCATTTTTATTGACTTTTTTACTTTCACACTTTACTGTTTGGTAGAAAATGAAAATATTTTTGGCTCCTTGACTTGCTGTTAGATTTGAGATACATTTGCGTTTTGAATAATAATTGGTGATTATTACCTTTTTCTCAATAATTTTCAAGCATAAGAACTGCTAGTATGTGGAGACATTCATTATTCCTAAATTCCTTCATCCAACAGATATTTTACTTAGTGTTTACTATATGTCAGGCATTTATATAGCATGAAAAATGACCATGAATAAGGCAAAATACCTATTTCTTGTACATGTTGAGGGTGAAAGAAAAGAAATGCAGACACAAACATAAATATAAATTTTATATGCACTTAAGTCTTAAGAAAAAGAAGGTAGTTTAGTTAGTGCTTGAAGTGGGAATAAACAGTGCTTTTCTATAGAAATATCAATGAATTTTATTTGATGCCTGAATGCTGGGGAGGAGGGATTCACTCACAAATGTGAAGAAAAAATTGTGGCCTAAAAATTACAAATGCAGTCCCAAGGTGGGAACTACTGGCTGGCTGACTGTTGACAGTGAGAGAGACTTCACACCTACAAGAGGTTGTAGTAAAGATTTAGGATCTCATGAAAATCATTAAAAAAGGTACCTAAGTGTTTTATATAGAGTTATGTCTTGAATTGTATTTTCAAAAATTTCTTTGACCTCAAGAAATATAAGGCATTAGAAAGTTATTATGAGATTAATTTATGAATCTTAATAATTATGCTGAAGGACACATAATCATTTTCAATAAATAATAGCAAGTAATACATTAAAGAGTTATTTTTTACAAGCACATATAAAGGAAAATAAGTGGGAATGGCAACAAAACCCTAAATGAGACCACACAAGGATAATATTTAAAGAAATGTAAAAAACAAAGCGAGAGTAAATACATAACTACAAATCATATTGGCGGATTTTTCTTCTTTTAGGCTTTAAAAGAATAAAGGGTAAGAAAAAATGAGAATGAATAACATGATGAATCACATTTATTGAATAACAGACCAAATAATTTTATTTTCTAAATGATACACATTCTTTCAGTTATCCTTGGGACACTGAAAACTGTAAGTTGTAGGAATACAAAGATGAAATGCATAATAATAATAGATGTACTATAGTTTCCATAGAGGCCTCTGGTATTCATCTTTTTTTTAATGCTAGATGACATTTCATGGAAGTTTAACAATCAATATATACTATTTGTGTTAAATTAGTTAATGAACAGCGATCTAATTAATTGTGTTATAATTTGACATTAGAAAAACTGTCATTTGAGAAAAAAAAATGTTTGCTTTGGGAAGAAATATTAATCTAGAATTTGATTAGGCATGAAGGTTAAAATTAAGTTTGTAAAATGTGTTTAAGTTAAATTTGACACATTGTTGTTGATAACACACTTAATACTTTTAGTCTTTGGATGGAAAAGCAATTAAAGTAGAGCAAGCAAACAAACCATCTTTTCAAAGTGGTGGTAGACGGAGACCACCACCTCCTTCAAGAAACAGAGGTTCTACAAGAAGCCTGAGATGTGGAAGAGAAGATAGTGTTGGATCAAGAGGGCGTCCCTCACATGGAGAACAATTGGGTAATGTTTTAAAATGATAAGGATGCAACTATAGGCCATAAAGATAGTAAATTGGAATATATTGAATTATCTCAATTTTTACTTTCTTTATAAACAGAAAAATACTGTTACTGATAAGCAAAATTATTCCTAAAAGTTAAAGAATTATTATAATGATTGAAATAATGTTTAAAATCATTTTAAAAATCTTTATTTCCTTGCAGTGATATGGTATAAATTTTAAATTAAATTCATTGTGCATTATTATTATTACTAGTTGCTCATTAAACAACATTTAATTACACATTAAACAACATTTTTGCAGAACACGTTTTCACATCTAATTACAGTTCTAACTCATTACAACTTTTCACTTGGGGAACCAGAACATCATATAGTTGTATCATAAAAATATTAGAAAATCGTGAACACCTTGCAACAGGAAATCAGTGACTCAGTACCTTGGGATTGATCTTGTAATATCTATTTTTTGTGTATACTCATGTGAATATCTCTGTTGCCCTGTTATGAAGAAATTTGCATTTAGGAAAGTAGAAGTTTCTTAAGTATCTCAAACATGTCTTAGATACAGGAAAAGCATAAAAACGGATTCACAAATATATATGTATCTTTTTTTAGCTCTATCTGGAAGATAATTCATTCAAAATGGTATTATGAGCTATTTGCTCAGAAGAGAGGTCATGTTCTGTGAATAAGTTTGCTTACAAAGAATGTGTGTCAAATTGTATTATTTATTAGCTAGTCTTCCAAAAATCAAACATTTAGCTTCTGGTTTTAATAGCTAGATATGTAATTAATTGGAGAGGTTTCCCAAAGTAGGAGTTGCAGGGTTTTCTCCATTTTTAGGATGTATAGTTTTAGATTTTTTTCTTCCACTACATGATTTGGATAATCAGTTAATATTTTATACTCTTCTATAATTAGAAAATGCACTTATTTCTCACTAGGACTATACCAAGAAATTGAAATATATGTATTTTTTCTATTTAAGTGTAAAAATGAATTTTATGTTTTATTTGCATTTCTTAGATTCTATAAAAACCTAGCATAACTTAAATTGATATTTAGTAGCCGGGCTCTCTGGCTCAGCCTGTAATCCCGCGTTCAGGGTGGCAAAGGTGAGTGGATTGCCTGAGCCCGCGGGTTCGAGACCCGCCTGGACAACTTGGCGAGACTTCATCTCTACAATAATTCAAAAAATTAGCAGGACGTGGCACTGTGCGCCTGTAGTTCCGGCTACTCGGAAGACTGAGGCGGAAGGATCGCCGGAAGTTCCGGAGCCCAGCAGGTCAAGGCTGCGGGCCAGGAGCGGCCACTGCACTCCAGTCTGGGCAACAGTGAGACTCCAACTCAAACAAACAAACAAAAAACACTGATATTTAGTGAATTGTAAGAATTTTATATTATGCTTACAAACCTTACATATAAGACAATACATGATAGGTTATATTTTCTGATTTTTTGATGGGGGAAATTGAGTTTTATGCCATATTTTGGATTATTTTTATGATATGTTTTGGGAAAACATTCTCAAACCAGGGTTATAATTTTCTAATTTTTTAATATTTTTAAAATTTATTTAGATTCTATCTAGATAGTTAACTGATTCTGGTAATTAGGGTTCTGCTATCTCTTCGTGCTTCCACATCTGTTTCTCTCACAATAATATAAAATGCTTCCTTTTTATTGTTCTGAATTTTCCAGACCCATTTTTACCATAATTGTATGAATTGATTTTATGCAATCTAGAAACACTAAATTTTATTAATTTGGAAAAGTATGAATGCTTAGGATCCTAATATTTTGTAAACATTTATAAGCTGTAAGTAAAACTTGTCCATTTAAAATATATTGATGCTAATTAACTAAAAATATTTTGTTTTAAATACAGATGATGGTAGATATACCCCTATTCTCAACATGAGTTCTTCTAGGGGACGCTTTCCAGTTAAAAGAAGTCTGTCCTCAAGAAGTGGAGGTGCTCCTCCTAAACGATCTGCCCCTTCTGTTCTGTCAAGAAGCAACAGTGGGATGGGAAGACAAGATCAAGGTAAAAGTCCCCAGTGAAAAAGATAGTAGTTCCTTGTGAATGGAAATGAGCTGTTTTAATCTGAATTCTTAACTTTCAGTTTAAGAAACAAAATAGAGAATGAGAAACGCATGGTCCTATTTACTGATCACTAGCTTAATACTGTGCATCTCAGTTTTTCAAATTGTGCTGAGGCAATACTTGGATTCTAATTGTAGAATGAAGAGATGATTAACACTACAGTGGGAAAAGAATTTGATTTATACTTCTTTGTTTGCTACAGAATTCCTGTTAATTTTTCTTACTCTTTTTTGTTTCTTTTCACATGGTGTCAAGATCAAAATTTTCATTAAAAATGTGATATGCTGTGAGAGAATTTTCTGAACTCTTGTGTAGCTGTTCTTTGTATTTTCACCTCTTGATTACTAGCTTCTTCAAGTAATTACAGACCTTAATAAATTTGTCATTATTATTTTTCTTTTATTTATTTGACTCATGGTGGTCGTTTATTTAAATATCTTGAATACAGTTTATGATACATCCACTCTTAATCTCATGAGATTTTCCATGACCTTTGTTAATGACATTCAAGTGTCCCTATGTAAAAATTGCTTGTGCAGTTTCTAAGAACACAAAAAATGCTTACTTGCAAGGCATTATTTTTGGTTGTGTGAGAATGCAAAAATGATTCACATAATTGTTTATCAGAGAAGTTATCACTGTGGGCTTAGGTTACATTTTGAAGCAATTTTAAATTAAGTATGAATCACAGAAGTGTGCTTAGTTGTGAAATATATGGATGATATCAATTTTGTTAGGGATGTTTGAACCTTTACATAATGGTTCTTAGTGGATAATTCGAAATGATGTAAGTAGAGAATTTAAAGCAAGAAATCATGAAGTGAGGAGGAGGAACATAGAAGAACAGAATTCTCATATTGAACAGAACAAAGCAGGAGCTGTAGAAACAGCTCTTAGCAAAAAAGTTTAACAGGATATCATCATAATAATTAATGAGCACAAATAAGAATGAATTTTAGTTTGTTCTCTCCTTAGCATTGATGCTTGACTTTAAATACAGTAGAAAATTGAAACTGCCATTACTAACTTTACTTTTAAAATGTCAAAGGTCAGTGAAGCTAGTTAGATATTTGGCTATTGATTTCAGAATATAAAAGCCAGCACATTAATCATTAGAAGATTATCCAGTGAACACATAAGTGAAAAGGTGTCCTCTTAAAATTAGGAATAAGAATTACCAGTGAAGAGATACTATAGGGGTAAGTTTCCTATTTTGAAAGGGGTGTAATGTTTAAATGAGACCTTTAAAAGAACTGTTAATGTGCAGTAAAAATCAGTATTGGTCATCATTAGAAAGTCTACACTAGAACATTTTAATTTATCAGCATTAGAATATAGCCAACCACTTATTGATAAATTTGAATATTTACATAAAAATTTAGCCTGAGCCAGGCTCAGTGGCGCAGCCTGTAATCCCACACTTTGGGAGGCTGAGGTGAGTGGATGGCCTTAACCCATGGGTTCAAGACCCGCCTGGGCAACGTGGTAAGACATCATCTCTACAATAAATCAAAAATATCAGCTAGGCATGGTAGTGCGTGCCTGTAATTCTGACTACTTGGGAGGCTGAGGCAGAAGGATCGCTGGAGCCCAGCGGGTCAAGGCTACAGTGGCCGGGAGCGCCCACTGCACTCCAGTTTGGGCGACAGACTGAGACTCCAACTCAAAAAAAAAAACCAAAAAACAAATTTAGCCTGAAACAGTTCAATAAAAGGTATTTGTGTGTGTGAATGAATGGAATAAGACTGGTAAATTGATTTTCTTTAACTAAGAAAAGATACTACAGTTTTACAGGTTTTTCTTATACTATTAATATACACTAACTTATATTTAAAAGAGCAATTCTTTACCTTTAAGTGACCAATGAATGAATGTTTGGCTTAAGCATTGTAAGGAAAACTGGCATCAAAGAAATCATGGATTGTATAAAGCCATGAGAAATAGTCAAACTGAGTCATGAATCTTTAGTAATTTATGGAAATAAACAACCCATTATAAATGAGCAGAGGCATAAAGCAAGTAAAACATCAAATAGCAGTTTAAGTCTTATAATAAAAGTATACAGAAAATGAGGATCATTGATCAAGAAGAAGCAGATTACTCTTATCTAGTGAAAGAAATAGTTTAAAGAAAGAAATGGTGAAAACAACAAAATAATATTTGAAAGAGTATTTTAGAAACTTAATTTACAAAAAGCATAAGAAACTGATGAATAATGGGGCAACTATTTAAAACAGACTCGTTTGCAAATGTATTTGCTGTATTAGCAGGCTCCAGTTACAGGGTGTTACATAGAGTGTCACATGAATAAATAAATATTAAAAAATATTATGTGCCCTAAAAATATTAGTTGAAAGAATAGCATGAACAGATAGAGGTAAGTGGAAATTATGAATGTACATACTTGTGAAATAAATTCTGTTTGAAATAAATTCAGTTTGAAACTAAATTCTGATGAATTTGCTTAATTTTGTGTTTTTTGAGGAACTATTGATGGGTTTTAACAAGGTTGGTAAACGATTTGAGTATGAGAAAGATGAATGTAATTGTAATATCAATATAATAAAGAATTCAATAAGCATTAGGAGTAAAGACGAGATTTAAAAGTCTTCTAAAGAAATCTAGAGAAGTGACACATGAAATAAGTGACAAGTAGAAAAGTTTACAGGTATAAGAAATATTTAAAAAGTAGATTTGGAGCCAGGCTCAGTGGCTTAGTCTGTAATTCCGCGCTTTGGGAGGCTGAGGTGAATGGATTGCCTGAGCCCACAGGTTGGAGACCTGCCTGGGCAACTTGGCGAGACCTCCTCTCTACAATAAATCAAAAACCACCCTGGGCTGGTAGCTCATGCCTGTAATTCCAGCTACTTGGAAGGCTGAGGCAGAAGGATCACTGGAGCCCAGCAGGTCGAGCCGGGAGCGGCCACTGCACTCCAGTCTGGGCGACAAAGTGAAACTCCAACTCAAAAATAAATAAAGAAATAAAATAAAAAGTAGATTTGATAATTGGTTGAATAGGGTAAGTAGTTACCAAAATTATCTATATTTTTCTCAAATTTCCAATATATTCTATCCGCTGATTAAATGTCATGTAAAATATTTATAGGAAGGGAAGATGTCAGGAGATAAATTACTCAGAAATAACATTCAAATGCAGACAAACATCAGTATAGATGGAATTTTAGAATAAGAATCTATAAAAATAGTTTTAAAGAGGAAAAAATAATATCTTAATTTTTTCTTTCACCTAAAACATTCCCAGCTTGGCACTTATGTATTCATTTTAAAATTAAAGGTCCAATATCACGAGGAAGAGAAAATTACAGAGGTCCTCCTCGAAGAGAGCCAGTCACTTCCCGGAGACATGACTATATGTCATCAAGAGATGATGGTTACGCAACTAAAAATAGGTAAAAGAAAATAAAATAGTTGATTGTGTTGTTTTAAAATGAAATTCAAAAAATAAAATTTCACATTTTAAGGTGCACAATTAAGTGACAGCACTTTTCCTGTGTTGTACAATACCTGTTTAGTTCCAGAATATTTTCATCACCTCAAATTAACATCCTGCTATCAGTTGATCATTTCTTTGTATTTTCTCCTTTTCTCAACCTCTGGAAAATATCAAACTGTGTTATGTCTCTATGAATTTACGTGTTCTCTAGGTGTGTTATACTAATGAACCCAAACACAACATTTTTGCGTCCTGTCTCCTTTTCTTTTCCTTTGTGCTTTCAAAGTTCATGTACCTTATAGTACTTTTATACTTCACTCTTTTAATAACTGAATAATATTCCACTGCATGTATAGAATGCAATTTGTTAACTCTTTGGGTTGTTTCTACAATGGCAATGCTGCGAACATTAATGTACCAGTATTTCTTCGAGTACTCTTTTTTAAAAAAAATAGCTTTGGAATTATAGGAGTGAAATTTCTGGGTCATATGATAATTCTGTTTAATTTCCTGAGGAATCATCACATTTTTTTCCCAATAACTGCATGTTTCCAAGTAGCTGCATCCCACCAGCAATGTACCAGGGTTCCAGTTCCTCTACATGCTCTTTAACATTTGATACTTTCTGCTTTTTAAAACTGTATCCATTCTAGCAGTATGTGTGATGTCTGATAGATTCTTTTGTTTTTTATTTACATTTCCTAATAACTAATTTTATTGATTAACTTCTCATGTGCTTTTGGGGTGTTTTTATAGTTTATTTGGAGAAATATCTTTTCAAATGCTTAGATTCATATATATTTTAATTTTTTGTTCTTGTAAAGCTGCAAGAGTTATATTTTCTGGATATCAGATGTTGATATTTTTGTATTTGTTATTTTAAGTTACCCAAGCAGAGATTATTCAAGTTCCCGAGACACCAAGGATTATGCTCCACTGGCTAGAGACTATTCATATCGTGATTATGGCCATTCTAGTTCTCGGGTTGAACATTTCTCTAGAGGATATAGGTACTGTAAACTTTTTTGTTTTTATTAAATAGATTATTGAATTTTTTTATTCTGACAAATACTTTTTTAAATTTAGTGATCGTGATCGCTATGGTGGGGGCCGTGATAGAGATTATTATGAACATTCAAGTGGAGGATATTACAGAGATGCATATGAGAATTATGGTAAGAGTCCAGTTATGACTTGTAAATAATAAAATTAGTCTTCACAAGCATCAAGATTGTTGTTTCAATGAAATTTTACTTACAAAATGAAACAAGTTTCTGGTTAGTTTAGGGATATTATTTTATTAATTGCATCTATCAAAATTGACAGATTTATTCTTATAGAGATATTCTTACATTTTTCTTCATTAAAGGAAATTATTTGAATGTATATATTTATTTAAGACAGTCTTTCTCATAGGCTGGAGTGCAGCAGTATAACCAAAGCTCACTATAACCCTTAATTACTGGGCTGTGTGCACACCATTATACTTCGCTATTTATTTTTGTTTGTTTTAGAGATAGGGTCTTGATATACTTTCTGGACTGGAATCATACTTTACTAACTGCAAGCAATCTTTATGCCTTTGCCTCCCAGTGTGCTTGAATTTTAAGCATGAACTTATAATATAGCCCACCACACCTGGTCTGTATTAAAATGTTTATTTATTGAGAGTATTTACTTATACGAAGCAAAACTTCATGAAAGGGTTAGAATTTTAACCCATTTTAAAAATATTATTATTTAAATAATAATAATTTAAGTTTTTTAAAATTTTTTCTAAGTTCCAAGACACTACTCTTAAGCATTTTTAAAAATAAGTTTAGAATTCCCTATTACAGTCATAATTGACATCCTCGCAGCAGAGACAGATGAAAGCAAATTTTTCTAAATATTTAGTATTTTACCTTGAAACATCCTTTAGTGATACCACTAATTATTTTCATGTAACTTCTGTTATCTAATCATTGACTCTACAGGGAGCTTCCGTGGCACTCCACCTACACGTAGGCACCCGCTGACTTATGGTGGAAACAGTCGCTATGATGATAATAACAATACACGAGATAGATATGGTGGAAGACGGGAGATTTACTCAAGCCGATACAGTGATATGTATTCCAGGGTTCGTGAGCGTGCTTGCAGACAAGAACGAGGAATTCAGTCTTCTGAGATTAGGGTGTATCGTTCACCTCGTGAATCATACAGTAGTTCAGGTTGTGGGGCTTCCAGAGTAGGTCATGGGAAAAGGTGCTCCAAAAGAGGCCAAAGTAGATATTAAAAATAGTACTCAGATGGGTACCAGATTTTCTTTGCAAATAGAAAATTGAAATTAAAAGTTACTTGTGTTACCTGTTGTACCTCTTTAAAAAATTAAAAGTTGGTTTCTTGGGGGGAGGCGACGATATGACTTTCCCTCCATGATTTTTCTTTTTTTTTTTGGATCTTAATATTAGAAGTATAATTGTTCAAAGTAATTTCATAATTGTTAATGCTAATTGAAAAATACCTGTTTAGAAGTAATGTCTGTGTTGTTAAGATTTTCAAAATAAAAATTTGGATGAAATGCCATTTTCTGTCTGATTTTACTGCTGAATTATATAGGTAAATTTGTTTTGAAGGGTGAATTGTGCTGTTTTCTAAAAGTTTCCTTTTTGGCTTTGAACATTCATGAATACAAAATAAAGCCTATGTTACTTCTCCCATGCAAGCAATGCCTGTTTCCACTTTATTAGACTTTTTTTTTTTTTAGTTGGAGTCTCACTGTCACCCAGACTGAATTGCAGTGGTACTCTCACTGTCACCCAGACTGAATTGCAGTGGTACGCTCATGAACACTGCAACCTCGACCTGCTGGGTTCAGGCTATCCTTCCATCTCAGCCTTCCACGTACCTGGAACCACAGTTGTGAATGACCAAGCCAGGCTACATTTTTTATTTATTGTAGAAATGAGGTGTTGCCAAGTTGTCCAGGCTGGTATCATACCTCTGGGCTCAGGCAAACTTCTGACCTTAGCTTTCCAAAGGGCTGGGATTACAGGCATGAGCCAACCACGCCCAGCTAGTCGATCTTTTAAATATTTAAAAATATGTTTTTTTATTTGGTTCTCTGCCAGCTTACTCTTAGTGTATAAAAATGCAAATGTCTTTTGCACATTTATTTTGTATCCCAAGACTGCCAAAGTCCTTTATCATTACAAGCAGGTTTTGACAGATTGTTTTGGATTTTTGAGGTATGGCATCATATCATCAGCAAAGAGGGATAACTTGACTTCCCCTTTTCCTATTGGGGTACCCCTGACATCCTTCTCTTGTCTAATTTCCCTAGCTAGGACTTCCAACACAATGTTGAACAAGAGGAGTGAGAGTGGACAGCCTTGTCTTGTTCCAGTTTTCAGAGAAAATATTTCCAGTTTCTGTCCATTTAGCAATATGTTAGCTGTGGGATTATCCCAGATGCACTTACTATTTTGAGGTATATTCCTTCTATACCTAGGTGTTTTGAGAGTTTTACCAAGAAGGGATCCTGGATTTTATCAAAAACTTTTTCTGCATTTAATAATTTAATCATGAAATTCTTGTTTTTACATCCGCTGGTGTATTTAACTACATTTAGGGTCTTGCTAATGCTGCACCAGCCCTACATCCTGGGGATGAAGCTTATTCGGTCATGGTGGATGATTTTTGAGATGTGTTTTTGGATTTGATTTGCTTGAATCTTGTTGATGATTTTTGCTTCTGTGTTCATACGGGATATTGGCCTGTAGTTCTCTTTACTCAGTTTGGGTATCAGAGTGATGTTAGATCTTTACTCAGTTTGGGTATCAGAGTGATGTTAGCTTCATAAAATGATTTGGGGAGAATTCCATCTTTCTCAGTTGACTGGAATACTTTCAGTAGAACTTTATTGACAATAGCAAAAACATGGAACCAATCATGCTGCCCATGGAAGCTGGACTGGATTTTTAAAAATGTGGTATATATGCACAATGGAATACTATGCTGCCATTAGAGACGGACAAATATATGAACTTTACAGCAACTTAGATGGATTTTAGAGTCTATTATACTCAGTGATCTATCACAGAAGCAAAGAACAGAGTACCATATGTTCTCACTCATAAGCACATCTTGAACAATTACCATAATATTGTAAGAAAGGGATTGGTAGTAGTGGGAAACGACCAGAGAAGGGTGAGTGGGATTGGCAGTTGAGGGAAACTGCCGGGGAAGTGAGGGGCACACCTCATCAACAAAGGTACCTGCATAATGAACATTTGTATACCTATCCCTGAATTGTACCCCACATATCTTTATACTAAAAAATTTTAAAATAAAAGTATGAAAGTTTGAGAAGCCTGCAAAACTTTGCCTCACCACAATGTATTTGTTTGTCTATTACAGCAATAAGACAAGTCAAATGAAAAAAATAGGTATGGATATTAAAGTTTAAGAAATCCCAAACATCCTATTTTATTAAAATTAGTGTTTCAAGTGACTGAAGTGAGAATAAGGTTAATGAAACCAATATTTACACCTAAATCTGTTAAGCACCCTGAGTACATAATGAAGTGAAAATAAGTGTTTCCAGATTAAATATTAAAAAGTAAGTTTTGTCTTAAAAGTTGCTCATATTAACTCATCCTTGAAATATTTGGAAATGTTTGCAAGTAAGGGTTTAAGTAGTAAGTTCTTAGAAAAATGAAATCTTCCAGAAGGGCCAGAGTTTTTTTTTTTATCATAGATATGATAAATATGTTCCAACAAGAGATTTATCTATTCATGAAATCCACTTATGGATTTCATGAATAGTAATGCTTTTATTTAAAAATAAGTCTCTTATTGGAACATTAAATTATAAAACAAATCAAAGAAAAATTAAATGTTGGCCTGCTTAAAGATTTAGGAAATCTAAAAACATATCAGAGTAAATCATCAAATGATTATAAATAAAAGATTAAAAAACAAATTTTGAACCCAAATAAAAATGAACCAATTAACTTCCCTGACCAGGCATTTCACAAAATGCACATAGCTCCAAACTTTTATAGATGATTCTTAAAAATGACAGACTAATCTAGAAGGGAAAAAGTATTTTAATAAGAAAATTTTGATTAGCAATGGGAATACTTAAAGATTAATATGATGAAAGTTTCATAAAAGGAGTTTTTGCCCACACTGATATTCAGATGAATTTTTTTTAATGAAGATGTGTTTTCATTTCTTTTCTTTTCTTTCTTTCTTTTTTTTTTTTTTTTTTGAGTTTGGAGTCTTACTCTGTTGCTCAGACTGGAGTGCAGTGGCTGCTCCCGCCACCACAGCCTCGACCTGCTGGGCTCCGGCGATCCTTCCGCCTCAGCCTTCCAAGTAGCTGGAATTACAGGCATGCACTACCACTTCCGGCTGATTTTTTGATTTACTGTAGAGATGAGGTCCTGCTGCCCAGGTGGATCTCGAACCCGCGAGCTCAGGCAATCCACTCACCTCAGCCTCCCAAAGGCATGGGATTGCAGGCTGAGCCACCGAGCCTGGCTGTGTTTTCATTTCTAATGTAGGACAGAAAATTAATTTAGAAGACAAACTCTCTACATTTTGTCTATCTTAATTGTAGGAACACAAGAGATAGCAAATTTAATACTTTGACCCTGAAGATTTGTTTTTTTGTTTTTTTTTGAGTTGGAGTCTCACTCTGTCGCCCAAACTAGAGTGCAGTGGCTGCTCTCGGCCACCGCAGCCTCGACCTGCTGTGTTCCGGTGATCCTTCCGCCTCGGCCTTCTGTGTAGCCAGAATTACAGGTGCGCGCTACCACGCCCGACTAATTTTTTAAATTTTATTGTAGAGATGAGGTCTCCCCTGCCCAGGTGGGTCTCGAACCCGCGGGCTCAGGCAATCCACTCACCTCAGCCGACCCTGAAGATATTTAAGAGTTAAGGAGATTCTCCACAAGGTAGTATATTGTCATAATAAAAGGTGTGGGAATTAAAATAGTAATCTAGAAGGCAAAGTTTATTGACCTTGAGATAAGTATTCTGTGTTTCACAAGTTAGAATAAATAATAAAAATCAGAACTAAAACCTTATTCCATTAATTTTCTTTGGCATATAATATTTTCTTTAGTAATATTGTCATCTCAGTCTATTTGCCGTGGTATGTAAAAATACCATAGACTGGGTAGTCTATTTTTTAGATTATTTTTCATAATCCTGAAAGCTCGGAACTCGAGTTACCATTATCTTTAGATGTATTATCTGTGAAATCTCCTTTCTAGCTCCTAAACAGCACTCTTACCACTCTCCATACATGGTAGAATGAGCTAGAGAGCTCTCTGGAATCTCCTCTAGGAGGACACTAATTCCTTGCATGAGGTGTTTTTTTTTCCCCTCCTGACCTGATCACCTCCAGTCAAAGGACCTGTTCTCAAATATAGTTCCACAGGGGATTAAGTTCCTACATAATTTTTAGAGGAAAGAAGTGTATCTTTTTATGTTTGTCAACACTTAGATAATAGTCACATCACTTAAATATTGTCCTATCCTAAAATTTAAAAGTTATTCATAATTTTTCTACAAATTTTAAAGTTCCGCTTTTAACACCCAGATATGTAACATCCCCGAATTTTGTGTTAAAGTAGGTGTTAAAAGTTATTTAAAGGCATTTGTTAAACCATGGTGGATGAGATTTCCTGGGAGGTCATCAGGTGAGATATAGGGATCACTTGGATGGTGATCTGCAGTAGAGGAGAGATACTGGGAGAGATAAGGCCATGGGTTCAAGACCCGCCTGGGCAGTGAGACCTCATCTCTACAATAAATAAAAAAATCAGCCAAGGTGGTAGTGCATGCCTGTAATTCCAGCTACTTGGAAGGCTGAGGCGGAAGGGTCGCCGGAGCCCAGCAAGTCGAGGCTGTGGTGGCTGGGAGCAGTCACTGCACTCCAGTGTGGGTGACAGGGTAAGACTCCAACTCAAAAAAAAAAAAGGGGGGGGGAGGGAATAAACCAACAAGCTGGGAGACAGCCCACAGACTCAGAAAAAAGGATTTGCCAAATGTATATCTGGCAAAGACCTAACATCTAGGTCTACAAGGAACTCAAACGTGCCAAAAAAAAAAAAAAAAGCCCCATTACAAAGTGGGCAAGATAGGCACTTCATAAAAGAAAACATGAGCAACCAATGGATACAAGAAAAAGTGCTCAGCCAAATTAACCATCAAAGAACTACAAATTAAAATCAGACCGAGACGCCACCTAATTCCAGTCAGGAGGGCCATCATCAATAACTCAAAAACAACAGATGCTGGAAAGGATGTGAGAAAAAGGGAACACTTGTACACTTTGGTGGGAAGATAAACTAGCATCTGTGGGAAAGCAGTGTGGCCATTCCTAGAAGATGTAAAAATCAACCTTCCATACTAACCCATACTTCCCTTACTGGGAATATACCCAGAGACACACAAATCACTTTATGAAAATAATAACTGCATTCACATTTACTGTAACGTTATTCACAAGAGCAAAAACATGGAACCAACCAACCATGCTTCCTATTGAAAGAGGACTGGATTAAAAAAGTGGTATTCATAAATGATGGAATTTTACACAGCTATAAAGAACAAAATTATGAACTTTGCAGCAACTTAGATGGATTTAGAGTCTATAGTACTAAGTGATCTATCACAGAAACAAAGAACTAAGTACTACATGTTCTCACTCATAAGCAAACCTTGAACAATTATTATAATACTATAAGAAAGGACTTGACCTGTAATCCCATCACTTTGGGAGGCCAAGGTGAGTGGATTGTCTGAGCCTGAGGGTCCAAGATTAGCCTGGGAAATTTGGTAAGACCTCATCTCTACAATAAATAAAAAATTAGCCAGGCATGGTAGTGTGCGCCTGTAGTTCAGGCTACTTGGAAGGTTGAGGCAGAAGAATCACCAGAGCCCAGCAGGTTGATGATGGGGTGGTCATGAGTGTGTCACTGCACTTCAGCCTGAGTGAAGTGAGACTCCGACTTAAAAAAGGGAAACAGTAGTGGGAAACTGTCAGTGGGGGATGAGGGGAAGTGGCAAGATTAGCTGTAGTAGGAAACTGTCAGGGGAGGGAGGGGCACACTTCATCAACAAGTGTACTTACATAATGAACATTTGTATACCTAACCCTGAGTTGTATCCCACATCTTTAAAAATTTTTGATGCTGAGTGTAGTGGCTCAAGCTTGTAATCCCAGCACTTTGGGAGCCTGAGGCAATAGGATTGCCTGAGTCCAGGGGTTTGAGACCTGCCTGAGCAACTTGGTGAGACCTCATCTCTACAATAAATCAACAATTAGCCAGGCATGGTGGCGCACATGCCCTGTAGTTTCAGCTACTTGGAAGGTTGAAGCACGAAGGACTGCCTGAGCCCAGCAGGTCAAGGCAATGGTGGCTGTGAACATGCTGCTACACTCTAGCTTAGGTGACAGAGTGAGACTACAACTCAAAAAATTAAAATAAACCTTTCTTATACTTTTTAAAATTTGATAACTATATTTATGGGTTTCAGTGTGTTGACAAAAGATGCTGAACTCTTTAAAAAATTAAGGTTTATTCAGCGCCAAGTGTGAGTGTTCTAGATCTATGGAACTATCCCAAGAAGTCCTGAGAATGTGTGCCTGAGATGGTTGAACTGTAGCCAGTTTATACAGCTGTAGGAAAACAAGATACAAAAAAAAAAAAACCCATAATAAAAACTTAGTATATGGTATTTATATTGACTAGGCCAAGGAAAGTGGGACATCTCCAAGTGGAAGCTTGGAGTGCATAGGTGGATTCAAATATTTGGTCAAAGGAATTTTAAAAGCAGTAAAAGAAACGCTGAATTGAGATAAGGTGGCACTTTGAGTAAGAAGCGAGTTAAGTTTATGTAGATGAAGTCTCAAATGTGGCAACCCTGAGAGAGAATGCATAACTAACTTCTAGTTCCTCTGTGTATTCTTAGGAAGAGAATTCTATACAGATGAAAATTTCCCTAAAAGATGGCTTTGCAGGGTCATAAAATATTCTGATTTCATTCTTTATCTGTAATGTGAACTTATGTCAGAATCTGGTAAGGGTAACTCACATTATATAGGGTTAATAACAACTGGGCTCAGCTGAGCATGGTGGCTCATGCCTGTAACCTCAGCACTTTGGGAAGCAAGGCAAGAGGATTACCTGAGTCTAGGAGTTGGATACTAGCCTGGGCAACTTGGTAAGATCACATTTCTATAATAAATCAAAAAATTAACTGAGTGTGGAGTGTGCTTGTGGAACCTGAAGAAGAAAGATCACCTGAGCCCAGCAAATCCAGGCTGCAGTGTCCATAAGTCTGTCACTTCGGTCCAGTCTGGGCTACACAGTAAAACTTAATAAATAAACATAAACTCTCTCTCTCTCTCTCTCTCTCTCTCTGTCTCTCTCTCTCTCTCTCTCTCTCTCTCTCTCTCTCTCTCTCTCTCTGTCTCGATAAACACACACACACACACACACACACACACACACACACACACACGCACACACACACAATTTAGGGAGAAAAAATCCTGTCTCATTGGGATTTGGGCAGGATAGAGAGAAAATAAAGGATTAGAGTTTAGTCCTCAGTTGCTCCTTTAAGCAAAAAATCATGCCAAGGAATGCATGTGTGGACCAACAAATAGCAGGAGGTCTCACAGTGATAGAAAGGGAATTGTGTATTTGGTAAAAATAGCTTCAATATTTACAGTAAGACCATGGTGGAAGGATATGATTTGATTTACTTCACAGCCAACCCCATAAAGGAAAACAGACAAACAAGAGAGTTAAGTTTTTTTTTTTTTTAATGTTTTTACCTGGGGAGAAAAATCCTAGATCAGATCAACTTTATGAGGTACCATATTCCTGGCATGTTATCGTGTTCTTTCATTGTCCTGCATAAGGCACAGCATTTACAAGACAAATATAATCATAACATAGTATCTAGTAAAGTATCAGTAGAATCAGATGTCAATAAATAACCTAAATACTCAAAATCCCTCAAAAGCATCACTGAATTTTGGAGTGAATTTATTTGAATTTCCATGCCTAGAACTTCCCGTGGGGCTTCACATATTAAAAGCAGGGTTGATGGATGTGGAAGAGAAAAATTGAGTCAAAAGTTGAATAGAAGCAGCCTAAAAATAAACCAGTCCCATTAAACAGCTGTGTCTCATTTTGGCAATTTAGATGGGCTAGGCCTCTATAGATGATGCAGGAAAACATATGCTTAGTAATACACATTTCTATGGAGACACCAGAAAAACAAAGGTAAAAAGTCTAGAACAATACATAAGCTGGTTTCCTTAACTGTCTACCCTGGAGGAAAGTAAGCTGAAATGTCCAGATGTTAAAAATCAAACCTCATTGGTTCCAGAGGAAGAAGACAATAGAAATCTGACACTTTTTGCACCTGTATCTCAAAATATAAACTTCAGCTTGAAGGGTCTCAGGAAAAAGGTAACAAATCCAAGCTCAAAAATGAAAGCGAAATTAGAAAAGCATAGTTTTGACTTGAGCCATGAAAAAAATAAGAATTTAGTCTAATTCTCAGAAAATTATAAAAACCAAAAAATAGTGAAGATGTTTTAATAAAAAGCATACTGGTTTCTGTTGAAAAATATTATTTCTCATTCCCCATTAACTCAGAAAACAACCAACTTATTTCCCAAATAATTTTTGCCCTAATTATATTTGACTAAATTATTTGCATAAAGTACCTCAAAGATAATAATTTTATATTTAACATTTTTTAGAATTGGATGTTTGTTTTTAGATATCTTAGACATTGGCGAGTAAAAATTAATCCTGGCCTGCAAATACCCACATGAATTTGATGAATTTCCTATTCAATGCTGGAAAGTAACTTAAGGTTGCTCTGCTCTGCAGAGTTTGCCCCATGCCCTCAATCCTCCCATCCACAAGCCAACACACAGGAAGACACATGGATGTTAGTTAATGCTGATGCCCCTCTGGGGGTCTTTTTAATAGTTTCAGCCTCAATATGCATCTGACATCCACCATCCTTTCCTTCATGTCCTGCTGTTTGTGTGAATCACAAAGACCATTCTTCTCTCCCATAAGGATTCACAGTTCATGACGTAAGATGGCGACACTCTGATACTCCCTCTTCAAAGCCATCTGAGATCCTGTGGTGCATGCACAGTATGAGCGTATAAGCACAGGAGCAACCATACTGGTGAGCAAGCACACCCACACATTTGCAGGTACCTTTGTGAATGAAACTGGGTGTCTCTGAGCAATCTTTGGTAAGTGTTAATGCTCAGCCAGACACCTCCCCCTGAATACTGTGTCCCTTAAGGTTCTGTGATCTCTTCAGATTTCCTCCCATAGCACCCCACTGTGATGTGGTCCCCTTGTCTGCAAGGCTGAGGGCAGTGTCAGGATTTATTGGCAAGTTGCAAAGACACTAGGCTTATTCCAAGTGAAAAGAATGGAATTCAAAAATTCTAGAAAGACTCATAGATGTGTTCAGACAAGAGGAACCCTCGTGAGTCAAAACTGAACAGGCAGTAAGAGGCCTCAGGGTGATGCGTGAAAGCTATGAACTGGCAACTCAGAGGAGGCAGACCCACTGCATCCTTCCTTCTTTCTCAGTGACCTTGGGCATTTACACTGTTTAGGTGGCTTAAGGCTCCCTGGATGGGAAGTGGGGGCACTACACTTCCCTGATGTCCCTTTCTCTCCTGCTGAACTCCTCACAAGTCCCAAGTCCCACCCCCCCAACCAATTCCTGGAGATTGGTTTGGGCCACTGCAGTAACTCAGGGTCCCGGACTCAGGTTCCAGGTTTGCCCAGGTATATGGGAGTCTCAGCCCCCATTCCCAAACCCATGCTCACCTCACTTTTCCATCCTCTCCATCCCTTCTCTGGAAGCCTTCCTCTCTGGGGTTGTAGTGCAGAGGCTGGAATCACAGGTCCTTGCAGATGATCTGGTAGGGAAACAGGAACTGGATGAAGCAGAATTCTAAACCAATTCCGGAGAAGGCAAGGAACCCACCAAGTCCATTTCTGATGATGCCCAGAGAAGCCCCACCTCAGCCATATTGTTAGACCCCAGGCAGTTGTGGTCCAACAGCTAGTTGAAGAAGCTAGGGGAGGTGGCATGGGGCTTGAATCTGGGAGCTTCACGTTCAGAGTGCCAGTACTACTGGATAGCAGTGGAATGAGGTGCAATATATCACTGAGGAGCAGCAGTCAGGGAAGGCCAGTCCAGGACTAACTTAAAACCTACTGCTTCCCCACAACCCACGTTCAGAGAGGCAATTCTTACCAGTGATGCCATTGTCATATATCTTAAGGATTGCTTCATTGCAGAAGTAAGGGTTGTAGCAGAAGAAAAACTTCATGTTGCAATGTACCATCCACCTGCCTGGACAAAAGGAGTGGGGAATATGGCCACTAGGTGTCCTACATTGGCAATTTGCTGGGATGAATGATTCACTTCCATTTTTGTACTATCCCACATACAGACAATCTGGGCGCAAAGACAGCCCTGATACTGACCCCTACTGCCCACCCAGTGCTTCAAGTCGCCACAAGATTTTCTCATCCTCCCCAGACCACTCCCATCGAGACTAAGTTGGCGTGGCCAGACCTCCAAACTGACCATGTAGCGAAGCATGTCTTCGTCTTGGTGACTGATCAGGACTGACAGCTGTGGGTGGTTCGCAATCGGCCTGAGGTCAAGGAGCCTTCAGAGACTAAGAGAGGAAGAGCTAGAGGCAAGAGAGAACGTCTGGAGGGCACAGGGAAGCTGGGGAAGGAAAGCTGCCAGATCTGCCTCCATCCTATGATCTCTACCGTTCTTTTCTCCCTTCCCCTGAATAATGAAGGCCCGCTGGGTGCCGTGGGGTGGGTGGGGATGTAGAGGTCTGACACTGCCTCCCGCACACCCGTGAGGGGTTCGTTACCCAGACTTCCTGAGCTTTGTTCTTCGTGTGCCCAGGCCTGGCAGAGTGAGCCTCTGTCTGAACTGTACCGGGTCCCAGCTCAGAACTCAGCTAGGGTGAGCCTTCACACTCCCTCAACTGGAACATTATTCCCAGGAACACGTGTGCTTCACACCTGTTCTGTGTGAGGGCTCCGTGGCGCGGCAGGTGATTCCACTGACAGGTGGGCTACCCTGCCACAGGAAGTGTTTCTGCCCCACACAGAGCAGAAACAGGACCAAAGATTGCCCGGGCAAGGTAGTTTTGTGAGTGATTGTGAGCACACACCCTTTTGCCTAGCGTGCGCATTTTCCTCCCGAGTGGCCCCCCGACGTGACTTCCTAGCTCCCTTCCCCTGGCTCATGCCCTAACACGACAGTCAGGAGCCGGAACCCCAAGGATACGGCTTTGGCCCAGAAGCCAGGGATGCCCTGGATGGCGGCCCTTCTGCGCTCCAGCTGGGCCTTCTGCCTCTGCTCCAGCTTCCGCCTCAGCCGTGCCAACAGTGTGCACAGGGGCGACTAGTGTGCCTAGTCAGTCTGCCGGCTGCCGCCAGCGCCAGCCACACCAGACCAACCAGAGGCCTTTTGGCGTCCAGGGAGGACGCCAGGCTCAGGGAGGAAACGTGTGGCGGCTGGCCTTTATATGAGCACACGGATTCCAGTCTGGTATGGTACCAGGCAACTTTCCCCCAGGCAGTCAGGGCTCCCCGATGCCTGCAGTCTGTGGGAGCCATGTCTGGAGTCAGCATTGTCGGCTGTGTCAGTCATATGTCCTGCAACACTTTAGGTGTTCCCTGTGGCTGAGTGGCGTGTTACTCAGAGAGAGCCACCTCAGGGGCCAGACTTCCACTCTGACTCTTGCCTAAAGCAAGGCGCCGGCACCTGCCTGCCCGCGGGCCACCAGGCGCAGGCTTGGAGCACCTGCCCCTGGAGGGGGCGCTGAGGGAGGAAGTGGGCGCGGCACGCGCGCGATGGCTGCCGGCCCAGGGTGACGCCCACCGGCCGGCCTCTCACGTCTCACCGATTGGGCGTGGCGGGAGACGAGCCGCCTGGGCGTGGCTCCGGGCGCCCAGGCGTCCTGGCGTCGGTGCGGCGCCACAAAGTCCTGCGCGTGCGCTGCCAGGATTGGCCAACCCAGAGGCTCCAGCGAGAGCCATCCAAGGGGTCGGTCGCCGCGGAGACCTGCGGCTCCTGCTGCCACTGCCGCTGCCCAAGGCCCGGTCACATGGCGAGTGAGGCAGAGGGCGGGGCCCGCGGGGCTCCCCACCAGCCCCCCGGCCACCTAGGTCTGGGGAGGGGCCTTCGGGAGGCCGTAGCTTCTGGGCCTCCCGGGCCGCGGACCACTGGGGCCGGTGGGGCTGGTGCCGGGCCAGGGGATGTGAGGTGGGCGGCGCAGGCCGTGGGCGGCGGGACAAGCGAGGCAGGCACCTCGTTCAGGGCGGAGAGCGGTGGCAGCGGCGCGGAGAGAGAGGAGCAGGTGCTGGTGGCGGACTCCAGGGCGGCGGCGACGGCGGCTGCCGCGGCCGACTGCCGGGACACGGAGGAGGAGGCCAAGCAGGCGCAGCGGGGCCAAGGCCCCTCGCCGCCCCGGCCGCCGCTGGAGGCGCTGCAGATCCTTCAGTTGGAGATGAGCACCGTGAATGCCCAAGCCAGCAGGGCCTTGGCACGGCTGAGGAGGAAGCTGGAGCAGAGGCGGAAGGCCCAGCTGGAGCGCAGAAGGGCCGCCATCCAGGGCATCCCTGGCTTCTGGGCCAAAGCCGTATCCTTGGGGTTCCGGCTCCTGACTGTCGTGTTAGGGCATGAGCCAGGGGAAGGGAGCTAGGAAGTCACGTCGGGGGGCCACTCGGGAGGAAAATGCGCACGCTAGGCAAAAGGGTGTGTGCTCACAATCACTCACAAAACTACCTTGCCCGGGCAATCTTTGGTCCTGTTTCTGCTCTGTGTGGGGCAGAAACACTTCCTGTGGCAGGGTAGCCCACCTGTCAGTGGAATCACCTGCCGCGCCACGGAGCCCTCACACAGAACAGGTGTGAAGCACACGTGTTCCTGGGAATAATGTTCCAGTTGAGGGAGTGTGAAGGCTCACCCTAGCTGAGATCTGAGCTGGGACCCGGCACAGTTCAGACAGAGGCTCACTCTGCCAGGCCTGGGCACACGAAGAACAAAGCTCAGGAAGTCTGGGTAACGAACCCCTCACGGGTGTACGGGAGGCAGTGTCAGACCTCTACATCCCCACCCACCCCACGGCACCCAGCGGGCCTTCATTATTCAGGGGAAGGGAGAAAAGAACGGTAGAGATCATAGGATGGAGGCAGATCTGGCAGCTTTCCTTCCCCAGCTTCCCTGTGCCCTCCAGACGTTCTCTCTTGCCTCTAGCTCTTCCTCTCTTAGTCTCTGAAGGCTCCTTGACCTCAGGCCGATTGCGAACCACCCACAGCTGTCAGTCCTGATCAGTCACCAAGACGAAGACATGCTTCGCTACATGGTCAATTTGGAGGTCTGGCCCAGTGGGAATGATGCTGGAGGGCTTATCATGGGGAGGGCAAGTGAGCTACTTCATCCCTGCAAGCTTGTAAGGGTAGGAAGTATCCCTGGAAAGATATTTTTTGCTCTCTCCATTTTGTCCTGGTAGGTAATGGAATGCAGGCCTCCCAGTAATTGCTGTAAGATCACGTTGTTTTTTCGCAACAACCCTTACTTCCAGAATAAAGTGATTACAAAGGAGTATCTCATTCAACTCACGGGTAAGTGGTGGCTCTCTGCAAGGGGAGTGGAGATGGTGGGATGATCATTACCTGCATGCTTCAGTCCCTTCCCACGTACTTCTCTTCTGACAGGATATAGACCATCTTATTCCACTCCAGTTCAGTGGTGTCAGGATTATGAAGTTGAGGCCTACAGCCGCCGGCACCACCACAGTGGCCTTAATTTCTTCAACTGGTTTTCTGACCACAACTTTGCAGGATCTGACAGGGTCGCTGAGGTGGGCCCTCTCTGGGAAATAGCAGAAATAACCGACATGTGTTTCCTTCTGCTTGGAACACCAGCCTGAACTCTGAACTGTCTTTCCTGATTCTCGTAATAGATCATCAGTAAGGACCTGTGGCTCAATCCCCTGCAATACTACATGAAGGTGAAGACACCTGGGGAGGGCACAGAGAATTCAGGTGAGCAGCCCATGAGGTGGGGTTGAGATGTGTGTTGTGAGAACCTGGACTTGCATCTCACAATTGCGGGGATTGGAGCTCGGAGGAAGAGGGGGAGTGGCAAAATCCAGGTCATCTGGGTCGCAGGCTGAAAAGGGCACATTAGAGACTTCAGGGCAAAATAGAGTGTAGCCAGAGAATGCTAAGCCCAGGAAGCATGGTGAATATCCACAGCACTCAGAAGCAAAGAAACTGAGTCATTACCTTTTCCTAAATTCCTTAGCTTTTGGAATTTCATTCCATGCCAGTCAACGTCACTTTCAGTTGTCCTAGTGCCCGGCTAAGATGTGGCTGAATGAATGTTTCTGCCACCATTCTTGCCAGACATGCCTATTTGTGTTCACACAGTCTCCTATCCCATCCGCATCAACTTTGTGTGTACCTTTAATGTAGTGTTCATCTTCCTTGCCGATTTTGGTTGCCTAGAGAATACCAGAAATGTGGCAAGGTTTACAGAGATGTGTTCTTAACCACGTGGTGAGAGATCTCTCAGCGAGGGAAGGGACAGTGTTTCCTGGGCAGACCTTGAAAAACTAAAGTCATGTTTACTGTTCAGAGGAAGGGTGACTTCAGGTATATGTGTTTGTGTGTTTTAGAGCCCTTCCACCTTTTGAGTGAAATATGATTGAGCATCAAACTTTATCCAAATAGCAGAACTCCTAAAAGTTACTCCAGAGGCAGGAGCTATGTATGGTCTCATGAACAGGAAGTAAAGGAAAACCATATCAGGCGGTGAAAACTACAGACAGCAAGACATCCAGCAAACATGGATTGTGTCGCAGGACAAATAAACACTATCGTGTGTGTATCTGTTTCTGAGTCTGTGTATGCGTATGTGTTCATGTATTGGGTTGGGTTAAGACAACAAGTAGATCAGTCCCTATAACTTTAAAAATCTCTGTGTAGAACCTACCAGTGAACGGGGAGGAGCTGGGCCTATAACATTGTAGAGGCAAGGGTCCATTATGCTTTGGCATCCTTACAAGGTGCAGGGTTTGGGGAGGCAAAAGAGAAAAAAGAAGCCAATCAAGTTGGAGGCTTATGTTTACCCAAGGGAAGGCAGCATAGTTCAAAGAAAGGGGGATAGTGAGCAAGAAGGTAAGATATGCAGTGCCCAGTTTGTTTGGATAGGGTACCTTAACATAGCCTACCCCTTAGATACTGTTAAGACACTTTAAGATAACAGCAGGAAATGGAAATCTCCAAGTTGAATGAAATATCCACCTGTAGTAGGAAAGTGTAGCATTCTTTGCCCTGAAGTCTCTAATATCCCCTCAGGGCCAAGGACCCTAGCAACATTGTCAGAAATGGGCATGTAAGGTGTATGGGGGCCACAGTGGGAAAGGATATGAAGACACACGGCACAGCAATGAAGATGTGACTTTGTGTCTGGCAGATGTGACTAAGTGAAGATAGAATCATTCAGGTCTGAAGGGAAGGGGAAGCAGTTTAATTAGATATAAAACCTCCAGGCAAGTCACCCATTTGTTGGCTATCCCTATATGGTTCAAGCTGTAGATACTGTGGTTAATATTCTTGTTTTTAGATGACTTGGGCTTTTCCCCGAGGGCTGATGTTAGGTGAATACCCAATATGCAAGAAAACTAGAACACCATCAGGAGTGTGTCCCTTTTCACATGCACTTCAGTTGTGCATGTCTTCTCAATAAGTAGTACCCCATTCTGTCTCCAGAGGTGAGGGCCTTCCATTTTCTGTGGCCTTTTTCAAACATGCTTGGCCTAAGGCTAATGTTATGGGAGAGAACAGGAATTGCACAGCATTGTGTTACATGCCTCACCCATGAGGGCAAAACTTAATGGAGTTCCTTCTTGAGGGGCACTTGGGTGACTTCCTCCCAGAATCATGTGTATCCATGCGCAGGGCAAGTGATTGCCTCTGCCACAGATGGAGAAGGGGATATCAGTGTTGGCCCAGAACTTTCTCTCTCTCCCTAGAGGAAACAGTTGCAATGTGAGCATCCCTGTTGGTGGCATACTAATACTGTGCTAGTATTCCTGCTCTGTTTGGATTCCTGGCACCACACACTCTCCTGTGAGAAGAGCTGAGCTTCTTTTTAGGGATGAGGGTTTGACAAAGTTCATGAAGCCATTTTTGCTTCCTTCAAGGTGCATTGCAGACCTGTTCAGCTCAGCACAGTCTTTTATGTTGAAAATCTGTAACCCAGCTTTTCCCTCAAAAGAGGCTCTGGAGTGAAAGTCTGGACCTTCACCTGCTCTGACTACTGTCCCTCGGAGGGCCCAGGGTCACTCGGGGCAACAGGTTTCCACAGCAACTTGGTGCACATGCTGCGGATTCCTTGGCTCCTGCAAACCACACCTATCTCTCGTTGTGCCAGTAAAAGGAAACCATGGATCAGTCAGCATCCTGCAGATGGGCATGTGGTCTCACACAAACTCAGACTGAGATATTTCTGAGGACTTACCTCTAGTTAGGTCAGCTGTAAAGCTCTTGCTGGGATTCAGTGCAAAGGGACAAGGTTAGGAAAGGGTCCTCCAATGTTGCATGTGGGAGATAAATACATAAAGGTAAGTGGCTGCCATGGTTACTTTGGGATGTGGCCTGTCCTGGAGTGAAGGCAGGTAGAGGGAGGGAATCTTCTAGGGAGCAGGTAACCATATCGTGAAATGTCTACTGTGCACGTGAGTGTTATGGCCAGGTGGCTTGGCCATGATACATACCTCTCCTCTCCTCAGTGGCTACAGTTTATTGAGCTTCTTCCTCAATTGCTGGAAGGAAATTCAGTCCCATTAGTGATTTCACATGGACTCGACACAGTATTGAGGCGTTATCAAAGAAAGCTCAAATTATCCAATTTCTCTTACCTTTTCTTCAGTGCACGTGGCCACAAAGTCCAAGAACACTGACAAATGTCAGAGTATTCTGAACCAATTATCTCTGAACCACCCTTGTTTCTCTTAGTTTCAGGATCTTGATGTTTTTCTTAGTTATTGAGGCTATCTGTGTGTCTGTATTTGACCATGTTTATTTCTCTTTCCTTATATGACTTTCTCTCCTTCTAGGATTCTACCTCCGCCTATGTTACTCTGGACTTTTTATTTTATTCTGTCAACTTTTCACTTCTGGGTAAGTGTTTTTATCTCTCTATAACTATCCTAACCTCAGCATGTCTCTGTTTTCCTATGGATGTTACTCTCCTTATCATCCGACATCTCTCTCTCTCTCGCTTGCTTGCTCGCTCTCTATCCCTATCCCTTCCTCCCTCCTTCCCTCCCTCTCTCCCTCTCTCCCTCTCTCTGTCATCTACCTACATATCTGCCTACCTACATACCTACATACCAATCACCTGTCATCCAATTCTCTGAATTGGTTTATGTTTCCGAATCTGTCTAGCTGATCCGATCACTTTATTCATTTCTGGATCCATATTTCTGTTTGCTTTTACTGAGCTTTCATGGGGGGTGAGTTGTTACCTCAGTGAGCCATAAGACATGCTTTATTGTAGGCATGTCCAACAATGACTCATCTTTTTAAAAAGAATAGTCGTGTGTTTACTGTAAGACATAAGGGATGTGGATCCCACTTGACCCACTTAGTTTCTAAAAAGGCATGCTGACTTTGGGAAAAGAGAAATGTAGCATTGTTCCTCAATGAACAATGAGAACTATAAAGTCCTGATTCTTTCTTCTGCCTCCTCAAAGCTTTTATGGAAAAGTTCAGTGAATGTTTTCAATTCACATTCTGTAGTTTTCAGTCCCATACTCTGTATGTCAGTTCTCTGTAGAACCTACCTGTGAACAGAGGAGCTGGGCCTATAATGCTGCAGAAGGTGAGGTTTCGTTATGCTTTGGCACCCTTACGGAGTGCAGGGTCGGGGAAGCAAAAGAGAGAAAAGAGAAGGTGCCAGAATCTGTCTGCCCCAGGACCTCCAGGGGCCACCTTGGATTATTTCTTTTGATGGGAGTTTTTCTACTTAATCTCTCTGTATAGATTTCTCTTTTCAGTCTTTGCCAGGGCTAGGTTTTATTCTCTTTTTATTGTTAATTATGGGTTTGTGTTCTATTTCTTTTTCTCTCCTTGCTGTTGTCTTTCTTTTTTCCTGCTTTCTTTTGTCTCTTTCTTACTGTCTTCTAATTCTCACTTTTTGTGTTTTGGGTTTTTTCATTTGTTTCTTTTTTGTAAATTTGCCACATGTTGTACTTTCTTCTAAGAATCCTCATGTTGATTGTCCATGGCTGCTGCTGGAAACAAAGGGCAAAGTGGTTCCTTTCTACCATAGGTCAGTTGCTGTGGATACAGGAGGCAACCTAGACCAAGCCAGGTAAATGTAAGACAAAGAAAGGCCTTAGCAGGACCCACCAATCCCTTGTTGCCAGCATGTCTGCCTTATGCCTCTGAGAATTGGAGCACACACTACCCTTTGCCTTGAGAGCTAGGGCCTGTGCTGTGTCCAGAGGAGCTGAACATTGAAGCCTGGCTGCAGTCCACCATCTTCACCCTAGCCCAGCCAGTCCTATCCTCACCCTTGCTTCACCACGTCTCTGAACCCAAGGGAGTAGCCACCCCCAGGGGCTGCCCCTCACTCAGCTGCAAGAGCAACCTCAGTGGTTATTTGGTATCTTTGTCAGGTTTTCAGGCAACTAGACTATTTCTTTTTAAAATTTTTTATTTTAAAGATGAGGGATATAATTCAGAGATAGGTGTGCAAATGGTCTTTATACAGGTAATGTTTGAGCCTCACTTTGTTCCCCAATTCACCTGGTTTGAGATCAGTTACTCTTATTGATGAAGTATTTCCCCCTCCCTTATAGTTTCTCACTACAACCAATCCTTTTCTTATGGTATTATGATAATTGTTCCGGGTTCACTTATTAGGGCATGTGATACTCAGTTGTTTCTGTGATAGATTAATGAGTATGATAGACTCTAAGTCTATCCAAGTTGCTCCAAATATTGTAATAATTCATAATTTTGTCCTTTATGACTGTATAATATTCCATTGTGACTATGTACCATATTTTGCTTATCCAGTTCATTTTTGATGGAGGCATGATTGGTTCTATGATTTTGCTTTTGTGAATACAGCTGCAGTAAACATGCATGAGCAGGTATCTTTTTTCAGAGTGATTTCACTTCCTCTGTATTTTCCCAGAATAGGATTGATATATGTGTGTATTCAGTCTTTTTCCTGCATCCTTGAGAAGCATGTGGTCATTATTTTTCTTTTTCCTTCTGTGTTTAAAGCATTCTTAAGTGTTTATTTATTTACTTATTTTTTTTTTTTTAGAGTTGGAGTCTCACTCCCTCACCCAGGGAGAGTGCAGTGGAACACTCACAGTCACCCCAGCTTCAACCTGCTGAACTCCAGCATTCCTTCTGCCTTAGCTTTCCAAGTAGCTGGAACTACAGGCATGCACTACCATGTCCAACTAATTTTTTTTTTATCGTAGAGTTGAGGTCCCTAGGCTTGTCTCGAACTAGTGGGCTCAGGCAATTCACTTGCCTCAGCCTCCCAAATTGCTGGGATTACAGGCTGATCCACCGAGCCTGGCTTCTTAAGTGTTTCTTATAGAGCAAGAGGTGGCATAAACTCTTAGGGATTAAATGTCGAGGAAGAATTTGAAATCCTTTTTGCTGATGAAACTGAGGTGGTTAAGAAATTCTTGGTTATAATTTTTTATCTCTGAAAACTTTGAAGACTGGGGACTCCAGTCTTTTCTAGTCTGTAGTATTTCTGTAGATAAGTCTGCTGGTATTCGAATTGGTCTTCCCCAGTAAGTAGTCTGAACTTTCTTTCTTGCTGCCTTTATAATTTTTAAAAATCTATACCTACTTTGTATAAGTGAATTACTCTGTGTCTAGGAGTTAGTCTTCTCCTTTGATGTCTTGCTGGGGTCCTCTGAATTTCTTGTATTTGAATGGTGATGTCTCTGATGAGAGAAGTTTTCTTGGATAATTTCATGGAATGTTTGCTATAGTGTGGTCTCTGTTTCTCTATCTGCCTCAGGGATGCCAATTAACATAGGTTTGTCCCCTTCATTTCTTCGCACATATCTTGGAAGCTTTGTTCTGTGTCTTTAAGCTTCTTTTCTATGTTTTTAGCAGGTTGTAATAGTTTCATATTTTAGTACTCAAGCTCTGAGATTCTTCTTCTGCTTAGTTAATTATGCTTTACATGCTTGCCAGTTTGTTATTTATTTCATTTACTGTACTCTTTATTGCTGTCATGTCAATTATCATTGCCTTCATTTTTTCTTCTCGACTCTCCTCACTTCTACTCATTCTATTAATATGTTGATATCTGGGTTTGTGGTTGAGACCAGTTGTTCTGGAGGCTCATCATTGTTTGAGTTTCAAAGTCTGTATTCTCAGGTGCTATCTTCCTAGGAGTCTGTATGGGATCCGTGTTCTTTCTTTCTTTGATTCTTGTTCATTTGTGTGGTTCCACACCCTTTTTCCAACTTCTTAAATTTCATTTAAGAAGTTAATGACAGCAGTCAAAGGCATAAAATGATACTTATGAATATATATACTTGCATACACATACATATACATATGCACATACATGTATGTGCATGGATATATATATGGTAAAGACCTAATTTGTGATCATAATGACATAACGGGAAAAAGTAGCAAAGCTTTGAACTACATTCTTGAATAGTACCTACTATTGCAGCTAAGTTATTATTAATACAAAGTTGATTGTTGTAAAATGAAGATATGGATGCTAATCCCCAGGGTAAACACTAAGGAGGAACAAAACTGAATAAAATAAAGAAAATAGGAATAAAAATGGTACACTACTAGGGGAAAAAAGTCAGTTAAGCACAAAATAAGGCATTAATGGAGGAATTTAGCAACAACAGTGACATAAGATATAGAGAAAATAAGAAAAGCATGCCAGTAAATTCAATGAGGCTCATCAGTATTGAACCAAGAAGGAACAAAATTAAGAAAGTAAACTGTACAGGGGAAAGTAAAAGAGCAGCACGATTTGAATACATGTAAAACACAAATAAAATATGAGTAGTACATGAAATTCACCAGTTTATTTAAAATATTCGGCATGCACAGTGACTTACACCTGTCATCCCAGCTCCTCAGGAGGCTTCAAGGCAAGAGGACTGCTTGAGTGTTGGAGTTCAAGACCATCCTGGTCAATATAAGAAGATATCATTTATTAAAAAAAAAATAAACTAAGTTATAGTATATGAAATATTTATAATATATTTAAACATATGTAGTAAATTCACATCATAATATATATTCTCTCTATATATATATTTATATAAATTAACTGGGCATGGTGGTATTGGTGTGTGCCTGTAGTCCCAGCTACTTGGGAGGCTGAGGCAGAAGGATTGCCTGAGTTCTTGAGAACTGCAGTGAGATGTGATTGTGATACTGCACTCTAGCCTGGGAGACAACTCATAAATAAATACATAAATACATAAATAAATGATTGTTAGCTCATGAGTGGGAAAAGATAGTCCCAGTAATAATAGAATGCATCAGTATTTGGATTTTTTTTTTCATTGAATTCACAGAATTCAATGTTAAGTGACAAAAATAATAAAACTTGTCTTGATAAAATTAAAAAATATGAGGTAAAAGCAATATTTACCCTTAACTACAGTGCAATCAAGCTCATAAATAGGAAACAGAATTGTCAGTCTTCATGACTTGGCCTAAGAGCATTGTTTGAAACAGTTCTTCATTCTTTTAATCTGACAACACTTTCTTCCTTCTGCTTTCAGAATTCCATACTCTTTAAGTTTTCCTCTTACCTCATTTACCCTTCCAACTTAATCTCTTGCTGAGTTCTTTCAACTTCTTCCCAAACCCTTTAATATTGGTGTGCCCTAGGATTCAGATCAGTATCTCCGTATCTTCTGCACTGCACTCACTTTCTATTTGTGTGCTTAATTTGTCTGTAGTTTCCAATGCAAACGCTGGACTTAACGTGTCCAACTGCCTCCCTTCTACTTTTCCATTTGCACTTGTCAAAGACACAGAATTAACTGTCCAAAAAACAGTTCCTAATTGCCTCCCACTTCTAACTCTTCTCCACAGTGACTAAAGAAAACTGCTTAAACCAAAACATCTTTTTTTTTTTTTTTTTGAGTTGGAGTCTCACTCTGCCACCCAGACTGGAGTGCAGTGGCCGTTCCTGGCCACCACAGCCTCAACCTGCTGGGCTCCGGCAATCCTTCCGCTCAGCCTTCCAAGTAGCCGGAATTACAGGCCTGCGTTACAGGCCTGGCTGATTTTTTTGATTTATTGTAGAGATGAGGTCTCGCTGCCCAGGCGGGTCTCGAACCCACGGGCTCAGGCAATCCATTCACCTCAGCCTCCCAAAGGTGCGGGATTACAGGCTGAGCCACCAAGCCCAGCTAAACCAAAACATCTTGGTGCATTCTTAGATTGTTCTCTTGGTCACACATTCTATATGCAGTCTGGCAGTAAAAGCCTAAATTCCATTGTCAATAACACTAGCCTTGATCATAGCGCTTGCCACATAGTAAGGATCAAATGTGCAATAGCCTGCAAAGCACTTAACATAAAATCTTGCATGGAAAAGAACGAGGAATAATATTTCGTGGGTATGATCTTATTGTAAGTGTTTTACCTCTCTTATCTCATCTAAAAATGACCAGACACAATACTCTTTAAGTATATGAGGAGCGGTTATGAGTTTCATTTTGCAAATGTAAACCTTAAAGTACACAAGCACATGGGTGTGTGTACAGACAAACACACACACACACAACAAACACACACACACACACATACACACAATCTTGCATGGAAAAGAATGAGGAATAATATTTCGTGGGTCTGATCCTGTTGTGTTTTACCTGTCTTATATCATCTAACAATGACCAGACACAATATTTTTTAAGTATATGAGGGGGGTTATCAATTTGATTTTTTTTTTTTTTTTTTTTTTGAGTTGGAGTCTCACTCTGTTGCCCAGACTGGAGTGCAGTGGCCGCTCCCGGCCACCGCAGCCTTGACCTGCTGGGCTCTGGTGATCCTTCCGCCTCAGCCTTCCGAGTAGCCGGAATTACAGGCACGCGCTACCATGCCCAGCTGATTTTTTTGATTTATTGTAGAGATAAGGTCTCGCTGCCCAGGCGGGTCTCGAACCCGCGGGTTCAGGCAATCCACTCACCTCAGCCTCCCAAAGGCGCGGGATTACAGGCTGAGCCACCGAGCCCGGCTATCAATTTGATTTTGCAGATGTAAACCTTAAAGTACATAAGCACATGGGTGTGTATACACACACACACACAAACCCTTAAAGTACAAAAGCACATGTGTGTGTGTACAGACACACACAAACCTTAAAGTACACAGGCACTTGGGTTTGTGTACACACACACACACACACACACACACACACACACCCAGTCTTGCATGGAAAAGAACGAGAAATAATATTTTGTGGGTCTGATCCTGTTGTGTTTTACCTCTCTTATCTCATTTAACAATGACCAGATACAATACTCTTTAAGTATATGAGGGGCGGTTATGAATTTCATTTTGCAGATGTAAACCTTAAAGTACACAAGCACATGGGTGTGTGTACACACACACACACACACACACACACACACACACACACACACACACACAATCCTGCATGGAAAAGAATAAGGAATAATATTTTAATATTTCATGGGTCTGATCATGTTCTAAGTGTTTTACCTCTCTTATCTCATCTAACAAGGACCAGACACAGTACTCTCTAAGTATATGAGGGGCGGTTACAAATTTCATTTTGCAGATGCAAATCTTAAAGTACACAAGCACATGGGTGTGTGTACACACACACACACACACACGCACAGAGAGGTTAAACAATGTCACGGGTCACATCTGTTAGATTACAGAACAAGAAACTGAACAGAGATTTTGGACTTTATGGCTTTTGGCGTATACTGGATATTAGTGGTTGTTACTAAGAAAAAATTATTCTCTGTTTGGAAAGCCAAGAAAGTAATTTGAAAATCTAACAGAAAAAAAATGGGATTTCAAGAAATTGACAAGAAACAATCCATGGCACCAAAAAGAACTGTTATAACACACAAGCTCAAAGACCACTTACAAAAATGGGGAGAGAAACCTACTAGCAGATGGGAGGACTCAATGCTATACTGATGTCAGTTCCCCACAAACTAAACACAATCACAATTAAGTTTCCCACAGGAACTTCTATGTTAATTTGCAAGGTAAAATGTACAACAACAACAAAAAACTTTGAACAATGTCAATAACAAAGCTTAGTTCTTCAGTCATAACCATCTGCCTTTATACTAAAGTTTGAACTTGATGTAAGTTTCTCAATAGAACTGGATAGAGAGGTCGGAAATTATCCTACGTACATTTGAAAATACAGTGAATGTGAAAGGTCATATTTCAAACTGGTAAGGGAAACTGGACTATTCAGATAATAGTACGTTTATTTTAAATATGTAAATGGGTAAGCAGAAACAAGTAAACTGATGAAAATTAGCATCTAATACTCTATATTTCTAAAAAAGTTTTTTAGAGCCTCTCCCCCTTACAACTCAACAAATGAATCCAAGATTGCTTCTACTCGAAATTGCACATCTCTTGGAGCAAGGAAATGCTTCATGTCAGAATTAGGCTGTTCACTTGAAAAGCAAACACAAAGAAAAGAAACAGACGATTTCATTGCAGCATGGAACGTGGCTTTTCACCCAATTTTGGCCACTTCCTGAGAAGGAAAGAAGGAACCTTCATGTATTTTTCAGTAATCCAAGTCAGATACACAAGTTTGGTGAGAGCAGAGGAAGATGGTAAATAGACAGTGCTGAGGATGTCTACCAAGAGTGGAAGGCTGTCTGTACCCCTGAAAGCAGTCTTTAGAGATAGACAGGCCCACTAAGACCCAAGGAATGGAGGCCGTCCATCTGTGGGTTGCCCATCTCACTGAATAGCCTCCCAGAGGAATGAAAACGGCCACAGCCAATCTGCTCCTTTTCACCACCCAATGTCTCCAGGAAAACAAACTGAGGGCAGACAGTAATTCCCCTTCCTCAAGTTGGAGTCATCAAGGATAAGTCATGCCAGGCAGGGCAGATGTTTTATGTGTTGGGACTTAAAAATATACAGTTTAATATACCCAGGGTTCACAGACTTGATGATAAAAATGACATAATGGCTTGAAGAAAGGAGAGTGAAGACCTAAGGAAAATTCTGAGTAATAATGGCACCACTAGAAATAAAATACACGAATTAGCAAAAACAAAGGGCAAACCTCATATGGCTGAAATATACACCAAAGGTATGGAAGAAAGAATCTAGGTAATAGCGGTTTTCTTCTACCTATTAAGGGAAAAATATGTGAAGAGTTTACAATAGATTGAGAAATGATTGAGATGATCCCACATAAGAACTGGTGCTCAATCTGCTGTGAAGAACCCAGGGAATGAAAAGGAAAGCTATCAGGTGCGATAATACAGAACTTATCTCCCAAATTGAAACCCAAGTGAAGCGGCAAAAATATCTCAAAATCCAGGCAGAACATACGTGTCATCAACAGGAGAAAAATAGCAGGCCACAGTTAGCCTTTTTATGACAACTTCCATTGCATAGAGATATGAGACCACAAATCTGATCAAAGACAAGGACAAATGAGCAGTGATGATTCCCAGCAAAATAGAAAACAGGCAGGCCCCCTCAGCCCACAATATTTCAAGGATTAAAATACATCCTTGAGTATATATGCGCGCGCGCGCGCGCACACACACACACACACACACACACACACACACACACACACACATATACACACACAAATACATACATATACATACATATGCATGCATATAATTATATAAATAAAGAGAATGCCAAAGCGTTTTAAGACGTTTTAAGAAAGGAAAAAAAACTGTATTAAAATTGTAAGCTGAATACAATTCACGTTTGACTTCCGCATTATAGGAGGTGCTCAAAGTGGTTTACCATCAGCGTCCAGGCTCTTCTGATTACAGTGAACTAAAAGTAACACACGGATAACACCTCTTAAAATGTGTATGCACATTTTGGCACCCCCGATGACACATAACAACCAAAGAATGATTTAAAATAACAAACTCAAGAGTGAAGAATTCACAATAATAGGGCTAGAGATAAGTACCATGGCCATGTACCTGGAAAGGGAAGCCAAGATTACTGAGACAATTAATGCTGCCGAGCAGAATGTAAATATTATGGCCTCTCAAAAAATTAATGTACTGAGACAGGAGAGAACAAATTCAAGAGGAGCTAATTTCCTTGAGCTTCACTGCAGGAGCAGACGTTAAAAATGCCATCTGAAATCCAGAAGCGGAACTAAGACACTCAGCCTCTCAATGGGCATTTTAATCTTTTTGTAATAACCACAAAGAGAAGTCATATTAAACTCCTCTTGAAGCGGACAAAATGTTTTGGCCAGAAATTCTTTCAAATGTATTTCATTTGATTTCTTGTATTAAATTACACTGACCATTTTCATTATAAATAGCACATCTATGAAATGGCTCTTTATATATTCAAACTTTAATTTGTGCAGGTGCGCAATTATACGTTTGTGAGGGAGTTCACCAAGTGTTGACTTTTTTTCTGAGTGTGGGGAGTTTTGGGGGTGATTTTCAGCTCTCTTCTTGATCTGAGGAAAGCATAATTCTAAAAATCACAAATTGCATGTATGCTAAACATGTGAATCCAAAATTAACACCATAGCAGCAATTATTATTGTTAGATTGCCTGTAGCTATCTACTGTTGTGAATTGGCTCATATTGGAGATTCATGGAGGAGTTTTGCGAAGATACCTCGAAGAGAGAGCCAGAGCATGCTGAATAACCTAGAGAGGTTTACTGTGCCTGCGTGCCCTCCATGGACTTGTGCCTTCCTTCCAACAAGGAAGAGCTGTGTGCGAGCTGGAAAGCTGACTATGGCCAAGCACTAAGTCAGTTGTGAGAACTCTGGCATCACAGCTTTGAGCCACACTGAATGTCTGTGCAGTGAAAGAGAAAGAGGGCTCATTCACAGCCCTGCTGACACAGAGGTCCCCAGGATGCACGGCATCTTGGCTCACAGTGGGTTTAATGGCATTGGAATGTACTGGTAGTAGACCCTTGGTCACAGTGATCAGGACTGCCATGCAGGGCCCTAGGCTCAGTGCCAACTTAACCATGAGTCACAAACAGGAAGAAAACATGACAGGCCAATTCACTGGGCCTGAGCGATATCTCAAAGAAGTTTTGGAGAACTGCTTGATGTGAACTGGGGTAAGAATCAGGGAAATGCAGAGAGTCACCTTGGAGTCATGGAGCCTTGGGAAACATACTCCATTTACATTTTTTTTAAAAAGGTCTGACAATTCCACATCTCCGTTTTCTGATATCTTGCCGTAATTTGAATCTGTACTCTTCAAATATGTTGTCATTTATGTTTTATATATATATGTATATACATGCACACATACATACATATAACATATGTTACATTATATATAGTTATATTACATATATATTATTTATGTTACATTTGTTATTATTTATGTAAGGCAATCCCCCACATCCCAGATTTTTTTGTTCCTTTCCTGTTGAAGGAACTGTATGTGTAACTTCACGTATGTTCAGAGAGTATTTACTCCATGAGCTACATTTGTTAATTTTGAAATCAAATTTTCTAACATATTTCCAGGAGAGACCACCACAATTTTGTATACTCCTGATGAACTGCTTAGCGCAGATTGTGTTTTTTGGGAAAGCAATAGACAGAGAGTAAATTGCTGTGGGTTGTAACACAACTTCTGATATGTATAGACTAACCTTGATGGCATGTTTGAGGAGTACAGTGGAAGAACAAGCTCCAGACATGGCAACTTATCTTATCTGGCGACACTGCAAAAGATGGCACTGGTGATTAACGCAAGATTTTAGGACTAAGACTACGCCAGGCACATGGGGGTTTTAAAGACAGATATAGCACAAGTCAGAGGCTGAAAGAAAAACTAAACTCAGCTTTGGACTTCTTAACCTTAACATCTCATAGCAAAATTTGGCTAAGTTTCCCTCAAGCAGGATGTCTGTGGAAAGAGGACTAGGAAGTGGCCTCTGCTGTAGGTGCACTTGAGCCCTAAGTTGCAGACCAAGTGGAAGAAGAACAGAGACATTACCAAGAGACTCTTGGGTAATTCCGGGTCTGTGGGGTGGGAAGAACGGTCGCAAACACTCAGGGAAGTTGCAATCAGTGTGAGAGGTAAGCCAGGAGTGTGTGATGGCCCCATACTTCCTCCCCTCCTGTTCCCCTTAAGGATGCCAAAGGGGAGTATCACATGCAGATATTATTAATAAAAAATCATGGGTAGATATTGTTATTATGACTTTAAATTTTATTATAGAGATGTGGGGGTGCAAGTGGGGATTATCTACGTAAGTTGGCTGCATGTAGGTGAAGTCTGGGCTTCTAACAGGCTCTCACTCTTCAAGGTACCCTTGGTGTTGTCACATGCCCCCACGCTCCTGGTTCCATCCCTCCCCTCTCAGTGTCCAGCGACTGCCCATTCCACTCTTGCGTTAATATGTCCTGTTGTTCAGGGCCCACTCATGAGTGAGAATAGGTGATATTCAGTAGTTCCTGGGATAGATCACTTAGTAGGATGGTTCCCAACTCAATCCAATTTGCTGCAAAATCCATGCTTTTGTCCTTGTTTATGGCTGCATAGTGCTCCACCGTGTATACGAACCACATTTTCTTCATGTAGTCCACTTTTGGTGGGTATCCAGGTTGGTTCCCTGTTTTTGCATTTGGGCATAGTAAAAAATTATTTAATAAGCTTGGAGAAAGCAAGAGTGAATAGAAACCTGAATGAAAATTTAAGCCATTTCCTTTTCTTTTATTTTTTCAATCAGAGTAAAAGAAAGTGACCCCTAGGAGAGACAGAGACCTTTTGGGGAAGCGAGGAGGAAGTATTGAGAAAAACTCTCAGTTTTCTCAGTGAAGGACAAAGCAGTTTATTCTGGTTGAAATACAGTTTAAAAAGCATCTCCTCAAGCAACACGAAAGATGTATTCTGAGGAGGAAACATGGGTGCTTTTGCTAGGAAGAGCACACACTCTTCCTTCCATGAGACAGCATTGGTTTAGGGCGGACCATCCAGTATCCTCATTCACTCTCCAAAGTTATCTGATGTAGATCTCCAGTAACATGGTCATTCCCGTAGTTTAGATTAGTGAGCCTTTGAAATGGTCTCCCAATCTAGGCACACAAGCAGCGAGAGAGACTCTGCGAAAGGATTGCTTGGCAGGAAGTTCCTAAGCATGGGGTGATCTAAGTGACCTGTATACCGATATCCCGCCACCCTCCCTGCACCCCTCCCTCCCCCCAATGACTGGGGCTTATTTTCTTTTTTTCATTGGCAGGAGACATCAGTGAAGCCAGAGGAGTGCTGAGCCAGAAAAGAGGACAGGGTGAAAGAGTGTGAGATGAGGATGAATTATTGATCAAGTTCAACCAGAGTTGTGAGAAAGTTAAGATGTTAAGACTAGGGTCTGTGGTCTGTGTTTTTGAAGATGGGAGCATTTCCAGGGGAGAACAGGCTGAGCACTGGAGACAGAGGTAGAGTACAGAGAGAATTCAGGAAGCCAAGTGTATTACAATATGCAAAGCAACACACGTTTTAGGAAGTGATTATGGCTCAGCAGAGTTTTCGACCTCAGCAGAATTTTCGACCATAGCTATTCTCCAAAGCCTGCCCAAAGGAAGAGTTCTGGGATGCTCCCATGGAGTTGCCATGGGAACACCGAATCTCACCGTTAGACCACCTGGGAGCAAAAGAACTGAGCTCTATCACCAAGCTAACTCCTATTTAAATATGAACCTAAAAAGTACTTTGATAAGGGAACTAGAACTCAGAGAGCTAGGAATCCAAAGGGAACATCAACTTTTTTAATGCTACATGCCTTTTAATTTGGGAAACTTTAAATCTTAGGCCTTCTTGTATGTTCTCTATCTTTTATAATTTTAGACATTTAAAAATAGTTATATTTCACTGAAGCTAGACAAAAGAGAATTCCCCTGTATAAACAGAGGGCTGTTCTCAGGTTAGTAATTGAGGTGTGAATTTAAACTCTCACCACATGTCCATTTCACCCTTCTTTTACTTCTTCTGTTTCCAGTTTTTACAAGACTGGATTTTCAAGGTTTTCCATGCTAAAAAGTACATAAAGCAGTGTCATACATACTCAGTATTGAATCAGCCTGATTCTTGCATTCAGCCCACCCACAGTTGATGAAATGAGGAAATCAGCTGGCTCCTCTTCTGCAGGAGCCTTAGAAAGTGAATTTGTTCCTGCTGTAGCTTTAGCTTCCTCATTCACTATAGTCATGGTCCCTTCAACATCCATTAGGGGAATAGTAGCTTTAAGGTGTTCCCCAAAGGACAACATTGACAAAAACCATGAGAAGGGAATAGAACCGAGAATACCTATGGCCCTGGCCCAGTCCTGGATGTGCCACTTGCTTCCTGAGGAACCGAGGGAGACTTCACCACTCACTCCCTGTACATCAAAATGTATGGTCATCACAATGACGATGCTGTTATTGATCATCACGTGACGGCACCTGCCATTGAGCTACTCTCGGCAGGCAGCCTAGCATAGTGTCATTGCCGAAGGGAATGTGGAGTCACACAGCTGGTGGTTCAAACTCAATTTCACTATCGACGATTGACTGTCACCTGTTGTTTAATTGACCTAAACCGGAATGCATTATCTACTTAGGAAGATGACAGTGACCCCCACTGGCATTTTATAATGACTTATGTGATAATATGCGAATGGCTTAGTGCCGTGCCGTGCACATTTCTGATGATTAGTATTGCCTTTAGGCTTCTTAAAAATTAATTTAGCTATCACGTTAGAATCTGTCTCTTAGCCACATAATTTCTAAATCAGCCTCTCCCTTCCTTCTCATCGTTTCGTTGCTGGATTCTCCCAATAGTTGCTCCAACTTCCCCAACATCTCCTCAGTGCTGTGATGCTGGATGTATTCCCTTCCTTTTGGTATTTAGTGTGCTCTTCACATGATCCATAGTGACTGTTAACTTCATTGTGTGATGGCGAAATATTGAAAAAGGATCCCCACTCTTGCCAATCCCTTCCCCTCCTGCCCTTTAGTGATTCCTGGGATCCTTTCCTTCTCAAGCTCTTGGCTCAGCATCATTTACCCTGTGCTTCCACTGAACTGCACTGCTGATGCTGCCCACAGAAGCCCCAGGCTTCACACTCAGCTCCTCAATCCATGCATGCTATTTGGTCCAAATAGAATTTGTCCCTATCTGCCCACAAGGCTCTTGGGCACCTTCCAGGCCCAGGCCCAGGAAAGCCTTGATTAACTTCCCAGTCAGAGAGAATTTTTTGCCTATGTTTGCATGTCTTCAGACACATACCATGGTCTGATTTAAATTTTAGCTAGAATTGCACGCATTTTTACCTCTCTTTTTTTTTTTTTAAAGACATAGCTTGTGGGTCAATCTAATCCCGCTTCTTCCATAGGCCTTTCTGCAGGGGATTATATAAAACATGTGGTCAGCAAATGGTTGATTACTGAATTGGTAAGCAGAATTTTGACCTTTAAAAAATGAAGCAAAATAATAACTTATCCTTGTTTAAAAATTGGCACTATCGGCTCCACCAAAGTGCACGCAGGACAGGTGAGGGGACTGACATGGCAGGCTCTCCCCATCTGGCCCTACCTGAGAGGCCCTCAGAAGATGCCCCAGGCCTTGGTGTCAGGGGATGGGTTCTTTCGTGGCGGTCTGGCTTCCAACCCTCCGTTTGCTCTCCTTCCTTCTCCGCTGCTTCCACGTGGGGGCCCCAGGCTGCCGGGTGGGGAGCCAGGAGTCTGGGGTGGTCCAGGCCCCTCAAGCCCCAGCCCAGGCCTACGGCAGCGACCTGTCTGCTTCCCGGCACAGGCTGCAATTTCCTCCATCTGCCTCTGCCTTCTCAGGCCCATGAGGTCAAGTGCAGATGGCAGCTACAGGGGACACTTGCACTCTCCAAATCTAGATCTGGGAGACTGTTCAGGAAAGGCGCCCATGGCTATCCATGGGTATGCAGGGAAGGGGCCCTATGTGCTGGAACTTGCAGAAGTTGTGTTCCCCAAAGAAGAAAAACATTTTTACACGTTAAGAAAAACAGTAATTTTTTAAAAAAATAAAGTTTCCTTGTAAAAACAAACAAACAAAAAACCGCACTATCACTGACATGCCTATGACCTGACTTCAGAAACTGCCATATTCTTCACTACAATTTTAGAGCAGTTGGGGTCTCGGAAAAGGTGGAGACTATCTTAGTGATAAATACTCTTCCTGGGTGTAAGAAGTTTGGCGCCGTAATGACTCCACACCCGGCCATGACCAAGAGACTTATTACAAGGGTTGTTACAGAGAAGATCTGTAACGGAAAAACAGGAAAAAAAGAGAGAGAGAGAGAGAGAGAGAGAGAGAGAGAGAGAGAGAGAGAGAGAGAGAGAGAGAGAGAGAGAGAGAGCGAGCATGGGAGTAGGGTGGGGCCAATGCCGTGTTATGGTCCTAGTGGATGCATAACAAGGCTGGCTACTGATTGGAGGCTTGCAAGTTTGACATTGACGCTCCGGGAAGGGTTGAAATTGACGCGGGAAGGTTTGAAATTGACCTTGCGCGCGGGGAAGTTTGAAATTGGTGGGCGCGGGGAATTGTGCTTGCAGAGGCCGGACCGAGGCCCTTTGTTGTCCTGTGTGTCGGCTCCATGCTGGGAGCCGCCCCTCTGGTCGCTTCCCGCACCTTTCACTGGGAGTCATGTTGAGGCTGAAATGGACTGTAGAAGCTCATGCCAACAAAGAGAATACGGGCAGCAATGTCATTTTAAATGTGAAACCCACACTTGGCACTTTGCTGTGTTCCTGTCCACAGTGACACAAAGTTCTCTATGACCTTGGACCATCTGGGATCAGAAGGGTTCCCCAAAAGGCAGCTTCCTCCAGGATTTCAGATACTCCTTACCCGCTGCCATACCTCTGCATCCCACTGGCTGCTCTTGCTGTTCAATTCTGCTGTCTTAATATGGCGTATCATCTAATGTCATTCAGTGGGGGTAAGCAAGTGATACTGAAACAACTACATACTCCCATGGGAAAGAATGACATTGGACCCTACATCATACCCCACTACGCACATTACTTCAGAATGGATGAATGACTTAAACGTGAGCACTAAAGCGCTAACACTCTCAGAAGAAACTATGCGGGGTAAATCTTCATGGTCTTGGATTTAGCAGTGATATGACGCCAAATGCACAAGCAACAAATGAAAAATGAAAAAATGAAAATGAAAAAAATCTTAGATATGACACCAAATGCACAAGCAACAAATGGGGAAAAAAAGAGTAGGTAAATTGATCATCATAATTTTAAAACTTTTGTGCATCAAACTACAACCAGGACATTGAAAACATACTTTCTACGCAACAGGAGTCTATGGAATGGGAGAAAATATTTGCAAATTATATACCTGATAATGCTCTTGTACCCAGAATATGCAGAGGACTCTTACCATCAGTTCAACCACAGAAAGTCCAATTAATAACTGGGTGAGGGCTCAGTAAAATATCAGCAGACTGAAGTTTTAACATACTACCCGATACTGTTTGTGAGTATTTTTTTCTAACATTTTGCAGTTGGTGGAGCTTTTCAGAGGACACACAATCCAGATTCACTACTTAAAAATTGACCAACTCAACGTATTTACTGTTTTTTTTTTTTTTAACTTTTGTCCAGAGGTGACAGATCTGAACCCTGAGATGTGTACAAGGACTGTGGGGGGGGGGCATGAGGGAAGAGCCTGCTGGAAGTGGGGTCTTTGGTGTGTTAGTCTAGACAGCAGTTAGGCGGGCATAGGGGTTGAAAGGGAAGGCTCTGGAGGGTGGCACTCCTGAAGGAAGGAATGCCCCCAGGAACAACCAGCAATCATTCATTCAAGTGTCCCCACTGTGGCCAAAAACACTCTGGGAAGGGAAACAACACCCAAGGGGGAATTCCATGGGATTGTGCAGGCCCTAAATACCAATATCTCTGCTAAGTGACCTTTCTGGGGTGGCAGTAAGGAGAAATTGCACCATCAGGTCCCACCCAAGCACCTGAGAAGACCTCAGGTATAAAAAAATATCCCCAGTCCTGGGCAGAGACAGTTGAAAATCAGGGAGCAGACCAAAAGGAAGTAAGTTAGGGAGTATAAAGAACACTGCACAGATACCCTCCGGGCTGTTCATAGCCAGATCAGCCCACTCAGTCCTCCTTTGGAGTGTACTTTCACTTGCCTCAATAAAGCTTCTGCTTGCTCTGCTGCTTTGTCTCTCGGTTGAATGCTTCTCAAGAAGACAGGATCCAGAGATGCTGCTGATTTCTCAGGTCGGTAACACACAAGAGGTTCAGGCCCCTCCATGAAATCTCAGTGCCAGGGAACCCTTCTCCTCAGTTTCCAATCGCTCTGGACCAAGATGCCTCTTGTCGGAAGCAGTTGCATCTGAAGCTGGAACAGATAATCAGCCACCTCGCCTGCAAGAGATGAGGTGGTGGAATTGGTGAGGAGGGGCCTCTCAGCCCTGAGCCATGCTCCAGTCAGGGAGTAGCCTGGGTTATTAAGTTGAGCCCTGGGTCAGCGTCCCTGGGCAGGTCCTGGGCCCGGATGTCCCTAGAACTCCTGGTCCCCCTTCATGAGTGGCCCATACTGGGGAAGGTAATGGGACAAGCCCTCAGCCCAGCAGCAGCAATATGCCCACCCTTTTGGCCTGGTGCCCAGGTGTTGGGAGAGTCCCTGCCATCCTCGCTATTTATTCCCCACCCCCCACCCCACTGATTTACTGCATTTAACGCTGCCTCAGTCTCCACCTGTAAAAATGTCTCTCCTGTGGGTCACCGCCAACCTCACTCACCTTTCCCCAAGGTCTCCTTCAGTCTATTATCAATGCAGGAGCAGTGAGGACCTGTGAAGACGTGTGACAGATCATGCTACAGCTCTGTCCAAACCCTCATTGCTTCCAAACCCTTACTATATAGCACCTCCCTACTGTCCAGGTTACATCTTCCAGCGTGGCATATCTACCAAAGTCCACCCCCTAACTGGCATTTGCTAGCATGGGAATACGGGATAGGCAAGGAGTGCTCGGAGCTGAGATCATGGCATTTGAAGTGACCTAGGCCGCAGACATACCAGGGTCTGATTAGTAGCAAGTGTGTCTGGAGAGCTACTTGGTGCCCGGCAAGTGCCTCTACGAACTGGAAACACTGCAGGGGAGGTGGGATGCAATATTAAATAGGAAGGCCAGGAGAGCCTCTCTAAGAGGCTGACCACGAGAGGAGGTAAGAAAGCAGACCAGGTGGAACCCTGGGGTGAGGTCCAGATAGGAAACTGACAGTGCAAGGGCCCTGGGGCTTGAGTGAGCCTGGTGTGTTTCAGAAAGAGGCAGGGGTCTGTGTGGTTGGTTCGGTGTGTTCAACGGGGAAAGTAGGAGTGGATGAGGCCAGAGAGGAGACAGATTTGTAGGCCAAAATAAGGACTTTGCTTTGACCCTGAATGAAAGTGGAGCCTTTTGCAGGTCTTGGACAGAGGAATGGCACCACCTGACAAGGGTTTTAATGCCGCCAGCTTCAGCCGCCCATCCGTGGTGACAAGAGAGCAGGCTGATTCTGGAATTTGCTGGGTGAGGGAGAAACGTTAAAGCCTAGTTTTCTGTAGATCAAGAGCTGCAGTCAGAGAGAATCTTGGCTATGTGTCGAGGGCCCCCCTGAAGAAATCCCAAGAGCACTGATCCACAGACACATGTAGAAACCACCCTAGGCCTGGGGAAAGACCACCGGAAGGGATTAAAGGTAACTGTGCTCAGTGTTTAAGGAGGACCAGGAAGAGCACCTGTTCCCACTCTCTGCCAGAAAGAGAGATCTCCTGATTCAGGGGACACTGGGCAGAGCACTCAAAAAGATCTTGCCTGTCACGTGGAAAAAATCCATCCTTCGCTAATAGCTGCTCTGGTGCCACCTGGTAAAACTTAAAAGCAAAAACGAAAAGAATCTGACTGCTTCCAGGTAGCCTGACAGCATTCAAGCTCAGTAATATATTTAGGGCCTGTGCTTGGGAACTCTTGACTGTAATTCCAGCACTTTGTAGGGCCAAGGGGAAAGGATTGCTTGAGTCCAGGAGTTTAAGCCCCGCCTAGGTCATTACAACAATAATAATAAGCATGTAAGTTAGCTGAGCGTGGTGGTGTGCACCTGTAGTTTCAACTACTCTGGAGGCTGAGGCAGGAGGATCACCGGAGCCCTGGAGGTCCAGGCTGCAGTGAGTCATGAGAGTGCCCTTGCACTCCTGCCTGGGAAACAATGAGTCCCCTGGATGAAAGAAATAAAAAGTATATATATATATATTTTTTTTTCTATATTTCTATATATATATTTCTCTATTTCTATATAATCACCCACCACCCAAGGAAAAATGTATATCTATTATCTCATCAAAAAACACTCAGCATGCAGGTATTCAGTAAAGCCCAACCCATGGCAGAACCAATCAGCCAAAGGCACCTGGATCGCAAAAGAAGCCAAACTTCACTCACCAGGAGACATGACTGTCTATGGGGATCATCCAGTGGAACCCACAAGGGTGACCAGAATAACAGGTGAGTTTCCTAAGATTACAGGCCACTTAAGCGGGAGCCCCTACCTTACCGAAACACTCAGCCTGCAAATTTCTCCACTGATAGGAAGTAAGGAAAGCAAGCCACCTAATTCCAATTCTAGTGACGCAGTCATGTTTCTCTTCTCACACAAATTAAGTCAACTCAATAATGACGTGGAAGGTGGGGAAACCAGGATTCTGCTGTGAGGGCACGTGCACATCTTCTGGAAAGCCATTGTGTATGTACTGTGGCTCAAGAGTCCTAAGTTGCTGAAGACTGTCAGGAAGGACAAAATTATATACAAAAAAGTACGTTTATCAGGAAAAGGTAATGTGGAAGGGGGCTTAAAAAGACATCCACAATGTCAAAAATTAGGCTAAGCATAAACTCAACCTTCGCACAGTTAAAAAGTTCCCTCCCTGGAAACTGGCAACAGCACCTGCTGGCCAGGTTAAACTGTTTAACAGCTTTTTTTCCCGCTTCTGTGAACCCCGCTAGGAGGGCTTGAAAAGCACCTAGGCCTCCAGGATGTCGCGGTTTGGCCCACTTGGAAAGTCCCAGTGTGGTTTTGCCCCGTTTAAGCAAGCCCCTATAGCAAATGGGGGCCCTTGCTGTGGGACTGGCATGTCCAGCAGGCAAGTGGCGGCCGCCCGGTTCTTGGCTAATAAACCTCTCCTTTTTATAACTTGTACTTTTGGTGTCGGTGTCTGTGAATTAGGCGCTCGGTCCCTATTTCAGTAAGGCCAAAAGCGCAAAAAGGAAGCAACTCATTCGTACATTTACCATATAAATACAACTAATAAACTACAAAAAGATTTCAAAATGTCAGCAGCAGGTAATGCTGAATGGCAGAACCCAAGTGGCTGTCATTTTCTCCCACTTCCTAAATTGTCTTGCATTACAGTTTAGGACTGGAATCCCAGAACCTCCCCTCCAACCCGAGGACAAAAGGAAAAACACAGGAGGTGCTGCAGCTGACAGAAACTCAGACAAGGACTCGTAGTGCAATTTTATTTTCTGCAGTAACAAACATTTGCTCCTCTCCCTCCTCCAGCAGCAAGGAAACAAAACAAGTGGGGCCCCAGTACCCAACCAAAAGAACGGGGGGGGGGGGGGAAGCTTCAAGAATACTTTGTAACACAAGGGGAGCGGGTCAGGGGCCAGTTACACCTGGAAGGGCCACCACTCCAAAGAATCAATGCCCTTGTGAAGGCTGGGACACAGCGCTGCAGCTCAGCCCCTTCTTTCAAGCAAAATATCAGGGGGAATCAGGGGTTCAAAGGGTTGCATGTTCCCCAGCACCAGGGAAAGCTGGTCAAAAAAGGAGGTGATGGAAATTTGAAGAACACTGGCGTCTTCTGTGGTCCAGCTCCTGAACGTGAGGGAAATTGAACAAGTTAACAGAGGGAAATCTCGCCCATGCCCAGTACACCCCATCTTTACACCTGCCACTTAGCTGTCTCCCAGTCTCCATGAAGATGCCCCTCCATTGAGGCACCTGTTGCCACAGCCCCACCCCAGCCCTTGCAGAACTGACACAACCAGGAAGCTGCCATTCACTGTGATCTCCCTTTGAACAGCCAGCAGTGGAGGGTCCTCATAAGCAGCCAAGGCTTGGCGAGCAGCCTCCAACTCCATGGGATTCAGGAAAGCGATTCTGAGGGTGCCGGAGGAGGAATGGTTAAGGTGTCACCCACTAGTCACTTTGCCTGTGCCCCCTATGCCCGCTTACCCCCAGGCAGCTCTCAGGCTACCTGCAGCGCCCCAACCAGCTCAGCCATCTCTCAGACCCTGACCTTCTCCTCAGTCCATCCAATCCCCGCCCCCACAACACAGTCTCAGCCTAGCCATCTCCCTACTCCCCCTCAGGCCTGCTTCTCCACCTCCTGCGTCCCCAGGCCTTCCACAACCCCTCCTGTGCCTCCAGGCCACCCTGGCCTCCTTCGTGGCCCTTCCAGGCGTAACTGGCCCCTGACCCGCTCCCCTGCCTCCACCCCTGCTCCGTCCACACCACTCCCTTAGGTCTGCTTGGTCGCCCCAGGCCTCCTTGGTCAAGGCGGGCTCCTCCTAAAGGATATCAGGCAGATAGATGGGCTCCTTCTCCTCCGGCTGCAAACGCAGGCTCTTCACCCCGACCTCCAGCACGCGGTGCCCATGCAAGCGGGGCCAAACCTCCAGCGTGGGCGTCTGCCATGCGAGCGCCACCAGCCTCACCCGCGCCATTCTGGTCGTCAGGGCTTCTGCGGCCGCCCTCCGCTCCCACGTCGCCCCAGCCTCCAGGGCCTCTGAAGCCACCCGGGACAGCCGCACCGCCCCCTGGGCCTGGCTCCGCACCACTTGCGCCTTCCTCCGGTGCCTGCATGGCATCCGCCTCAGAGGCGATCACCATCCACTCACTGCGGAGAGAGCGCGACGGTGCGCGAAGCCCCAGCGCTTCCCCCACAATGCACCGCGGACTGCCCACCGCGCGCCTGCGCACACAGCCCGCCGCCCACCGTGTTTGTCGGTTCCCGCCAAGCCGGGCTGTGCTGCAGCGGCTGCTGGAGGCCCCATTGGCCCTGGAGGCAGGGAGGCTTCCTCCCGAGGCCCCACCCTTTGCGTGCTTCGCCGCTCAGACTCCCCAGAGCGCGCATGCGCAGACGCAGGCCCCCGCGCGACCTGCGGGGCATGGTGGCTTCCGGCTGAGCCCTGGAGGTCAGCCCCAGTGCTGTGCGTTTCCCGGCTCCAGACCTTACAGCTCGCCTAGCAGCCCGCCTGACAGGCTCCACCTATACTCAGGGTCCTGGGGCTGACTTCCACTTCCAGGACCCCGAGTATGGGGGAGCCTGGAGCACTTGCAGCCCACATAGCCAGTTTGGGGAGGTGGAGACTGGGGGCAGCGAGGAGTTGGGGCACGTCGCAAGGCAAGGAGAGGCCGGACACAGGCAGGTGGGGCACAGGGCCTGCCCGACTCCCGGCTCCCCGGGTCTGACTGGAGGGTGGCTCGGCACGAGAGACTGCCAAAGGCTGGATGGTCAGCCTCGGGAGCTGGACCTGGACGAGGTAGGCAGTGGGGGCCACTGTGGGCTCGTGTTCTGAAGGGAAGGCCTCGTGGTGAAGGTCCTGCTGGACTTCATTCTATGCGTGGGCGGTGTTTCTCCACCAGTCACCGCCATGAGGGAGTGTGTGCACCACACAGAGCCAGTAAACGTGGGTATCCCCAAGAGCATGGATAGCTGTGCACCATAGCAATGTACACAGAAAATGAACCATTTTCTGTGTTCATTACCTTGGTTATTCCTACAGTTTACGTCATCGCAAGGCCGTGCAGTTAACATCTTAGTAATGGCAGCAGTTGGTAACCAGCTCCCAGATTCCTGGCAACTTAACAGTCGGCTCTCAGGCGACAGCTCCACCAGCGATTGCTGCTTCCTCTCTGCCACTCAGCCTCTCTAAACGGTCTTTTTATCCAGGCCATTTCAGTTAAATAGGCCAGAATGTGCCACACCTGAGGGCTTCGGGGCAGTTACTGGGGTGCCCCCACTCCCGCTGCATCTGGAAGATGGGGTCCGAATGTCTACAGGCAGGGCCATCAGGCTCACCGCTCCTCCAAAGCCCCCACCACATCCCCTCTGCACCCCGGGAGGGAACTGGGTCCTTGTGCAATCCCCCTTAATTCCAGGAACACTGCCTTACTTCTCGGTAATTTCTCCCTCGTCTTTCCTGTTCGCTGTGGTTAGAGTGGAAAGAAGGTGGAGAGAGAGAGCCAGAGCCAGAGCAAGGGAGAGCAGGAGAGAGCAAAGAGGGAGTTGTGGAGGAAGTGTGGGGAAGAGGGAGGAGGATGATAGAAAAATCTGTTTACAGTTAGTCATTTTAGGTCTCCCATTAAGGTAGTTCAAATGCCACCTGGGGAGTAGTTAAAATGCCACCTGGGGAGGAACATTTAGCTTATGTGCAGCTATTAATCCCCTGATGTGCTCTTAGCTTCAGGATAGCTCCAGAAGCATGGGCAGGGCCTGGAACTGCGTCGCAGCCATTGCTGCCTCTTACTCTTGGCATCCTCATCACTGCCATTATTACCACCATCACCATCGTCACTATCACTCTCACTGTTGTTAAGTTTTGCCCACAGCTGACCCCTTGCACGTTTTGGGTTCGACTTGGAGGATTCTCTGTTACCTTTCACGTGGTGTCACTAAATTCTGGCTGAATATAGCCACAGACTAACCCACTCTTGTGCCAGTCACCGAGTTATGGCCAATCAAAGGTGGCCAGTTATTCAAATCAGGCTCAAACAAGGCAAATGCTGAGCTGCTGAGCTGTATCCAGTGTGACTGTTTCTGCGCTTCCGCAGATCAAGATTATTCAAAGAAAAAAACACTCTACAATAGTCCATAAACTAAACTTGAATTTGCAGCCCAGTGATTACTGCCTTAAACCTACACGAATGACATGAAGTGTAGGGGATTGTATGAGGCAGTAAGTAGTCTAGAGATGATTTAAAGTATGATCCCATGTGTGCAGGCTGTATGCAATACGACACCATTTCGTGTTAGGGCCTCTTGGATTTTAGTATTCTTGGGGAGGGGGTCCTGGAGCCAATACCCTCAGATATCAAGGAAGACGCTATTAAGGTAACAAATGCTTAAGCTAAAGGCTTCATTCCCCGTTGTTCCCTAACTGGATTTGGGAGAGCAAACATGCCTCTGAGAAACAGCATGTGTTTTAAAGGCTGAATCAATTGGCGACATAGGGATGTGATGTGTTCCAACTAAGTCGGATCCTGTCAGGGAAACTCCTGGCAAGACTGTTGGCTTGCTTATTTACCGATCAAAATCAAACCCTCAGAAATAAGATAAAACCATCCTTGTGCTGCTGTCTCACTACTTCAAAGTCCCTCGCTCTGGTCTTGCTTGCACAGCACCCTCCTTTACAGGAGGGAATGATAACCTCTTCTTTCTCATAGCAAGGGAGTGTCCACATCACTAAATATTTCCCAGTGCTAGCATGATTAATGTCTGAGCATTCCGTTACAGGACTCTATTATAACTGAGTTGGCCACTCTTCCAGACGACAAAAATTTGGTTTGTCTGATTTGTTGATATAAAGAACACTGCAGTGAGTGTCGCTGGAGCTGTACATTTCCAGATACGTAAGAAGAACTCTTTAGAATAAACTTTAAAGACCGACTCTTGGCCGTGCCCACATTATCACCATGAGGCTTCCCTAAACTACACTTCTTCTAGTAGTAGTGCCAGTTTTCTCACACCCTTGCCTTGGTCTGATTGTTTGCCAGTTTGATGACCAAAATGATGGCATCTCTTTTGTTTTAATTTGCACCTTTGATCATTGGTAAACACACATCTTCTGTACATTTGCTGTACAGTAGATACATTAACCCTCGATCTACCATATATGTTGCAAATGTTTTTTTGGAGGTAACTAAGGACCACTACTTGTTTTATGTTGTTTGGGAGGCTCAGGAGTTTATTTATTTATTTTTTATGAAAAGCCTGGGCAACTTGGTGGAAAATCATCTCTACAATAAATCAAAAAATTAGTTGGGCATGGTAGCGCATACCTGTGGTTCCGGTTACTTGGAAAGCTGAGGCGGAATGAACGCCTGAGCCCAGCAGGTCGACACTGGGGTGGCTGTGAGCGTGCCGCTACACGCCAGCCTGGGCGACGGAGTGAGAATCCAACTCAAAAAAAAAAAAAAAAAAGAAAAAAAAAAAGAATGCTACTGAATGCTGTTCATGTATTTTGTAAACTAACACCTTAGCCGACTCTCATTCATTCTTACGGCTCTCCCACTTGACAGAGAATGATGCTATTATGAAACTTGGATGTTTCTGCCTCTTCTTTCTAACATGAACAGCTCATTTCTTGTTGTTCTCTCTTTGCATTGCTTAGAATTGTTTATGTCAAGTAATAGCTAAGATAACGGGCATTCTGGAGTGGACTCATCTTTTATAACGTCACACTCATGTTTCATCATGAATGTTGGATGCTGCTTTAAGTTAGACATTTTTGTTCAGTTAAGACTCTCCCAGTGTACTACAGAACTCCGATGTACTAGTCCTAGTTTACTGCATGTTTTGTGTTGTCGTTATGTTTTTCTTCTGGAATGGAAGTGGACTTATTTCAAATGTATTTCAAATGCACTGCCATAATCATATTTCCCCCTGCTTACTACTTGTTGAATACCAAGATAGTATCCAACATTAAAAATTTTTGGCATTCCTGAAATACCTCTCACAAGGGCTAACACTCCCTTCCGTATTTCTGGATCAGTACTGCTAAGCAAAATGTGCTTTTAGTCTTCTTTTGTGTGCCATCTCTTGTGTGTGGCATGCAGAGTTGTATTTTCCTCTAATCTCCTCTTGAGGTCTCTCTGGAGAGTGGCTATTAATGCTAGCCCTGCCCCGACAGACCTGCAGGGGCGGTTGACATCGGTGTTTACAGTGTGTCTTTCATGGTATGCTTCTTCATCCCGGTGGTCAAAATTCCTTGTTGCTGAACGGTGCAACCCATAAGCAGGTGTCCGGGTGACTCTTGCAGAAAGCTTGTTTATCCTGAGAGATTTCCTCGTGGATCTCGTCTGATCTGTATCTGATTTATTCTTACCAAAATAGACACACTCTAAGAGAGCCTAGATGGGGAAGAAGTTAGGTTTGGGTGTGTTGCTCAGGTGAGACACAGACGTGGTGGATTACTGCAGATCCCAGAAAGAAGAGGGCGGCACACCTCAAACGAGGAGGGGGGCAGCCATCTGGGACATGCACACTCACCTGACCGGTGGGGAGCAAGAGGGAAAGGGAAAGGGACCTGTGGGCCAAAGCCTTTCTTGGGGTACAGGGCATCACCCAAACTGGTTTCCTGTGGGTAATTCTAGTTGGCAGACCTGAGTTCCGGGAGGAGTCACTGTGATTTGGTCACTGCAGCATATGCTACACAGTCCACGTCAGGTGTAGAGACCAGTGGGGAGGGTTAAGTAATTCCCCTGTAGCTGCCCCACATGGAGGAGATTGTAAAAGGCGTGTGTCTGGATTGGCCATAGTGAGGAAGTGGAAGGAGGTCGAGAACAGGAAACTGCGTCAAGGGAGAGGAAGCCAAGGTTTTGGTATAAAAAGTCAAACAAACACATAATGGATGCTGAGGCAGCATAAAATTATTGGAATTCACTACAGGAGTTATACCGGATTCAGAAAATAAGGCAAGAAACTTCCTATCGTTTACTATACTGAAAGAGTTTAAGCAGCATAGCAATGGTTTATCCCACACTCTGAGTCTAGGTTACTTGAGGAGAGGTAGTTCTTTCACAACTTTCTCGCTTCTTCATAGTCATGAGTCAGAGTCAAGTCTGAGTTTCCGTGGAAACCTTTCACTTTCATAGCCATTGTAAGGAACAATATGATGAAGCAGAAGGTAATCCACTTCTATCACCCCACAGCCACAAAATTTCTATAGTCAAAGTCTTCCAGTGTGAGCCTCAGGTTTTGGAAAGGAGTTTGGGGAGCTCAAGGACAGCCCAAGACCTAGGTGGGTCATTTTGAGAGTGCAGACCCATACCCAGGTGACTGGCTCACACAGCTTGCTCTCGGGAAATGCCCCAGTCCTTCAAGGGACCTGGCTACTACAGCCACATATGGTTTTGTGCTGGTAATTAAAACAATGTTCCAAGGGATCCAGAAAGAATCCTGCACGCTGGGTGCTTTGGCAGAAAGGCTTATCTGTCTGCCTGCTGACCTAGGTCTTGGCAATAAATCTGAAAGTCGCCCTGGAACAGTTGGCCCTGTTCCAGACATACAAGCTGAGGTCCCAGCTCAGAGCCGCTCACATAGGACCCAGACAAGGACTTGTCCGTATCTCCTAGGCCAAAAGATTGAGACTCTCTGATGGGCCCATCAACCTCCATATACAGCAATTAATGCGGGGACCCAGTCACAATATGGCCCTTCTCCTTAGTCACGGTACACTGCTCCCTTCTGTGTAGGGACTTGCTGGGGACATGTGGCCTGCTAAGCTATGGGCTTTCCATCCCCTGGCTGCACAGCAAACCTCTAATGGGCTAGTCCAGCCCCAGCCTATCCCACTGCAGTTAGGGAACTTTCCAGTCTGTAAACTGTCCTCCTGGGAGACACGACCGTCCTTATGAACAAATGAATTCTCTAGCCTCCGTTACACAACAGCTGCTAGCAAAGCTCCCTCTCATCTTTGGCCTTTCCTGTGCACAGAACCAGAGAACTACCTTCTGCGCGCAGCATTCGCCTGGGAGATGAGCACCCCTCTGAACCAGCAAGAGAGTAATCTTCAGATTGCTGCCCAGGCAGATCCCCAGGGAGCTTAGTCTCAGGCATGGCCTGTCTGGGTCTGGCTGCAGATGGGAGATTATCCCATTTGAGCTGAGCCCTGCTGGGAGATGTGCACCTGCCTGGGCCAAAGAGATGAGCTCTCCAGCCTATGTCCCATGGCTTAAGCCAAGGGGCCCAGTCTCAGCTCCTGCTGCAGTCAAGGAACTGCTCAGCTAGTGCAGGGACCTGCTGGGGGATGCACGCCCATCTGAACCAGTGAGATAGGCCCATCGCTCTCCTTCCCATGGAAAATCCTTGAGGGAACCCAGTCCAGTCGTTCTCATTGCAGTCAAAGAAATCAACAACAAAGGAACGTTGGAAACTGTAGAAAAGCATGGAAATTAAACAACGTGCTTTTAAATGACCAGTGGGTCAACGAAGATGGAAAAAAAGTTGAAAACATTTTTGAAACAAATGAAAGTGGAAACACAGCACAGTATAATTTATAGGATACAGCAAAACCAAGACAGAGGGATCTTTACAGCGTAAACACCCGCATAGTAAGTAGAAAGCCTTCAAATAAATAACCTAATGACACATTTAAGAAACTAGAAAAAACATGAATAAACCAAATTCGAATATATTAGAAAGAAGAGAATCCTCCAAATAATAAAGACCAGAAAAATAAATTAAATGAAACAAAAATGTTACACAAAGTTTAATGAAAGGGAAAGTATTTTTTTAATTTTTAGAAAAAAGTTGACAACACTTTGACCAGACTAAGAAATAATGAGGGAAGACCCAAATAGAGGAAATCAGGGATGAAGAGGGAAATACTACCATTTATACCACAGAATAAGAGTACTTGATCTCAGATCAGGCAAAGTGGGGACCCAAGGAAGGCACAAACTTTACCTGTTTGGGCCTCTTGTGACCACGTATCTACCTAATCCTGATTGTACCCCACATCTTTAAAATAAAAAGAAGAAATATGAATAATCATTAGAGACTATTATGAGTCACTACATGCCAACAATTTGGAAAACCTAGCAGAACTTGATAAATTCCAGTATACAGCCTATCAAACCTTAACCATAGATAAACAAAACCTGGACAGACCAATCATGAGTAAGGGCATTGAAGTAGTAGGACATAGTGCTCTATCAAAAAAAAAAAAAGTGCAGGGTCTGATGACTGCACTGCGGAATTCTATTAAACATTTCAAGCATAACTATTTTCGATTCTACTCACACTATTTCAAACAATTGAGGAGGAGGGAATGCTTTCAAACTCATTCTGGGAGGCCAGCATTACCCTGATACCAAAATCAGACAATGGCACAACAATAACAACAGAAAGAAAACTACAGGCCAATATATCTGAGTGAACATGGTGCAAAATCCTCAGTAAAATGCTAGCAAACAGAATTCAATGACACATTTAAAAAATCAATGGGCACTGCCAGGGGACGGGGGCCAAGTAGCCGCGCAAAGCGTACCTGGTGTCAAATCAGGGAGAGTTGAAGGCCAGGGAGGTCCAAACTTCACCTGCATGCAGCCTATGTGTGTGGCTAATTCTAACTTGTACCACACATATTTAGAATAAAATAAAACTAAAATTGAAAAAAAATTCATGATGATCAAATGAGATTCATCCCAGAAACAAGTATAGTTGAATATACACAAATCAATAAACGAGGAACAACTCATCGGCAGAATCAAAAATCATATGGTTATTTCAAGAGATACGGAGAACGTTCCTGATAATATTCAACATCCATTCATGATAAAATCACAGTTTGAGTACAGAAGAAACATACTTCAACATGAAAAAAGGCTATGTAGGACAAACCCACGGCTGATGTTATACTAAATGGAGAACAGCAGAAAGCCTTTCCACAGAGATTTGGAACAAGGCAAAGATACCCACTATTGCTACTTCTATTCAGCATGGCAGTGGAAATACTGGCCAGAGTAATGAGGCAAGAGAAAGAAATAAAAGGCACCCAAATTAGAAGAAACCAAATGGTCCTTGTTTGCACATGGAATGATACTGAAAAACCTAAAGACTTCACCACAAAATCACTCTTAGAACTGATGAACACATGGCATCACATACACGATAAAATACCAAAATCTAATGTTTCTGTATGCCGACGATGATCAACCTGAAAAAGAAATTAAGAAGGCAGTCTCATTTACAATAGCTGCAAAAAAGCAATATACCTAGGAATAAATTTAACCAAAGAAGTGGAAGATCGATCTCTACAAGACAAACTATAAAACGCTGATGAAAGATATTGAAGCAGACATCCAAAAAGAAATGAAAAGATATCCTAGGTTCATGGGCTGAAAGAACTAGCATGGTTAGAATATCTGTAGTCACTAAAGGAATCTATAGATTCAGTGTGATCCCTATCAAAATATCAATAACATATTTCACACAAAGAGAAGAAACAACCCTAAAGTCCATACCCAACCACAAAAGACCTCAAATAGCTATAGCAACTTTGAGCAAAATGAGTCAAGCTAGACGCATCATACTACCTGATTTCAAATTACGCTACAAATAATTTATACTCACAATTATGCTGCAAATTGCTGTACTATTGCTGTAGTATCCACAGAGGCATGGTACTGGTCTACACACAGACCAATGAAACAGAATACAGAACCACAAAACAAAGGAGCTCAAGCAACTTAATTGCAGAGAAACATATAATCCAGTGTAAAAATGGGTCCAAGACCTGAATACACATTTCTCAAGACATGCAAGCGATAAACAGATATGTATATAGAAAACAACCTTCCAACATCACAAATCTGGGAAATGCAAATCAAAATCACAATGAGAGATCATATAGCCCCAGATAAAAATCTATTAGCAAAAACAGCATGCTGGTGAAGACGTTGGAAAAGGGGACTATAAACCGTTGGTAGAAATGTAAAGTAATATAACCATTATGAAAAATAGAACTACCACGTGACCCAGCAATTGCACTGCTGGTTACATATCCAGAGGAAAGGAAATCAGTATATAGAAGAGATATCTGCACTCTGGTTTATTGCAGCACTATTCACTATAGCTAATATATGGGATAAACCTGTATCTCCATCAGCAAATGAATGGATGGATAAAGGTCGGTGTATGTACACAATGGAACTTTTTTGGCCATAAAAATAACAAAATCCTGCCATTTGCAGCAACCTGGAACTGGAGGTCATTGCATCAAGCAAAATAAGCCAGGCACAGAAAGAGAAGTAGAGAAGTATTGCAAGTATTGCATGTTTTCACCCATATGCATGAGTACTTGCACTTGGGCGTGCTTGCTCTCTCTCTCTCTCTCTCTCTCTCTCTCTCTCTCTCTCTCTCTCACACACACACACACACACACACACACACACACACACACACACACACACATGCGTATCCCTCTCAATGCTCTCATTCCTCTCATCTATCTCATCTCTCCCATCTCGCTCTCCTGCTCTCTGAAGTCTCTCTCAAACAGGGCTTAGGTCTTTCTCTTAACCCTTGCTCTCCACCCAGCAGCCTCCAGAAATTTCCTTCCCCCACAGAATAATGTCCTACTCTTGGCCTCTCCTTTGCATCCTTCCCCTCCTTAACTTGCTCAGCACACTAAACCAGCTTCCTGACATGACATTAGGAAATAAACTTATGGTGCCTTGTCACAAGAATTTTTATGTTTTAATGGTCCTGTCTCACACACACACACACACACACACACACACACACACACACACACGTGCACACACAGACACACACACTGAAAATCTAACTCCACTTCAAGGGGGGAAAATAAACTCAGAAGTTGCTACATGGTGGAACAGGCCAGTGAAACCAGTGTGCCACCCAGGCAGTCTCCCAGAGCTGGCCCTTAAAGGTCTCCTGCTGGGTTTAATGCTCTGGGGTCACCATGTTGAAAGCCTCAAAAAGTTGAACAAAGGCCTCACAGATTATTTTTGTTACTTCAGGTCCCTTGGTGCCATTAGACACAGCCCCCTCGCAAAGGTCTGCCCAACAAGAAGAGAACATCTTTTCACTCTAAGACCATAGGGTCTTCACTTACCATAATACTTCAGGGCCATGGCCAAGGTATTCCACATCTCTATGCATTGACTGATATTAATTTAGCAAAATAACTAAAGGAATAAGATTATATTTCATTAGTACAGCCAGAGATGTTTTTACCTGATGGGAGTCTGGGAAATCTGACACTATGAGGAGTGAAGCATGTGTTCTTTAAGGAGAAAATATGTGAAGCTGGTAATGGAAGTGGACATCGTGGAAATTAAAAAATGACAGTGAATAGACAGTATGCTTTCTGTGAGAGTTCTACTCAAAAAGAACATGAACTAAGGTGAGTTAATTAATGCTCAATTTGCAGTTTTATTTTTAACTTACTCTTTCAGATGATGACAAAACTGTCAGTGTTGTAGTGCTTTTACAAATATGACCCCAGTAATTCAGAAGCACTTTTGAGTTGTGTACAAACAGTAGGAAAAATTGCACATAAACAAGTAATTTGGGGTAATATGATTAGTAAACTATCATTAAGAAATATCATAAAATATCTTTTCACACGGCAGGTATCATGTTTCTCACACCTACTCCAAGTAGTAAATAATAGGAAAGGACAGGATTTACTTCATACAGCTTTGCGTTTCACCAATTACTTGCTTAAATGCATTATATATTCACTAAGTTGTGGCAAAGGATTGGAATTTCTGTTTCTTTTACAAGCACGGGCCTTGCCTGGTCTTTGCCTGAGCCAAAGTGACTATGGAAGCATCTTAGTTAGAGAGGATGACAAACTTCTGGGATGAGAGGGAAGGGAAAGAACTCAGCATGAATGTAGTGGGCCGACTGGGCTTCGAGCTGATCTGGAGTTTGCGGGAACTGGTGGAGGCTGTGGGAAGAGGAAGGTGAAAGATTTGGCTAGATGGGCAGATATAATACTATTGGGAGGAGGTCAGGAGGTAAGGCAGGCCATGGAGTGAGGGGATTAAGTAGAGAAGGTAATTTTGAGACGGCCACTTGGAGCTAGGGAGGAAAGAAGAGCAGGATGTGAGGAGATGGATTCTTGTAGAGCTAAAAGTGAAGGACTTTGAGTAATAAAAATAAGACATTTGAGGGACATCTGGGTTGGTTCCACCTTCATACAATATAATTATGTTACAAATCGTCAACTTTACCCCATCATTCTAAAATAAATAAGTAAATAAATAAAACATGTCCTTTGGATGGGGGGGGTGTGAGAAAGAAGGTCTTTGGGGAAGCAGGGAGGTGTGAGCTTGGCCAGGAAGATGGAGAAGGCCTGTAGGTAGGCACAGAGAGAGTCTTTAGAGGTTGCAAAGAAGGCTTCTGAGTGGGAGGCGTGAAGACCTGAGAGGAGGGAAAACAAAGTTCTTAGTGTGGGAGTGGAGAAAGGGAGATCTCTGGGGGTAAGGGAGGGAAGAAGTTTGTGAAGAGTGGTGAGGTAGAAAAGACAATTGTGAGGTTAAGAAGGAAAGCTCTTTAGGAATTGAGGGGGGCAAGGCCTTTGTTAGGGAAAGGAAGAGAGAAAAAGCCCTGAATGAAAGGAGGAAAGTCTTTTGTGAGGTGAGGGAGGGAAGGTCTTTGAGTAAGGGGAGAGAGGGAATTGTGGGAAGAGATGAAGGAAGAAAGGCGTTTGAAAGAGAGGGAAAGGACTTTGTGAAGGAAACGTGAGGGAGAGAAGACCTTTGCCAGAGGACAGAAGAATCTTTTGTTAAATGAATAAGGAAGATGCCTTTGAGTAACAAAGGGAAGCAATTGATTAGCAGAGGGAAGGGAGGGAAGAAACTTGCTAGTGGAAGTGATGTAGAACAGGCATTTGTGAGAGAAGGGGAAGCCTCTGTGAAACGAGCCACAGAAAGCCTTAGAATGAGAGGAGATTTCAGCATCATGAAGCCCTAAATCAGGCTAGGGAGGAAAGCCCTAAGTCAGGTTAGGTAAGGAAAGAGATCACTATGAGGAGTGAGAGGGACAGAAGGCCATTCCGAGGGAGGAGAAAAGTTAGTGAGGTAAGGAACATAAGTTCTGTCTACATGTGCTGCAGGGGAAGGCCTTGTGAGGGGATTGAGTGAAGATCATAGCTGGAGACGGGTGTAGGGGAGATGAGAAGAGCATCCAGTGAGGAATAAAGAGTTTGTGAGATAACAAAGAGAAAGTCATTCCAGGGACATGATGGGGAGGGCCTTCAAATGAGAGGCGGAGGCATTGTCTAGGAAAGGGTTGGAGGGAAAGCCATGGGAAGAGAGCGATAGAGAGGAGGGACGTTACAGGGAGGGAAAGAAGGCCTTGAACCTAGGGCAAGTGATAGAGGAAAGGGGAGTAAAGAAGGGCACTTGAAGGAGGTGGGAATGGAATTTGAGAGAAGAGGGGAGAGAGCATGTAAATGTTCATAAGGGGACTAGAGGATATTAGGGCCATGCGAAGGAAAGAATGGACACATTTCATGCGGTTTTGGAGGAAGAATCTTTGCTGAATGTTGTGTGAGAGTTACCCTTTCCCAGAGAGAAAAGCCCCGAGTTTATGAAGGGAAGACCTATGTGAGATGAGGGAGATGTGGAGGCCTTTCTAGGCCTTTTAGGTAGACGTGAGCAAGAAAGACCTTGAGCCAGTGGAGGGAAGTTCATTTGAGATGAGAGTAAACAGGTCCTTGCAGGCAGGTGAGAGAGTGAAGGCCTTGAATGAGCTGAGGGAAGGCTTCTGTGAAGGGAAAGGAGAAGGATACAATGGGTCCTTTTCCATCACTGAGTCAAAAAAGAAAAAGAAAAGCAAGAAAATTTATCTGAGAGAGTGGCAGAATGGCCTTTGTGAAAGGATGTGAGGTAGTAAAGGGAAGGAAAGCCTTTATGGAGGAAAAGAAGGAAGTGAAGCCCTTTGAGATAGGGAAAAGGAAGAATCTTTGTGAAGGGAAGGAGACAAGTCCCTCACAGAGTAAAGAAGGGTGTTGTGAGAGGAGAGGGAGGGAACTGTTTCATGAAGGGATATAAGCGAGGGGAAGTATTAAGTAAAGAGGAAGGAACTGTCTTTGAGGGAGGGAAGTGTAGACATCTGTGATATGAGCAAGGGCAGATTTTTTGTTCAGAAGGGAGTGAAGGGAAGCCTTGGCATGAAGGTAGGTAAGTCTATGAGGGCAAAGTGTGAAAGGGATGGCTTTTGTGAGGGGGATAACTGATGGCTCTGAGTGAAGGGACTGATAGAAGAAAAGTTTCTGACTGAAAAATAGAGAAGGACAGGATTTCAGTGAGGAAAGGGGAAGGACAGTGTAAGGGAGGAGAGGCCTAGAGAGAAACCTAAAAGTGGGAAGTATAGGAGGAATGGGTTTGGTGAGTGGAGATGGAGGAGGTTGGTACTCTGTGAGAGAAGGTGAGGGAAATAACACCTGGCAGGGGGAGGCCATGCACCCTTTTTCCTGGTGTGCAAATGGGACCTATGAGGCACAGCCTGGGTCTGGACTACCCAGTTTGGCAAGACTGAGCTCACATCAGTGGCTCACTCTCTTGACCTGGGCTTGGGGTCTTCTCGTTCAAATGAAAAAAAGAGTCGTTTATTTACTGTCTGTATTTTTGTTTTATGGTTTCCAGAGTATTTCTGATGAATGTTCTCGCAGTTGGTCATAGCAGTCCTATGAGGCAGGCCTCGTGGCCATGGAGTGATTTTGTAAGCAAGCAAACCAAGAAAATTGATGGGGATTCAGACATGCATGGCTTGGCCCAGGAGTAGAAGATTCAGAGGTTCCTGGGCACGGTGGCTTTGCCGTTTGTGTGGCTGTGTGCACAGCCTTCATCATCCCCAGTTGCCAGTCTCCATCGGGACAACATACCTACTGATCTCCACCAGTCCCGTATGCCGAGTCTCCCCTAGTCCAACATACCTGGTCTCTACCAGTTTTATATGCCTAGTCTTCACTGGTCCCACATGTCCAGCTTCCAGCAGCCCCACGTACCCAACCTCCGTCAGTTGCCAGGCCCATACCCACTCAGTCTCATATGCCTAGCCTCCAACTGTTCCATGTGCCCATGCTCCAAAAGTCCCACATGCCTGGTATCCATTAGTAACATATTCCCTGCAAACACCAGTCCCATGTTGACAGTGTTCAGCAGTCCCAAAGGCCTAGTCTCTACCAGTTCCACACATCTAGTCTCAAGCAGTCCCACATACCAAGTCTCCATCAGTTCCAAGGGCCCAGCTTCCACGATTGCCACGTGCCCAGTCTCTTATCGGTCTTACTTTTATAGTCTCCCCATCTGTCCCACATTCCCAGTCTCCATCAATCCCCATGGCTAATACGTGTTTGTGAGAGTAAACGACTTTGGAGGAGAGGAAGAAGACTACAGATGCCTAGTCTCCATCAGTCCCAACTGTGTAGTGTCCACCCGCCCCACATTCCCAGTATCCACCAGTCTTTTGAGTATATACTCAGTCTCCATCAGCCTCACAGGCAAGCTTCCACCAGTCCCACGGGTCTTATTTTTATCACCCGCACTTTCCCAGCCTCCTCCAGTCCCACAGTCCAGTTTCCGTTAGTCCCCCATGCCTAGTCACTAGCAGTCCCACACACCCAATGTCAATCAGCCTCACGTGCTAGTATCCATCAGTCCCACAGGCCTAGTAGTTGCAAGTCATATACCCAGTCTACGTCAGCCTCACATGGAAAGTCTCCATCAGCCTCGTGCACAGTCTTCATCAGGCCCGTATACCCAGCCTCCATCCAGCATTCCCGCACCTTCAGCCTTCAGCAGCCACACATGCACAGCCTCCATCAGTCCCACATGCCCAGCCAGCAACAGTCCGACGTGCTCCACCACTAGCTGTTCCTCATGCCCACTCTCCATTGTTCCTGCATTCCCAGCCTGTGCAAGTGCCACATGCCAAACCTCCATCAGTCCCAAGTGCCCAGCCCCAATATCGCCCACATGCCTCGAGTCCATCAGTTTCCGTGCCTCATCTTTATCAGTCCCCTGTGCCCAGTCTTCATCAGTCCCATGTGCGTAAGTCTCCACGGGTTTCACATGCCCAGCCTCTGGCATTTCCAAATGACCAGCATCCACCAGTCCCTCATCCCAGCCTCCAACTCTCCCACAAGACTAACCTCCACCATTCCCACCCGCCCAATCTCCACCTGTGCCAGTTTCTCAATGAACAGGCCTACATGTCCAGTTTCTGTAAGTTTTATATCACCACCCGCACTTCCATATCACCAGCCTCCACAAGGCCCAAAGGCCCAGGCACCATCATTCCTACCTACCCAACATCCACAAGTCCCACATTCTCAGGCTTCATCAGGCCCACATTCCCAGTCTCCAGTCACCTGACATGCTTAGCCACAGCCAGTCCCACATGGCCAGCCTCCATCAGTGTCAGATGCCTAGTCTTCACCAGTCCCACGTGCCTAACTTCCACCAGTTTCCCAGGTTCAGCCCCCAACATTCTTACGGGTCCATATTCCATAAGTCCCACATGCTCAGTCTCCAGCAGTCCAAAACGCCTCCCCTCCAACATTCCCACAAGACAAGCCTCTTGTAGTCCCACATACCTAGGCTTCAGCAGTACTATATACCCTGACTCCTCTAGTATCACCTGCCAGCCTGCAGCCATCCCACATGCTCAGCCAAACCAGCGTCACACGCCCAGCCTACAGAAGTTCCACAGGCACAGCCTCCATCCATCCGACATGCCCAACCTACATGCCTAGCCCCTAGCTTCCTGACATGCCCAGTTTCCACAAGCTCAGTATCCATAAATACCACATGCCTAGTCCTATCAGTCCCACATGTCAAGAATCCATCAGTCCTACATATCCACGTCCCATCAATCCCACAGGCCCGGGCGTCATCAGCCTTATTTGGCCAGCCTGCTTTCAACAAACAAGTTCCGTCTTCACCCGTCCCCCCACATGACAAGCCTCCCTTAGTGCCGCATGCCTACTCTCCATCAGCCTTTTAAGCCCAGTCTTCATCTGTCAAACAAGCTCAGTTTCCACCAGTCCTCCCACATGACAGGCCTCCATTAGTGCCAGATGCCCATTCTCCATCAGTCCCGCATGCCCAGTGTCCAGATTTTTTTAAATTAATGACCTCACCCAGCTTCATATCAACAGTCTCTGCGAACCCCCCATTGCTAGTCTCCATCGTTTCCACATGCCCAATCTGGACCGGTCCAGTGTGCTCAGACTCCCTCAGATAATCTTAGCCAGTCCCATATGCCTTGCCGCCTCGATCTTTTAAGCCCAAATCCCTAATACGAAGCCACTATAGTCCCACATGCCCAGTCTCAACCAGTCCCACATATCCAGTCTCCATGAGTCCCACATGCCTGTTGTTTTTAAGTTCCAAGAGGGCAGCTTTCATCAGTCCCACCTGCCCAGCCTACAGCAGCCCTACATAACCAGTCTCCACTGTACTGCATGCTAGTCTGCATTACTCCCATATGTCTAGCTTCCATCCATTCTACATACACTGCCTCCAACATTTCTGATGCTCAGCATCCATTCATCCAACATGCCCAAGCTCCACCATACCCCCATGCCCATTCTCCATCAGTCTGACAGGCCCAGCCATCAGTTATTTATGCCTATTCTCCATCAGTCCGACATGCCCAGATTTCACTAGTCCCGCATGCCTGTTCTCAGACAGTCCTACATTCCAACTCTCCATCAGTTCCAAATGCCTGGTCTACATTAGTCCCGCATACCCAGCCTTCACTAGTCCCACACGCCCAGAGTCCAGCTGTCCCACAGGCTCAGGCTGCTTTAGTCCCAGATTTCCAGTCTCCCTCGGGACAGCCTGTTCAGTCTATACCATCCCACAAGCTTGTAGCCAGCTGTCCAACATTCCTAATATCCCCATCAGCTCCACATGCCAGTCTCCACCAGTAGTGCCTGCCCAGTCTCCACAGTTTCATAGCTCAATTTCAACCAACTTAACATGCCTCATATCCAACAGTTCCTCATGCCTAGTCTCCTCTCCATCTGTCCCACGTGTCCATCTTGGAGCATTCCCACGTGCCAGGCTTCATCAGTCACACATGCCCAACCTCCAGCAGTTTCACGATCCCAGTCTCCATATTTCTCAAATGCCCCGCCTTTGCCAGCTCCACGTCTCCCGTCTCCCTCAGTCTTGCATACCTAGTCTCCGCCAGTCTTGCATGTCCAGTCTTTTGCAGTCCCCCAAACCAGTCACCATCTGTCTTTCCTGCCAATTCTCTACCAGTTCCACATATTTAGTCTCCACTAGTCCCACATGCCCAGACTTTATCAGTCCCACGTGCCCTGTCTTCTTCAGTCACACATGCCCAGCTTCTGTCAGCCCCACTTGCCAACCTCCAAGAGTCCCATACACCCAGTCTTCACTTGTACCACATGCCTAGTCTCCCTCAGTCCTGCATGCTCAGCCTTGTTTAGCTTGCATGCCCTGTTTCCAACAATCCTTGATGCTCAGCACTCATCCATCCAATATGCCTTGTCCCCACCAGGCCCGTATGTTCAGAATCCATCAGTCCCACATGCCCAGCCTCTGTAAGTCCTTTATGCCCAAACCCCACCCACCAGTCTCTACCAGTTTCACATGCGTAGTCCCCATCAGTCCCATACACCTACTTCACAAAAAGCACACAAGTCCAGCCTTTGTCTGTTTCATCAGTCCAGCCACATCAGTTTCCCATCAGTTATGCACACCCGGTATCTGTTGGTCCCAAATGGTCAGTGTGCGGTAGTCAGAAAAGCCCAGGATCCATAAGTCCCACCTGCTTAGTCTCCAGGCCCCACAAGCTTAGTTGCCATCATCCCAGCATTCCAAATACCCATCAGCCCCACAGCTCCAGCCTTCATCAGGCCCACATGCCCATTCTCCACCAGTCCTACAGGATCAGTATCCACTGATTCCATTTGCCAATCTCCACCAATCCCACATGCCTAGTCTCCATCAGTCCCACTTGCATAGTCTCCATCACTCCCACTTGGCCAGTCTCAGCCAGTCCCACAGGTCATGGCTTCATCAGTACAACATGCCCATTCTCTTATCAGTCTGAATGCCATGCCTCCATCAGTACACAATGCCTTTACTCCATCAGCTCAAAAGTTCTGCATGCCTCACTTCCAGCAGACACATAACCACCTTCACAAATCCAGCATATTTGGCCTCCCCCAGTGCCATGTGCTGAGCCTCAAACAGTCCCACGTGCTCAGCTTTTACCTTTCTCACATGCCAAGCCTTTTCTTGTGCCACACAACCAGTCTCCATCAGTCACTGATGTCTAGCTATCATCCTTCCCACAAATGCAGTCTCCTCCAGCCACGCATGCCCAGGCCCAGGGTCCTACATGGTCAGTAGTCATCAATCCCACATGCTCAGTCTCTATCACTCGCACATACCCAGGCTCCATTAGTTCCACATTCCCAGCTTTTTACATTTGCTGGACTTCCAAAATCCCACATGAATAGTCTCCACTAGTCCACGATGCCCAGTCTCCATCAGTCTTATATTCCCCCAATACCAGTTCTTCAGCAGTACCACATGCCTGGTTTCTATCAGTCACATCTGCCTATTCCCCATCAGTCCCACAAATCCAGTCTCCACCAGTTCCACATGGTGAGTATCCATCAATACCACTTGTCTAGTCTCTATCATTCCCATACGCTTCATCAGTTCCTCATGACCAGCCTCCTGATATCCCACATGACCAGACTTCACTGGTCTCATTTGCCTAGACTTCATCATTCCCACATGCCCAGGTTCCATCAGTCTTTCATGCCCAGACTCTGAAAATGCATAATACCAAGCCAGCATCAATGCCATATTCCTAGTATGCACAAGTCCTACATGCCCAGTCTCCATCTGTCACACATGCCCAACTTCTGTCAGTCTCATAGGTCTAGTCTCTGTTAGTCTGACACGCCCCATTTCTATCAGTTCTACATACCAAATCTGTGTAAGTCCCACGTACCAGTCAGCATCACTCTCTGATTCCTTGTATCCATCATTCCCATATGCCTAATCTCCTTTAGTCCCATATGTGTAGCCTCCATTCGTCTTTCATGCCCTGCCTCCAAGAGTCCCTAATGTTCGGCATCTACCAGTGCCACATAGCCAACCTCTCTCAGTCTCCCATGCCCAGTCTCCACCTTTCCCCCATGCCCAGTAAGTTCCTCAAGTACCCTTTCCACCAATGCGACATACCCAGCTGTCATCAGTACCACATACCTGTCTTCACCAGTCCCACACTTCCAGTCTCACCTGCCCATATCTTGCAGTCCCTCATAGCTTGCCTTCAGCAATTTCACAAGCCCACACTCCCCTTTCCACCTGCCTAGTCACATAAGCGAGCGTCTATTAGTTCCAGTTGCCCGCCTGCACCATCTCCCATGCTCAGTCTCTATCTGTCTTACATGCTCAGCCTCCATAGTTCTATGCCAAGTCTCCAGGTCTATGCTTAACCGTCATTATTTCCACATACTAGCCTTCATCAGTCCCATGTGTCCAGATACTTCAGTTCCACATCATCATCTGTCATCATCCGTGCCACATGCCCAGCTTCTATCGGTTCCTCAAACCTAGTTTCCATCAAGTCCCTAGACAGTCCCTCTGTCAGTTTCAAATTAATTGTCTCCATGAGTTCTATATGCCTGGCCTGCATCCCTACATCATTACCAAATGTTCAGTCTCTATCCTACCCCTGTGCTTAATCTCCACCACCCCCACTTGACCAGTCTCTCTCGGCTCCTCCTCCTCATCCTTCAGCACATGCTCAGCCCCAGCAGTCTCCCATTCCCAACTTCTACCAGTTGCGTCTGCTTAATCACCATCAGCCCTGCATGTCCAGGCTTTATTCATCCCACATGCCCCGTCTCCATACACCCCGCCTGCCTGGTCTCCAGCAGGCCCATGTGCCCTAGGTTCATGAGTGCCATATGCCCAGCTTCTATCAGTCCAATATATCTAGTCTCTATCAGTGGCAAGTGCCCAGCTCCATCAGTCCCAACATGTCTTGTTCCCATCAGTCTCACATGCCTAGTTTCTACCATTCCCATTCCCACATGCCTGTTTTTCATCAGTCTCACGTGGCCAGTCTCTATCAGTCCCAAAAAGTGAGTCTCCATCAGCTCTATCTGCCCAGCCGTCACCAGTCCCACATGCCCAGTCTCTACCAGGCTCACATGCCTAGTCTCCATCAGTTTCACATACTGTGCCAATCAGTTCCACATGACTAGTCTCCATTAGTTCCACATGCCTAGCCTTCACCAGTTGTTCATTCCTAGTGCTGATCAGTCACACATGTCCAGTTTCCATCAGTCCCACACACACGCCCAGTCTCTGGCAGTCCCACGTCTGATCTAAATTAGTCCCACATGCCCAGCATCTGTCAGTCCCACCTGCATAATCTCTGTAGACCCACATGCCCAGCCTCCACCAGTCCTACTTGTTCAACAAGCTTCTTGGGGTTTTGGCAGAATTCCCTGCTTGCTTATTCTTTTTGTGCTTTCATGATATTTTTCTGATTATAAAATTAACATGTATTCAATTTTTTGTTTTCTGAGTTGGAGTCTCACTCTGTTACCCAGACCGGAATGCAGTGGCCGCTCCCAGCCACTGTAGCCTCGACCTGCTGGGCTCCGGTGATCCTTCCGTCTCAGCCTTCCAAAGTAGCTGGAACTACAGGCGTGTGCTACCACGCCCGACTGATTTTTGATTTATTGTGGGGATGCGGTCTCGCCAAGTTGCCCAGGTGGGTCTCGAACCTGCGGGCTCAGGCAATTCACTCACCTGAGCCTCCCAAAGCATGGGATTACAGGCTGAGTCACCGAGCCCGGCCCATGTACTCAATTTTTAAAAAGAGATTCAAGAATTCAGAAGTATATATAAAACGTGTAAGTCCCTTATGATCCTTGTGGGCTCCCCAACAGGATCTTCTTATTCCTGATCTTCATAATTCCAGATAGATTTGTTATATCAAGATTTGTTCCAACAAACACAGAGACAGGTATTACCAGTTTGTATGATTTTACAGCACGCCTTTTCGTTGGACAGAATATAATGGAAAATGTGGCAAACTTCTCTGTCTGAGTGCCCAGTAGTTTAGTGGGTCATTTGTTTATTGGCACAATTTCATCTTTATGTATTTGGTCTCTTCTCAGTTTTTTTGCTGTGTCAGAGTTTGGGTGATGCCTGTTTTTAGGTATGTGTCAGTGAGCACTTAAAGAGTATTTTTAAGGGCTAAAGGCTGCAGCTGCCATCACTGGGTCATTTAATGTCTTAATCAATCATGGCTAGTTGCTCTGAAAGGTTGTACTGGTAGATGAATGTCTGTTTTCCCTCAGCCATTGCTGGGACCCACTTTAATATTTGTTAATCTTGTGAGCAAACCAAAAAGTCTCTTTTGAAAAAATTTGCCTTTTAAAAATGATTCTTGGAAGTAGAGTTTGGGAATTCTGGGAAGATGGTGGCTGAACTGCTGGGAGTGTGGGAGTCTCTGTGTGAATGAGTGTGTGCAAAGATGAATGTGTGTGTGTGTAAGTGTGTGTGTATGTGGGTGTGAGAGTGTCTGGGAGAGGCGGCCCTGGCTCTCCCAGTGAAGCAGTGGCTGATGTCACTGCTCACAATTTGTTGCTTCCCATGGCACAGGAATGAGAGCTATTTTTTGGAAACTAAAAAGCCCTCCTCAGAGGAAGCCCCAGGGAACAGCCATCACTCAGCTCGCAGCCTCACCACCACCACGTTTTACACCAGGCCAGACTATGTTGACTCCCCACTGGGAGCAGGGACCCAGAGACTGTGGTACCTGGCAGACAGGGAGCTGTTTCCTCCCCAGCTCCACACGTCACTGCAACTGTGGTCTCCAGAGAAACTGAACGGTTGTTGCAAGCCAAGAAACAGAAATACTAGGAGTAGAAACAAGTGGATGAGGTTGGCAGCAGAGGCTGTGGTGGGAATTAAATGAGGGAATCAGAGGCTGAGATCCACTGGAGGAGACAGTGCAGGCATTCTGCCATTGACCTGAAACCTAGAAAGAGAAGTCTGGGGCAAAGAAGTACCTGGGGGTTTGCACCATGGAACAGCAGAATGGCGCCTTGAGACCAGGTGGTGAACTCCACATCTCTCTCTGTTGGGAGCTGGCTGAGGAGGCCCACCTGAGCATTAGGGATCCAGGCGGGCTGCGGACCCTGAGACCACTAGGATGAGTTCAGGAGCTGATGACCCATTCCCTCTTCCCTTCTTTGCTGTTTGGCACATCCCACCAGCAGGGACATTGATGATCTAAGCATGAAGCTCTGACAGTACGACAGGCATGGCTTACTTTAGGAGTCCATTGTTTCTGTTTCTCACAGACTGTGATTGTGGCTTTAAACTTAACATAATTCAAACTCAGGTCACATTTGGAAGCCTTTAATACAGTACAAGCTTCTTTATAAGACTTAAAAGTGTATCTGTAGAATTAGTATATACATATAAAGTGCTGTTTCAACCTTAATAATATAGTTAATTATCTAGAGTTACTAGAAACAGTCCAGCACAAACTTTGGGCTGGGCCACATTCCTTAGGAACTGGTTTGGGCTGTAATTAAGAGCTTCTACAGTGTAGGTAGAATTAGCATAAAATAGAAAGGAATTAGGATTTAAGATGGTCATTAGGTGTTGTGTATGCATAAGTTTTAAAAGTTATTGATTATTAGAATATTATGATATTAGAATTGTTGTATTGCTTTTGAGGAATATTAACCAAGCGTGAGGAACAGTGAGATAATTTGGGGATCCTCCTTCCTCATGCTTGAGGAAACACCTGGTGGGTGGGGGATATCCCTCATTCACCTGGCTGTATGTTTATGTAAAAGTTTTGTTATTTAATTGGGATTGTTCTTCCTCATGCCTGAGGCAACACCTGGTGCGTGGGGGAGGCCCCTCACCCACCTGGCTTTGTGTTCACGTGAAAGTCTTGTGATTTAACTTGTGAAACTCTAGGATAAAAGGCTTACAGTTCATCCTATTAAACAGCTTCTGCACTAGACAGAGTCCAGTCTCTTTCTTTCTCCCCCTGTCTCTCTCTTTCTGACATTATCATGGGATAATGTGTGTGCTCAGGAGTGGAGGATCCAGCTGGAAAAGGGTAATGGTGAGTGCTGAATGATCCACTTCCTTACCCCTACTGGTCTACCAGTTCACAAAATGTCAGTGCCACACAAGAGGACACCCCATCAGGGTTCAGTCATGGGATTCAAGCCTAGGTGGAGCAGAGGATGGTTTCTTCTTTGAGAGGGTTCTCCTTTAGGGTGAATCTGTCTGACATGCTAACCATCACAAATGAGAAAAAAAATCAATGGAAGAACATAGGTAACCCACCGAGTACTAAAGAGACAGTAGCCTCAAAAACAGCCCTTGAACTCAAAAACTGAAAATCTCTGAAAAAGACCGGTCCCAGAAGACAGCCACAGAGACCAGGGTGAGGATGGAAATCATGAACAAAAATCAAGAAAAAGCAAGGAAGCAAAACTTAATGAAATTGTAATAGAAATGTTGACTAGTAAGAAACTTCATCCATGAAATAAATAAATAACAGACAAACACGGAAGGCAGAATGAAGCAAAGAATTTCAGAGCTTATAGCTCAAAATATGGAATTAACCCAATCTGTTAAAAACAAAAACTCAAGAGTTGTGTGATTACATCAAGGTCAAACCTACACCTGTCTGGTATCACTGAAGCAGAAAGGGAATGGAGAGCACCTTGGAATAAGCATTCCATGGGCTCATCCAAGAATACTTTCCTCATCTTGCCAGGGAAATGGCCATTTAAGCACAGAAATTCAGAGAACCTCTGCGAAGCATCGTATGAGAAGACTAGCCTCTAGATACGTAGTAATTTGCCTACACAAACTATAAAAGATAAAGCTCTAAAGATGGCAGGGGGAAGAGAGAGAGAGAGAGAGAGAGAGAAAGTTCAGATTGTCTACTGGGGAAGACCAATCAGAATAGCACCAGACTTATCCCTAGAAACACTACAAGCCAGAAGAGACTGGAGTCTAAGTTTTAATATTCTCAAAGATAAGAAATTCCAACCAGTAAGTTCCTACCCAAGCCACGCCAAACTCCATGAATGATGGAGAATTGAAATCATTCCCAGACATCCAATCCCTAAGAGAATATTCTGCTGCTAGACCAGCCCTACAACAGAAGCTTAAAAAAGTATTGAGCAGAGAAAAAAGAGAAGAAAAGAAAAAAAGAGAGAGTGCACCTTACAAGAGTACAGGCAAACACAAATTCAAAAGAGCAGAATATAAAACCACAAAAAATGAAAACACTCACATTTATTATTGCAAATTCAAAAGTAAAGGCAGACTTTTAAAAACCCTAAGACAGGAATAAACCTTCACCTCTCAATAATCAGCCTGAATATGAATGGACTGAATGTGCAGTGAAAATACTGAGAATGGCAAATTGGCTTTAAAAAAGCACAATCCAACAATCTTCTGCCTCTAGGAAAGCCATCTCACTACAAAGGACACCTACAGACTCCAAATTGAAGACTGGAAAATGAACTGTCAGGAAAGTGGAAAGTAGAAGAAAGCAGGAGTGGAATGCAGACAGATGGCAGCTAAGCCAGTTGGACTATGTGAGTCCCAGTGTGAGTGAGTGTATGGAAAACTTTGTGTACGTGCTGGTGAGTGAGTGGGCATGTGAGTGGCTGACTGAGTGAAAGCTAGGGAGCTAGTGACTGGGGCTCTCCTGGTGCAGTGAGTGGTGCAGCAGCTGCTGGGCTTGGACCCTAGTGATTCCTGGTACAGAGAAGCCGAGTGCCATTTTATTTTTTAATTAGCAAAATACTTTCTGGGAAGAAAATGCTGGAAGAGACTAAGTGGGGGCTCATGAGCTAGTGGCCAGGGCCCTGGAGCAACAGCTTGTGCTGCAGCTTCTCTGCCTCATCCCTGACTCTTCCCAGGTCACAGAAAGTGAGAGTCATTTTTTAACTTAACGGACAAAAGTTCTCCTGTGAAAAAGTGGTGGAGAGAGACTACCACCCCAGGTTCTGTCTCACCACTGCAGCAGGCAAGACTGCTGGTGCTGGCCCCAGGCTTTGCCTCACCACTTCAGCACCTGGCCATGCACTGGTGGCAGTGGCTGTGGCGGGAGCTCCAAGGCAGAATCCCACCAAAGAGGCATTATCAGAGAACATCCCACCACCATCTTCAATGTGGGGCAGGAAAGTGCTCTGACTTGCTCACCATGGAGCAACAGACCCCATTTTTGTGACAGGTAGATCAATTACTGAGGGCTTGATCATGACACAGAGGGAATATCCTGAAAGCAAAACTTTGGAGTGAATCTGATGAATGCTGAGTCCTAGGCACCCAACCTCCTACCCTGATCTGGCAGTGGAACAAAGTGGAACTCCATGTCTGACAAAGGCTTAACATTTAGGATCTACAAAGAACTCAATCGTGCTGAAAAGAAAAAAAAAACGACAACAAACAACCCATTTCAAAGTGGGCAAAAGATACGAACAGACAATTCTCATAAGAAGGCATACAAGTGGCCAACAGATACATGAAGAAATGTTCAACCTCGCTAGTCATCAAGGAGATGCAAATTAAAACTACACTGAGATATCACCTAACTCCAGTCAGAATGGCCATTATTAATAACTCAAAAATTAACAGATGCTGGAGAGGATGTGGTGAAAAGGGAACGCTTCTACACTGTTGGTGGGAGTGTAAACTAGTGCAGTCTCTGAGGAAATCAGTGTGGTGACTCCTAAAAGCTCTAAAAATCAACCTTCCATATGACTCTGCAATCCCCCTACTGGGAATATAACCTGAAGAACTCAAATCACTCTACCAAAAAGATACCTGCACATGTATGTTTATTGCAGCATTGTTCACAATAGCAAGAACCTGGAACCAACCATGCTGTCCATCAAAAGAGGACTGAATTTTAAAAATGTGGTACATATTCACAATGGAATATTATACAGTCATAAAAAAGAAGAAACTCATGTATTTTACAGCAACCTGGGGGGGAAATAGACTTTATAATACTGAGTAATCTCTCACAGAAAAAAAGATCTGAACATCACATGTTCTCACAACTAAGTGGACCTTGAACAACTATTGTAATGCTATAAGGAAAGGATTGACAGTGGCAGAAAATTATGGGAGGGGGAGGAGGTGAGATTAATGGTAGTCAATATCTGTCTGGGAATGGGGGGGAACACCTCATCAACTAGGGTACCTGCACAATGCATATTTGTATACCTAACCCTTGACTCTACCCCACAATTTTAAAATAAAAAATAAGTATTTAAAAAAATTCATTTTTATCTGTTTGTTAGTTCATCTATTTTTAAAATATTTCTCCTTTGTGTATGTATGTATATATGAGGGTTTCATCTGCATTGCTCCAAATTTTTTTCTTTTTTCTTTTTCTGTTTCTCCCTTTCTTTCTTGTTTTCTGTTTGTGTGTATGTGGATGACTGAATGTTCATCTTTCAATTTTGTTGTTATTGTTGGTTTGTTATTGCTCTATTGTTCTTCCGCTTATTTTTATTTTTTATACTTTAAGATATGTATAAATCAATTGTGAGGGTTCAATCAGACACTTTGTGCTAGGTGTGTCTGTGTGTTCGGTTTTCTTTTGTTGTTGTTGTTGTCATCGTTTTCTTTGTTTAACTTTGTTGTTATTCCAGTTTGTTTGAGGTGTGTGTGTATGTCTGTGTTCACTTGTTTTTTTGCTTTAGTTTATGCTTTCCTTCATCATATAAACTAGTGGTGGGGAGTGGGTCTAAGGGAACATATACCACAATCAGTGAACACTGTAATTTGCAAGTAGTTTCTGAATACTAGCACCCCATTCCCTACTTATTAGACTTTTAAAAACTACAAGAAGCAGCAAAATTTGCCACCCACAGTCCTATTTCAAAATAGAAAAAATTCAGAGCCTGCATCAGAGAAGAATAAAAGCCTGAGCAAACATCAGAAGGGAAATCCTCTCAAACTGAAACTGAATAACAGAACTAAAAAGAAAAACAAAAGATCTGTCACAAAGGAAGAAAAAACAAAGGAAGACCACAGGCAATTTCAAGTGTAACAAATAGAAAACTCCTGAAAAATCAGACCATGGAGCCTAAACAATGGAAGTCACCAATGACTGACCCCAGAATGTGACAGGGATTAGGGATTGGATAGAAAGAGTGGCTATGAATCAAAATATCAAGATATAACGCTGAAAGAACTTGTAAAAGACATTTTGGCAATAAAATTTTATTCAGAAAATGAATAACATTTTGACAAGTATGGAAAGTAAGATTAATCTAACAGAAAAAAGATTCTCAGAACTTGAAGACCTGAACATGGAATTAACTCAATCTGCTAAAAAAGATAGAAAGAAAGAAAGAAAGAAAGAAAGAAAGAAAGAAAGAAAGAAAGAAAGAAAAGAACGAAAAAGAAAGAACAAAGCCTACAAGAGAGGTGCAGTTATATCCAGAGGTTGAATCTATGCCTGATTGGTATCCTATATACCAGAAGAAGAAAGGGAAAAGGAAACAACTTGGAGCAAGATTTCTAGGAGCTAATCCAAGAAAAATTTTCCCTATCTCACCAGAAATGTGACCAGCCAAGCACAAAAACATCAAGTGAGAAAACCAACTGCTGGAAACATAGTAATTCGGCTACACAACATAGGCACAAAAGAAAAAATCCTAAAAGCAGCAAGAGAGAAAGGTCAGATTACCTACTAGGGAAAACCAAACAGAATAGCAGCAGACCTATCAGCAGAAACACTATGAGCAAAAACAAACTGTAGCCCAATATTCAAAGACCTCAAAGATAATCAATTTCAACCAAGAATTTCCTACCCAGTCAAGCTCAGCTTCATCAGTAATTAAGAATTAAAATCCTGCCCAGACATCCTATCCCTAAGAGATTGTGAAGGTTCCAGACCAACTCTACAGGAGACACTTAAAGAGGTATTAAGCACA
>JAPVLO010001120.1:0-180392 GCA_027257055.1 Cephalopachus bancanus | reverse complement strand
CTCAGTCTTCCAAGTAGCTATAACTACAGGCCTACACTCCCATGCCCAACTAATTTTTTGATTTATCATAGAAATGAAGTCTCACCAAGTTGCCCAGGCGGGCATCGACCATGGGCTCAGGGAATCCACTCACCTCACCCTCCCAAGGTGCGGGATTACAGGCTGAGCCACAGAGCCTGGCTTGGATTTCTTTCTTTCTTTAATTACCTTATTTCTTCCTTCCTTCCTTTCTTCCTTCCTTCTTTCTTTCCTTTCTTCTTTCTTTCTTCCTTTCTATTATTTTTCTTTTCTTTCCTCACTAGGTTGACAAGGCTGCTCTCACAACACCCAACTCAGGGCATTCTCTCAGCCTGGGCCTCCCAAACTACTGCAATCACAGGTTTTCCATTTGGTTGACATCCTAGTCTTCCTGCCTGGTCTTGAAATTTGGGCCAGAGGCAGTACTCACGCTGAGGTCTGGGTTGTACTTGGGGTCAAGATGGGGGCTTGCTATGGTGTCCAGCCTGGTCCTGAGCACCCGGGCTGTAGTCAGCTGCCCTTCTCAGCCTCCCTGAGTGCCGAGGAGACAGGCGTGAGTCACCTGGCCATCCACGTCCCCCCAAAAGTTTAAGAGTCAGGACCTTGCTTTCCCCAAGTCAGCTTCTGGGAGGAGCTAGCAGATCCACCCTGGGAATGAGGCAGATGGAGGGTTGGGCGCATGGCAGAGACATTCCCTTGAGCCAGATGCTCCCATGGGGCAGGATTGGTAGACAACTCTGACTGCCCTGTCTGGTTTCTGGGGTCATCTGAAGTTAGCAGAATGGGTGGTGGGGCATCGAGTGGGATGGGAAGGCTGGGCGCATGGCTCACACCTGTCACCCCAGCACTTTGAGATGCTGAGACGAGAGGATAGCCTGAGTCCTCGGGTTCGAGACCAGCCCGGGCAGCTTGGCTAGGCCTCATCTCTACAAGAAACCAACAAAATGAGCCAAGCGTCGTGGGGCATACCTTTTGTTTGGGCCACTCAGGACACTGCCAAAGGAGGATTGCCGTAGCCCAGCCGGTTGTGGCCAAGGTGGCCAAGAGTGGGCCCCTGCGCTACGGCCTGGGGCACAGAGTGGAACTCTGACTCAGAGGAATAATTCCAACCACCACTACCAAAACCACAGCCTGGGCTCAGGGGCTCTGCGTGACATCCCGGCACATCAGAGTAGGAGGTGAGTGGATGGCCTGACCCTGCAGGTTCAAGACCAGCCCAGAACACTGGGTGAGCCCTTGTCTTGGCCATCAAAAATAAATCCAAGGATTACCCAGGTGTGGTGGTGCAGGCCTGTGATTTCAGATACTCGGGGAGCCAAGGCAGGGGATCTCCAGAGCCTGATAGGTGGAGTCCGTGGTGGCCGTGAGTGTGCCCCTGCACTCCGGCATGGGCTACAGAGCAGAATTCCGATTTAAATAGTAGTAATCACCAACACCGCCACCACAAACACTCCTGCCAACCAGTGCAAGGAGTCACCTTCAGGGATGGGGGAGGAAAAGGCACTTTATCGTCTGTCGTTTGCGGGAGGTTTCAAAGGTCGCCACTGGACATTTCTGTCCCACACATTCAGACATACATCCCAGAAGGCCTGCCTCCAACCTCCACAAACATGCCCCTTGGAAAAGACATGTGTGAGCTCATGGAACAGACGGCCTTGAGTTAGGGCAGATATGGGCACAGTGTGACCAAGGCCAACTGGCAAGACCACAATCAGCCCAGGTTTCGGTCACCTGGTCTTTCACCTTCGTGTGGGAGGAGGGTCACTTCCTCTCTTGATCACTCCATTGTCTCACACTATGTGGACCTTTCCCTGGGAAGCCGTGGACACTAGTCATGATGCAAGTGGGAGGCCTCTTTTTTTTGAGTTGGAGTCTCACTCTGTCACCCAGACTGGAGTGCAGTGGCCGCTCCCAGTCACCAGCCTCGACCTGCTGGGCTCCGGCGATCCTTCTGCCTCAACCTTCCGAGTAGCTGGAATTACAGGCGTGTGCTACCACGCCCAGCTAATTTTTTGATTTATTGTAGAGATGAAGTCTTGCCTGCCCAGGTGGGTCTCAAACCTGCGGACTCAGGCAATTCACTCACCTCAGCTTTCCAAAGGCACAGGATTACAGGCTGAGCCACTGAGCCCCCCCCCTTTTTAACCAGAGTTGCCGTCGGCCCACCTAGGTCTCCAAAAACATCAGAATCGTACACAGATTCTCAACTGAGCATGGTGTGTTCACAGGGCGTCTGACTTTAGAGCTAAGAAAAATGGGATTTGGGGGGCATAAATATCTGAGGGTGAGGGATGGGTCCCTGGCCTTTCGTGCCAGAAGGTCCTTGTTGCCAAGTAGGATGGTCGGCCTGCCTGGAAAATATTTCTCACCTCAGAGAGGAGAACGGGTAAGAACCTGGCCAGGGAGCCTCAGGAAATACCACACAAAGCAGGAGCAGCCATTGGGGGGGGATTGCGGCTGGAAGGTGCCAAGCGTGGGGGATCCTCACATGTGTGGGGAGCAGGGTGTGAAAGACTGAGGTCAGAAGGTTTACCAGAGAATGAATTTCTTTGTTTCATTCTATCTTTCTATCTTTAACTCTTTCTTTCTTCCTTCTCTTTCCTCACTAGGTTGCCCAGTCTGATCTCAAACAGCCCAACATGGGCCATCCTCTCAGCCTGGGCCTCCAAATCTTCTTTGATTACAGACTTTCCATTTGGTTGACATCTTCGTCTCCCCACCTGGTTTTGAACTCTGGGCCAGAGGCAATCCTCCCATCGAGGCCTGCCCTCATTGAAGGTTTTCTCTGTTTTGCTTGGGGTCGATGGAGGCTTGCTATGGTATCCAGCCTGTTCTCGAGCTCCCAGGCTCTGGCTCTCTTCGGCCTCCCTGAGTCCCGAGGAGACAGGTGTTAGTGGCCCAGCCATTCACGCCCCCTCAAGGTTTGAGTCATGCCCTCCCTTTCCCTTAGGCAGCCCCTGGGAGGTTCAAGTGGGTCCTCCCTGGGGAACTAGGCAGGTGGAGCAGTGAGCATCCCAGAAGAGACACCTCCTTCACCTCCTTGTGCCAAGTGCTCCCCTCAGAGAGGGCTCGGTTGGAGAATCAGGCCACCATCTATGGGGTCTGGGATCATCAGAAGGGAGGGGGCCTCATGGTGGGGCCCCAAGAGTGTTGTGGAGGCCAGGTGCAGGGGCTCATGCCTGTCATCCCAGCACTCTGGGAGGACGAGATGAGAGGATGACCAGGCCCTTGGATCGAGACCAGCCCAGGCACCTTAGCAAAACCACATATCTACAAGAAGCCAAATAAATGAGCCAAACGTGATGGTGCATGCCTGTCATCCTGACCACACAGGAGGCCATGGCGAGAGAATCACAAGAACCCAGTTGGTGGAGGCTGTGGTGGTCAAGAGTAGGCCCCTGCACTCTGGCCTGGGTGACACAGTGGGACTCAGACTCAGAATAACAATACCAACCACCACCACCACAACAACCACAGGCCAGGCTCAGAGCCTCAGCCTGGCATCCCAGCCTTTGTGAGCCCAAGATAAGTGGGTGGCCTAAGCCTGTGGGTTCAACACCAGCCCGGGACACTTGTCAAGACCTCATCTCAGCCATCAAAAATAAATCCAAAGATTAGCCTGGCATGGTAGGGCAGACCTGTGCTTCGAGACACTCAAGAGGGCCGAGGCTGGAGGATCACCAGAGCCTGGTAGGTGGAGTCCGTGGTAACCATGACCATGTCCCTGCATTCCAGCCTGGAGGACAGAGCAGGATTCTGACTCCAAATAATAATAATCACCACCACCACCACCACCTCTGCCACCTAGCGCAAGGAGTCACCCTCAGTGACTGGAAAGGGAAAGGCACTTTCCGGCCTGTCATTCATGGGAGGAAAGGTGGCCACCGGGCATGTCCGTCCCACGTCTTTGGCCATGTGCCCCAGATGGCCTGCCTCCACCCTCCACACTCTTGCCCCATGGCAAAGACCTGTGTGACAGCACAGAACAGACGGACCCGAGCTGGGGCGCCTATCGGGCACAGGGTGAACAATGTGGTCCAGCAACACTGTGGCCAGACCAGGTTCCAGTCGCCCTGTCCATCACCTTCAGGTGAGGGGAGGGCCCATCCTATCCAGATCACTCCATCATGCCTCGCCAACACGGAGCTTTCCCTGGGGAGCCATAAACACCCATTGTGATGCACATGGGAGGCATCTTTTTGGTTGCCAAAGTCTCCATCAGCCAGTCTGGGGTGTGGTGGCACGTTCATGGCTCCCAGGGACTCGACATACGGTGCTCAGGTGGTTCTCCCACTTCAGCCCCCGAGCAGCTGGGACTCCAGGTATCACCACACCTGACTCGATTTTGGGGACCTATTACTGAGATGAGGTATCGTCATGTAGCCCGGGTTGGTCTCTGACCGCTGGGTTCAGGCAGCCTTCGGCCTCAGCGTCCCAGGGTGTGGGGCTGAAAGCCGTAAGCCACAGTGCCCAGCCTGGACACTCACATTCTGTAGATGGTGGTAATGAAGAGGAATGATCCAGAACAGGGGTTATAACACCCCTTGTAGCCGGGACTGCAGGCTCCACCACGCACGACTCCAGTGTTGGCATTCCAGGGAGTGACAATGTCTTGCTATGAGGCCCAGGTTATTCCCATGTGGACCTTTTTTTGGGGAGTCGTGAACACCTATCATGATGCATGTGAAAGGCTTTTTTTGGTTACTGAGGTCTCTATCGCCAGGCTGGGGTGTGGAGGCACGATCGTGGCTCCCGGGGTCTCAACCTGTGGGGCTCAGGTGGTTCCACCACCTCAGCCCCCGAGCAGCTGGGACTCCAGGGGCTACCATGCCTGACTAGATTTTGGGGACCTCTTGACTAGACAAGGTCTGGTCATGTCGCCTGGGCTGGTCACCCAACCTGGGACTCAGGCAGCCTCCTGCCTCAGCCTCCTAGGGAATGGGGCTGATGGCTGTGAGCCATGGTGCATTGCCAGGACTCACATGTGCTGTCAGCGGGGGAGACACAAAGGCATGCCCCAGGATGGAGGCCACCGGATCCTGTATAGCTGGGACCATGTGTGCCACCATGCGTGACTTGAGTGTTTGCATTCCAGGGAGCAATGAGGCTTCACTATATGGCCAAAGCTGGTCTCAAACTCCTGGGCTCCAGTGGTCCCCTACCTCAGTCTCCCAAAGCCACAGCCCGAATGTCTGCTGATTCACCATCTTTCGGGGACTGTGCGCCAAGCTTGTGGCCTCTTTCTCCAATGATCTCTATTTGTTCACGAAGATCCCAACTCCATACAAAAATGGGTGCACTTCTGTTCTTTCCTTCTTTTTTTGAGTCAGTCTCACTCAGTCACCCAGACTGCAGGGTGGTGGCTCACTACCAGCCACTGCATCCTTGGCCCACTGGGCTCTAGCAAAACTTCCACCACAGGCCTTCTGAGGAGCCTGAACCACAGGTGTGCACCACCATGCCCCGCTAATTTGGGAATAAGGGTAGAAATGAGGTCTCACCAAGTTTCCTGGGTGCATCTCGGACTCATGGGCTCGAGTAGGCAGCTAGCATTGGCCTCCCGACATGCTGGGATGATGAGGTTGAGCCTTCGACCCGGTCACGATCCTTCGTCAGTAATGAATCAGAAGGCCAGGCACGGCGATCAAAGCCTAGAATCCCTGCACTTTGGGAAGTCGTATTGGGATAATGGCTGTAGCTCAGGATCTCAAGACCTGTCTGGGCCATGCAGGGAGACTCTGTATCTGCACCCATCCAAACAGAGGGTATGGGGTCGTGGTGCCCATCGTCCTGGTCTCTCCAGAGACTGAGGTGGGAGGATCACCTGAGCCCACAATTTTGAGGCTGGCAGTGAATGACGGTCATGTTTCCAGGACACAGCCTGGACCACAGAGCCAGACCCTGTCTCCAATAACAGAATTGTACAGATTCTCAACTGCACATAGTGTGTTCAAAGGGCGACTGGCTTTAGAGCCAGAAAAAATGGCACTGGCGGGGAAGAAATGTCCCCGGGTGAGGGATGTGTCCCTGGCTTTCTAGGCATAAGATCCCCATTGCCGAGTCAGAGGGCTGGTCTGCCTGGGGCATATTTCTCACCTCAGAGAGGAGAGCCAGCAGGAACCCTGCCAGAGAGCCTCGGGAACTCAGGCACTAAAGCTGTCAGAGATTTTTGGGGGGTTGGAGCTATAAGGTGTCACACTTGGGGGACCCTCAGGTGTTGGGGGTAGGGGGGAAAGATGGAGGGAAGAAGGTTTGCAGGTGATTTTATTACTTTGTTGACTTACATTTTTCTTTCTTTCTTTCTTTCTTTCTCTCTTTCTCTCTTTCTCTCTTTCTTTCTTTCTCCTCACTAGGTTTCCCAGGCTGCTCTCCAACCACCCAACTCATGCCTTCTTCTCAGCTTCAGCCTCCCAAACTGCTGCAATCACAGGCTTTCCATTTGTTTGACATCCTGATCTTCCTGCCTGGTCTTGAAATGTGGGACTGAGGTGAACCTCCCGCTGAGGCCTGCCTTCACCCAAGGTTTACTGGGTTTGAATTGGCATCAAGGTGGGGGCATGCTGTGGTGTCCAGCCTGGTCTCAGCTCCTGGGCTCCCCCCATCTTCCTGCCTCCACCTCACTGATTGCTGAGGAGAAAGCTTTGAATCGCCCTGCCGGTCCCTCCCCACGGTGGTTTGAGAGTCACACCCTCCCTTTCCGGGAGGGAACACCTAGGAGGAGAGGGTGGAATCACCCTGGGGATCGAGGCAACTGGAGGGGTGGGTGCCCTGGTGAAGACATGAACCTGCACCAGGTGCTCCCCTGGGGCAGGCTCAAGGGCCACTCTGGCTGCCCTCTCTGGGGTCCCGGGTCATCTGAAGGGAGCTGGCCTCACCATCAGGACCCGAGAGTGGTGTGAAGGTTGGGAAGGGGACTCACACCTGTCACCGTGGCACTTTGGGAGGCCGAGGCGAGAGGATGGCAGTAGCCTCCAGGTTTGAGACCAGCCCAGGCACCTTGGCAAGACCTCATGTCTACAAGAATCCATCAAAATGAGTTGAGCGTGGTGATGCAAACTGGTCGTTCCAGCAACTCTGTAGGCAGCAACGGGAGGATCACTAGAGCCCAGCTGGTGGAGGCCACGGTGGCAGAGAGCAGTTCCCTGTGCTTTGGTATGGGTGAAAGAGTTGGACTCTGACTCAGAATAATAATACTAGCCACCAACACCACAACCACAGGCCCAGCTCAAGGGCTCACTTGACTTCCTGGCCCTCCGGAGGCTGAGGTGAGTGGACAGACTGAGCCTGAGGGTTTGAGACCAGCCCTGGACACTGGGTGGAACCTCGTCTCGGCCGTCAAAAATAAATCCAAAGATTAGCTGGGCTTGGTGGCGCAGCCATGTGTTTCTAGTCACTCGGGGGTCCAAGTGGGAGGATCAGCTCAGAACTGCAGGTAGAGTCAGTGGCGATCTTGAGCATGCCGTTATGCTCTGGCCTGGGGACAGAGTGAGATTCCAACTCCGAATAATAATAATCAACACCACCGCCACCATCTCCCCACCTGCCACCCATTGCAAGGAATGACCCTCAGGGATGGGAGAAGAAAAGACTATTTTCCCGGCTGTCGTTCATGGGAGGTTTCAACGTTGGCCACCGGGGACGTCCATGCCACGCCTTCAGCCATGCATCCCAGAAGACCTGCCTCCACCCTCCACAGTGTTTACTCATGGCAAATACGTGTGTGAGTTCATGGAACAGACAGCCCTGAGTTAGGGTGGCCATTGGGCACAGAGCATTCAAGGAGGTCTGTCAATGCCACAGCCAGCCCAGGCTCTGGTGCAAAGTTTTGCCACCTTCAGGCAGGGAAGGGGCCCCTTCCTCTCCCAGTCACACCATCATCCCCAGCCCACATGAACCTTTCCCTGGGGAGCCGTCCACGCCCATAGTGACACACCTTTTTGGTCATTGGAGTTTCCATTGACTGGGCTGGGGTGTGGTGGCACTATCATGGCTCCAAGGGTCTCAATCTGAGGGGCTCAAGAGGTCTGCCTGCCTCGGTCCCCAAGCAGGTGGGACTCCAGGGTACACCACGCCTGACTCGATTTTGGGGACCTCTCCCTGAGATGTAGTCTGTCCACATTGTCTGAGTTGGTCTCCCAACCCGGGACTCAGGCAACCTCTCACCTCGGCCTCCCTGGGCATGGGGTGCATGGCCGTGAGCCACAGTGCCTGGCCTGGACTCACATGAGCTGTCAGAGGGGCAATGCAAAGGCACGCTCCAGGACGGAGGCCACCGCATCCCATGTAGCTGTAATTGCATGCGCCACCATGAGTGAATCAAGTGTTTGCATTCCAGAAAGCAACGAGGTATCACTACATGGCCAAGTCTGATCTCAAACTCCCAGGATCCAGTGATCCCCTGCCTCAGCCTCCCAAATCACAGCCCGAATATCTGCCAATCCACTGTCTTTCAGGAACTCTATGCCCCAATAATCTCTGTCTGTTCATGATAATCCCAACTCCATATACAAATGGGTGTGCTTCTTTTCTCTCCTTTTTTTTTGAGTTGGAGTCTCACTCTGTCACAAAACCTGGAGGGCAGGGGCTCGCTCCCTGGCCACTGCAGCCTCGGCCCGCTGGGATCTGGCAAGCCTTCCCCATTGGACTTCTGAGGAGCTGGAAAGACAGGCACGTGTCTCCACTCGTCGCTAATTTGGGTTGGAAGGTAGAGATGAGGCCTTGTTGAGTTGCCCGGGTGCATTGCAAACTTGCAGGCTCAGACCAACCACTGAACTCGGCCTCCCAAAAAACTGGGATGACGAGGATAAGCCCTCTAACCCGGCCTCAATACTTTGTCAAAAACAAACCAGAATGTTGGGCTCAGTGGCCCAAGCCTGGAATCCCAGTTATCTGGGAGTCTGAATCAGGAGGATGACTATAGACCAGGAACTCAAGGCCAGTCCAGGCCATGCAGGGAGACCCCATCTCCGCACCCATCCAAACAGGATGTCTGGGCTCATGGTGCCCATCATCCTGGCCATTCCAGAGGCTGAGGTGGGATGATCACTGGAGCCTGTGATTATGAGGCTGGCAGTGAAAGATGGTCATGTCCCTAGAGCCCAGCCTGGACCACAGAGGCAGATCCTGTCCCCCAAAACATGAGAATTGTACACAGATTATCAACTGTGCATGGTGTGTTCAAAGGGCAACTGTCTTTAGAATCAGAAAAAAATGGGACTGGGGGTCCCAGCCTTTCTTGGCGTAAGTTCCTTGTTGCCAAATTGGAGGGCTGGCCTGCCTGAGGCACATTTCTCACCCTGGAGAGGAGAGCCGGCACTAACCTGGCCAGGGAGCCTTGGGAACTCCTGCACCAAAGCGGGAACAGTCATTTGTGGGGTTTGGGGCTGGAAGGTGCCGAACTTGGGGAAAACTCATGTGTCGGGGGGAGGGGTGGGGGGAAAGGACTGAGAGCAGAAGGTTTTCATGACAATGGATTTCTTTGTTGACTTAGATTTTCTTTCTTTCTTTCTTTCTTTCTTTCTTTCTCTTTCTTTCTTTCTTTCTTTCTTTCTTTCTCTTTCTATCGTTCTTTCTTTCCTCACTCTCTCTCTTTTGTTTGCTCAGTAGGTATCCCTGGCTGCTCTCAAACTGCTCAACTCAGGCCTTCCTCTTGGCCTGGGACTCTCAAATTGCTGTGATAACAGGCTTTCCATTTGGTCAACATTCTGGTCTTCCTGCCTGTTCTTAAACTCCGGGCCAGAGGAGATCTTTCTGCTGAGGCCTGCCCTCACCATAGGTTTTCTGGGTTTGCCTTGGCTTCCAGGTGGGGGCTTGCTATGTTGCCCAGCCTAGTTTCAGTTCCAGGCTCCTGCCATCTTCCTGTCTCCTCCTCCCTGAGTGCTGAGGAGACAGGCGTGACTCAATGGCCGGCCCCCCATGACGGTTTGAGAGTCACACCCTCCCTTTCCCCCAGGCGGCCCTTTGGAGGAGCAAACAGGTCGACCCTGGAGATTGAGGCCAGTAGAGGGTTGGGCTCCTGGTGGAGATACCCCCTGTACCAGGCACACCCTGGGGTAGGCCTGTCTGAAGACTCCAGCTGCTCTCTCCGGAGTCCTGTGTCCTCAGAAGGGAGTGGGCCTCATGGTGGTGCCCCAAGAAGGTTGTGAAGCCTGGACACGAGGGTTCACGCCTATCACCTCAGCTATTTAGGAGGCCGAGACGTGAAGATGGCCTGAGTCCCTGAGTCAAGACCAGCCCAGGCACTTTGGCAAGATGTCGTCTCTACAAGAAACCAACAAAATGAGCAGAGTGTGGTGGTGCATGCCTGTCGTTCTGGCCACTCAGAAGGCTGTGGTGGGAGAATCATCGAAACTCAGCTGGTGGAGACCTCAGTGACTGATAGTGGGCCCGTGTGCTCTGGCCTGGATGATAGAGTGGGACTCTGACTCAGAATAATAATACCAACCACCACCATCACAACCACAAACCAGGCTCAGGGGCTCAGGCTGACATCCCAGCCATTTGGAGGCCAAAGAAAATGGACGGCCTGAAGCTGCAGGTATGAGACCAGCCTGGGACACTGGGCGAGATGTCATCTTGGCCATCAAAAATAAACCCAAACATTAGCCCAGCATGGTGGTGCAGGCCTGTGGTTCCAGCCACTCAGGGGGCCGAGGTGGGAGGATCTCCTGAGCCCAGCAGGTGGAGTATGAGGTGGCCGTGAGCAAGTCCTTGTGCTCTGGCCTGGGAGACAGAGTGGGTTTCTGACTCCAAATAATAATACTCATCACCACCACCACCACCACGACCACGAACCCTGCCATCCAGCAGGAGTAGTCACCCATAGGTATGTGAGAGGAAAAGCCACTTTCCGGCCTGTGATTTGCAGGAAGATTCAAAGGTGGCCACTGGGCACATCCATCCAGCGCATTTGGCCACGCATCCCAGAAGTTTTGCCTCCATCCTCCACGCTTGTGCCCCACAGCAAAGACACATGTGAGCTCACAGAACAGATGACCTGGAGTGAGGGCAGCCATTGGGCACAGAGAGATCAAAGCGGTCCAGCAATGCAGCGATCAGCCCAGGTTCCTGTCACCCATTTTGCCATCTTTGGGCGGGGCGTGGGACTCTTCCTCTCCCAATCACTCCATCATCCTCCGCCCACGCAGACCATTCCATGGGGAGCCATGGACGCTCATTGTGACGCATGTGGGAGGTGTCTTTTTTCTCACCAGAAACTCCCTTGGCCTGGCTGGGGCACAACGGCACAAACGTGGCTCCCAGGTTATAGACCTCCAGGAGACCGCAGTGGCTGAGAACGGGCACCTGTGCTCTAGCCTTGGCCACACAGCATGTCTCTGACTCAGTATAATAATAGCAACCAACACCTCCAAAGCCACAGGCTGTGCTGAGGGGCTCATCCTCGCAACCTGACCCTTCAGAGGCAGAGGCGAGTAGGTGACCTGAGCCTATGGATTCAGGACCAACCTGGGATACTGGGCAAGACCTCATCTCGGCCATCAAAAATAAATCCAATGAATAGCTGGGCATGGTGGCGCAGGTCTGTGGTTGCAGCCACTTGGGGGCTGAGGCAGGAGGATTGCCTGAGCCTGCAGGTGGGGTCCATGGTATCCGTAGTGTGCCCCTGTGCTCCAGCCTGGGCCACAGAGAGGGATTCCGACTCCAAATAATCATTATCAACACCACCAACACCACCACCAGCCCTACCATCCAGCCTGAGGAATCAACCTCAGGGATGGGAGAGGAAAAGGAACTTTCCAGCCTGTCGGCAATGGGAGGTTTCATAGGTGGCCATCGGGCATGTCGGTCCCGCGCCTTTGGCCATATGCCCTCGCAGGCTTGCCTCCACCCTCATACTCATGCCCCACAGCAGAGAAACTTGTGAGCTCATGTCACAGACGGCCCCGAGTTAGGGCATCCATGGTGAATAGAGCGATCAAAGCCGTTGGGCCACACCGTGTCCAGACCAGGTTCTGGTAGGGCCGAGGAGGTACTTTCGGGTGGGGAAAGGCACCCATCCTCTCCCTATCACTCATCATCTAACGCCCAAGAGGACCATTCCCTGGGGAGCTGTGGACACTCCTCGTGACACATGTGGGAGGCCTCTTTTTTGGTGCTGGAGTCTTCATCGGATGAGCTGGAGTGCGGAGGCACAATTGTAGCTCCCTGGGACTGGACCTGTGGGGCTCAGGCAGACCTCCCTCCTCAGCCCTCAAGCAGCCATGACTCTGGAGGCCACCATGCCTAACTGGATTTAGGGGACATCTCGCTGAGACGAGATTTGGCCACATAGCCATGGCTGGTCTCCGAACATTGTGCTCAGGCAGCCTTCCGCTTCGGTCTCCCAGGGTGCAGGGCTGACGGCCATGGGACACAGTGCCTGGCATGGTCTCACACATTCTGTCAGCATGGGCGATGCAATGGAATGCTTCAGGACAGAAGCCACCACATCCCATGTAGCCGGGACCACGGTGCCACCATGCATGATTCTAGTATTTGTGTTTCAGGAAGCAACAAGGTCTCGCTTCGTGGCCCAGGCTGGTCTCAAACTCCCGGGCTCCAGCCATCCCCTGCCTCAACCTTCCAAAGCCACAGCCCAATTGTCTGCTGATGCACCATCTTTAGGGAACTCTAGGCCCAAGGCTGAGGCCTCGTTCCCAATTGATCTCTGTGCGTTCATAATGATCCCAACTCCATACACAAATGGATCCTCTTCTTTTTTTTCCTTTTCTCCTTTTTTCTTTGAGTCGAGGTCTCACCCATCACCCAGGCTGGAGGGCAGTGGCTTGCTCCCGACCAATGCAGCCTCAGACTCCCTGGCTCCGGTAAGCTTTCCCTGGCCTTCTGCAGAGGTGGAACGAGAGGCACATGCCACCACATCCGGCTCATTTGGATGGAGGGTAGAGACGAGGTCTCACCGAGTTGCATGGGTGGGTCTCGGCCCGCAGGCATGGGCCTGGCTGCTGGCCTCTGACTCCGAAAGTGTGGGATGATGAGGTTGAGTCCCCAAGCCCGGCCTCGATCCTTCATCAAAAAAGAACCAGAAGTCTTGGCGCAGTTGCCCTAACCTGGAATCCCAGCAATCATGGAGGCTGAGGTGGCAGAAAGGAGCTCAGGAGACCAAGGCCATCCCAGGCCACACAGGGAGACCTCCTTCCCCACATCCAATTGAACAGGGTGTTTGAGGTTGAGGTGCTCATTATCCCAGCCACATTGGAGGCTGAGGCAGGAGGATGGCCAGAGCCGACGATTTCAAGGCTGATGGTGAATGAACATTGTTTCCCCAGGCCCCAGCCTGGGCCACAGAGCCATACCCTGTCTCCAAAATCATCAGAATCATACACATAGTCTCAACTGCATGTGGTGTGTTCATAATGTGACTGGATTTTGAGCAAGGAAAAATGGGATTGTGGGGGAAGAAATTCCCCGGGTGAGGGATGTGTCCCTGGTCTTTCTTAGAGGAAGTTCCTCGTTGCCGAGTTGGAGGGTCAGCCTGCCTGAGGCATGTTTCTCACCTCAGAGAGGAAAGCTGGCGGGAACCCAGTCAGGTAACCTTGAGAACTACCACACCAAAGCATGGGCGGCCATTTGGGGAAAGTTGAACTGGAGAGTGCCGAGCTTGGGGGACCCTCACATGTGGGGTGTGGGGGGAAGGACTGAGGAAAAAGTTTTGGAGGAGAATGGATTTTTCTTTCTTTCTTTCCTCCTTCCTTCCTTCCTTCCTTCCTTCTTTCTTTCTTCCTTTCTTCTTTCTTTCTTTCTTTCTTTCTTTCTTTCTTTCTTTCTTTCTTTCTTTCTTTCTTTCTTTCTTTCTTTTCTTTCCTCACTAGTTTCCCAGAGTGCTCTCAAACCATCCAACTCGAGCCATCCTCTCGACCTGGGCATCCCAAACTTCTGAGATCACAGACATTCCAATTGGTCGACATTCTGGTCTTCCTGCCTGGTCTTGAACTCTGGGCCAGGGGTAATTCTCCCGCCAAGGCCTGCCCTCACCCAAGCTTTCTCAGTTTTGCTTGGGGAAAAGGTGGGGACTTGCTATGCTGTCCAGCCTGTTCTCGAGATCTTGGGCTCTAGTCATCTTACCAGCTCGGCCTCACTGAGTGTTGAGGACACATGCATGAGTTGCCTGGCCATCCCCACCCACCCAAAGGTTTGAGAGCCACGCCTTCCCTTTCCCCAAGGCAGACCCTCAGAGAAGCGTTTTGGTTGACACTTGGGAATGAGGTGGGCGGAGGTTTGGTCACCCAGGCAGAGGCACACCCATGCACCAGATGCTCCCCTCGGGGAGGGCTTGGTGGGTGACTCTGGTCGCACTCTCCAGTGTCCCGGGTTGGCAGAAGGGAGCGGGCCTTGTGGTGGGGCCCCAAGAGGGGTGTGCAGGCTGGACACGGTGGCTCACACCTGTCATCCCCGTGGTGAGAAGATGACCTGAGTCCCCACGTTCGAGACCAGCCTGGGCACCTTGGCAAGACCACCTCTCCAAGAAGTCAAAAAAATCAGCCGAGAGTGGTGGTTCACGCTTGACAGTCTGCCCACTCAGAAGCCCACTGTGGTGGGAGGATCACCGGAGATCAGTTGGTGGAGGCTGCAGTGGCAAAGAGTGGGCCTCTGCTCTCAACCTGGGTGACAAAGCATGTCTCCAACTCAGAATAATAATATCAACTACCACCACCACCACAATAATATCAACCACCACCACCACCACAACCTGGCATCCCGGCCTTTCAGAGGCCCGGGTGAGTAGATGGCCTGAGACTTCATGTTCGACACCAGCCCTGGCCATGGGATGAGATCTTGTCTTGGCCATCAAAAATAAATCCAAAGATTAGCCAGGCATGGTGGAGCAAGACTGTGGTTACCGCCACTTGAGGGGCTGAGACAGGAGGATCACCTGGGCTCGGCAGGTGGAGTCTGCAGTGGCCATGAGCATGTCCCTGTGCTCCATGCTTGGTGACAGCATGGGATTCTGACTCCAAATAATAATCATCATCAACAACAACAACACCCCTGATACCCAGCGTGAGGAATTGCCCACAGGGATGGGAGAGGAAAAGGCACTTTCCAGCCTCTCATTCACAGGAGGTTTCAAAACTGGCCACTGGGCACGTCCATCCTGCACCTTGGTCATGCACCCCAGAAAGCCAGCCTCAACCTTCCACACTCGTGCCCCACACAAAAACGTGTTTCAGCTCTCGGAACAGACTGCACCGAGCTAGGGTGGGGGGAGGGCCCCTTCCTCTCCCGATCAACCCATCTTTACATACCCACTCGGACCTTTCCCCGGGGAGTCATGGATGCCAGTCATGACACATGGGGAAGACCTCTTTTTTGTCACTGGATTCTCTGTCGGCAGGGCTGTGATGTGGTGGCCTGATTGTAGCTCCTGGGGCCTCGACCTGTGGGTCTCTGGCGGTCCTCCCACCTCAGCCCCCAAGCAGCTGGTACTCCAGGGTACATCACACATGACTCAATTTTGGGGACCTCTCACCAAGATGAGTTCTGGCCACATCTCCCGGCCTAGTCTCTGAACTGGGGACTCAGGCAGCCTCTGGCCTTGGCATCCCAGTGTATGGGTCTGACTGCCATGGGCCACAGTGCCCATGCTGGACTCACAAGTATTGTCAGAGGGGGCATTGCAAAGGCATGCCCCAGGACACAGTCTACTGCATCCCATGTAGCCAGGAACCCAGGCCCCGCCATGGGCGATGTCAGTGTTTGCATTCCAGGCAGTGACGTGGTCTCGTTACATGACTCAGACTGGTCTCGAACACCTGGGCTCGAGCATTTCCCAACTTCGGCCTCCCAAAGCCACAGTCCAATTGTCTGCCGATCCACCATCTTTCTGGAACTCTAGGTCCAAGGCTGGGGCCTCCTTCAGAAATAAACTCTGTTCATGATGATCCCAACTCTGTACACAAATGGATGCTCTTCTTTTTTTTCCTTTTTTCCTTTTTTCTTTGAGTCGGAATCTCTTTCTGTCACCCAGAGTGGTGGGCAGTGGCTCTCTCCCAGCTACTGCAGCCTTGGCCTGTTGGACTCAGGTGAGCCTTCCTCAGTCTTCTGAGGAGCCAGACTGACAGGCGCATGTCACCAAGCCCAGCTCATTACTGATGCAAGGTTGAGGTGAGGTCTCGCTGAGGTGCTCGGGTGGGTCTCAGTCAATGGCTCAGGCTGGCTGCAGGACTCAAACACCCAAAGTGCTGGGCTGATGAGGCTGAGCCACCAAGCCCAACCTCAAATCTTCATTGAAAACGAACCAGAAGTCCTGATGTGGTGGCCCACTCCTGGAATCGCAGTGCTCTGGGATCAGTAGGCAGGAGGATGGCTGGAGTCCAGGAACCCAAGGCTAGCATGGGTCAGGCCGGGCCATGCAGGGAGACCCCATCTCCGCACAGATCCAAACAGGGATTTTTGGGTCGAGGTGCTTGTCACCCCGGTAACACCAGAGGCTGAGGCATGAAAATCCCCAGAGCCCACAATTTCGAGGCTTCCAGGGCCCCAGGGAAAGACCCTGTCTCCAAAAACATCAGAATCATAAAAAATTCTCAACTGCATGTGGAGTGTTCACAAGGTGACTGGCTTTGGAGCTAGGAAAAATGGGATTGGAAGAGCTGGAGGAACCTGGCCAGGGAGCCTCGTAAACTCCCACACCAAAGGGGGTCAGCCATTGGTGGGGGTTGGGGTTGGAGTATGCTGAGCTTGGGCGACCCTCATATGTGGGGGCAGGGGTGGAAGGACTGGGGGAAGAAGTTTTGCAGGAGAATGAATTTCTTTCTTTCTTTCTTCCTCCTTTCATTCTTTAATTCTTTCTTTGTTTCTATCTTTCTTCTTCCTTTCTATTCTTTCCTCACTAGGTTGCCCAAGCTGCTGTCACACCACCCAACATGGGCTATTGACTCAACCTGGGCCTCCAAAATGCTGCGATCTCATGCTTTTCATTTAGTCAGCATCCTGGTCTTCCTGCCTGGTCTTGAACTCTGTGCCTGAGGCAATCCTCCCTCCAAGGCCTGCCCTCATCCAAGGTCTCCTGGATTTTGATTGGGTTCAAGTTCGGGGCTTGCTAGGGTGTCCAGCCTGGTCTTGAGCTCCTGGGCTCCAGCCATCTTCCCATCTTGGCCTCCCTGATTGGTGAGGAGACAGTCGTGAGTTGCCCAGTCGTCCCATCTCCCCCAAAAGTTTGAGAGTAATGCCCTCCCTTTCCCCGAGGTGTTCCCAGGGAAGAGCGACCGGGTCCACCTGGAAATGAAGTGGGCAAAGGTGTGGGCATCCCAGCCGAGACACACCCCTGCACCAGGCCCTCCCCCAGGGAGGCCTCAGGGGACAACTCAGGCCACCCTATCAGGGTTCCCGGGTAGTCAGAAGGGAGCAGGCCTCGTGATGGGGCCCTGAGAGGGGTGTGGAGGGCTGGCATGGGGACTCATGCTTGACACACCAGTGATTTGAGGGGCTGAGGCGAGAGGATGGCCTGAGCTCCTGGGTTCAAAATAATATTAGGCACCCTGGTGAGACCTTCTCTCTACAAGAATCCAAATAAATGAGCTGATCATGGTGGCACACGCCTGTTGTTCTGGCCATTCAGGCAGCCATGGTGGGAAGATCACTGGAGCCCAGCTGGTGGAGGCTGCAGTGGCCAAGAGTGGGCCTCTACCCTCCAGTCTGGGCAACAGAGCATGACTTCGAATCAGAATAATAATAACCACCACCACCACAACCACAGGCCGGGCTCAGGGGCTCAGCCTGGCATCCTGTCCCATCAGAGGTCAAGGTGAATGGACGGCCTGAGCCTGCAGGTTTGAGACCAATCCAGAACTCTGGGCGGGAGGATCACCTAAGCCCGGCAAGTGGTCTGCGGTGGCTATGAGTGTGCCCCTGTGCTCAGGCCTGGGTGACAGAGTGGGATTCCAACTCCAAATAAAAATAATCATCACCACCGCCACCACCACCATGACTGCCACCAAGCGCGAGGAGTCACCCTCAGGAATGGGAGAGGAAATTCACTTTACCCCCTGTCATTTGCGGGAGGCTTCAAAGGTGGCCACTGGTACTACTGTCCCGCTCCTTCATCAATGCGTCCCAGAAGACCTGCCTCCACCCTCCACGCACAGGCCCCATGGCAAAGACGTGTGTGAGGTTATGGAACAGGCAGCCCCAATTTAGGGTGGCTCTCGGGCATAGAGCCATCAAAGCGAACCGGCAACACCGTGGCCAACTAAGGTTCCAGTCACCTGGTCTGCCAACTTTGAGCAAGGGGAGGGCTGCTTCCTCTCCCGATCAATCCATTGTCGCCTGACCACGCAGACCTATGGCTTGGGAGTCGTGGATGCCCATTGTGATGCATGTGGGAGCTGTATTTTTTGTCGCCGAGCTCTTCATCAGCCTGGCTGGGATGCAGCAGCATGATCGTGGCTCCCAGGGCCTCGATCAGTGGGGCCCAGGTGGCCCTCTCACCATGGCCTCCGAGCAGCCAGAACTTTGGGGGACACAATGCCTGACTCGATTTTGGGAACCTCTCACCGAGGTGAGGTCTGTTGACGTCATCCAGGGTGGCCTCCAACATCTGGCCCAGACAGCCTCCCACCTTGGACTCCCAGGGCATGGAGCTGATGGCCGTGAGCAGAGTGCCATGCCTGGACTCACCAGTTCTGTCATTTGGGGTGATGTAAATAACGACCCCTGATGGAGGCCACTGCATCCCGTGTAGCCAGGACCATGGACTCCACCAGGCAAGACTCCAGTGTTTACGTTCTGGGGAGCGACGAGGTCTTGCTTCGTGGCCCAGGCTGGTCTTGAACTCCCGGGCTCCAGCGGTCCCCTGCCTTGGCCTCCCAAAGCCACAGCCCAATTGTCTGCCAATCCACCGACTTTTGGGAACTCTAGACCGAAGGCTGTTGCCTCCTGCCCAAATGATCTCTGTCTGTTCATGATGATCCCATCTTCGTACACAAATAGATGCTCTTCTTTTTTTTCCTTTTTCATGATTTTCTTTGAGTTGGAGTCTCACTCCGTCGCCCAGGTTGTAGGGTGCTGGCTCCCTCCTGGCCATTGCAGCCTCAACCTGCCAGGCTCTGGTAAGCCTTTCCCCAGGCTTCTGAGTAGCCGGAATGACAGGCGCATGTCACTGTGCCTGGTTATTTGTGATGGAGTGTAGAGACAGTCTCACAGAGGTTCCCGTGCAGCTCTCAGTCCACGGGCTTGGAACAGCCACTGGCCTCCACCTCCCAAAGCACTGGGATGACAAGGCTGAGCACCAGAGGTTGAGACTGGAAGGTGCTGAGCTTGGGGACCCTCACATGTGGGGGTCAGTGGGGGAAGGAATGAGGTAGAAGGTTTGCGGGAGAATGGATATCTTTCTTTCTTTCTTTCTTCCTTTCTTTCTTCTTTCTTTCTTTCTTTCTTTTCTTTCCTCACTAGGTTTACCAGGCTACTATCAAACTACCCAAATCTGGCCATCCTCTCAGTCTGTGCCTCCAAAACTGCTTTAATAACAGGCTTTCCATTTGGTCGACATCCTGATCTTCCTGCTGGTCCTAAACTCTGGTCTGAGGCGATCCTCCCGCTGAGGACTGCCCTAATCCAAGGTTTTTTTGGGTTTTGCTTGGTGTCAAGGTTGGGATTTGCTATGGTCTGCAGCCTAGTCTCAGCTCCTAGGCTCCAGTCATCTTCCTGTCTCAGTCTCCCCAAAGTGCTGAGGAGACAGGCATGAGTCGCCTGGCCAGTCCCCCCCAAAGGTTTGAGATTCACGCCCTCCATTTCCCCAAGGCTGCCCCTGGGATGAGCGAGCAGATTCACCCTAGGGATCGAGGCAGGTGGAGGTGTGGGCTTCCTGGCAGAGACACGCCCCTACTCCAGTTGCTCCCCAGTGGCAGGCTCAGTGAGTGATTCTGGCTGTCCTCTCCAATGTCCTGGGTTGTCTGAAGAGAGCAGACCTTGCAGTAGGGCCCAAAGTGGGGTGTGAATGCCGGTCGTGGGGACTCTCGCCTGTCACCCCAGCACATTTGGAGGCTGAGATGAGAGGATAGCCTGAGTCCCCAGGTGTGAGACCAGCCCAGACCCCTGTCCAGACCTCATCTCTACAGGAAGTCAAAAAAATTAGCCAAGTTTAGTGGTGCAGGCCTTTAATTCTGGCTACTCAGTAAGCCGCTGTGGGAGGATCACCAGAGCTCAGTTGTTGGAGGCCATGGTTGTTGAGAGTGGGCCCCTGTGCTCTAACCTGGGTGACAGAGTGGGACTCTCACTCAGATTAATACCAACCACCACCATCACCACAACTACAGGCCGGCTCATGTGCTCACTCAGGCATCCTGGTCCTTCAGAGACACAGGCGAGTGGACGCCCTGACCACGAGGGTTTGACACTAGCCTGGGACATGGGTTGAGACCTCATCTTGGCCAGCAAAAATAAATCCAAAGATTAGCTGGGCATGGTGGCACAGACCTCTGGTTTCACCAAATAGTTGGACCAAGGAGGGATGATTGCCTGGGCCCGGCAGGTGAAGTCCATGGTGTTCGTGACCATGCTCCTGTGCTAAGGTCTGGGCATCAGATCAAGATTCTGACTGCAAATAATAATCACCACCACTGCCACAACCACCACCCCTGCCACACAGGGAGAGGAGTCATCCTCAGGGATGGGAGAAGAAAAGGTTCTTTCCCACCTGTCGATTGTGGACATTTTCAAAGTTGACCTCCGGGCACGTCCATACTGCCCCTTTGGCCACAAGTCCCAGAAGTCCTGCTCCATACTCCACACTCCTGCTCCACAGGAAAGACACGTGTGATCTCATGGAACAGACTGCCCTGAGTTAGGATGGCCATCGGGCATACAGCAATCAGGGGGGTCTGGCAATGCCAAGGCCAGCCCAGGTTCCGGTAACCTGGTGCGCCTCCTTCAGGCAGGGTGAGCAACCCTTCCTTTCCCGATCACTCCATCATCCCACGGCCATGTGGAACATATCCTGGGGAACCGTGGATGCCCACTGTGACACACGCTGGAGGCATCTTTTTTGTTGGTGGAGTCTCCGTAAGTCCGGCTGGTGCATGGTGGCACGATTGTGCCTTCCGGGTCTTCGACCTGTGTGGTGAGGTGGTCCTCCCACCTTGGTCCCCAGGCAACCTGGACTCAGGGGGCCAATGTGCCTGACACAATTTTGGGACCCTCTCACCTAGACGAGGTGTGGCCACATCACCAGGGCTGACCCCAGGGACTCAGGCAGCCTCCCACCTTAGCCTCCCAGGGCACAGGGCTGATGGCCGTGAGCCACAGTGCCCAGCCAGTGCTCGCTTGTGCTGTCAGCAGGGGTGATGCAAAGGCGTACCCCAGGACAGAAGCCACCACATCCCTTGTAGCCTGGACTGCGTGTGCCACCACATGCCATTCCAGTGCTTGTGTTCTGGGGAATGACAAGGTCTCACTACTTGGCCCAGGCTGGTCTCAAAATCCCAGGCTTCAGTGGTCCCCTGCCTCAACCTCCCAAAGCCACAGCCCGATTGTCTGCCTATCCACTGTCTTTTGGAAACTCTAGGCCCAAGACTGAGGCCTCCTTCCCAAATGATCTCTGTCTGTTCTTGATGATCCTAACTCCATACACAAATGGATGCTCTTTTTTTTTTCCTTTTTTTCTTTTAATCAGAGTCTCACTCCTTCGCCCAGGCTTTATGGCGGTGGCTCGCTCCTGGTCACTGCAGCCTCAGCCCGCTAGGATCCAGCAAGATTTTCACAGACCTTCCGAGGAGCCGGAATGACAGATATGTGCTACCACACCCAGCTCATTTGGGATGGAAGGTAGAGATGAGGTCTTGCTGAGTTGCCTCGGGGGTTCTCAGCCCACGGGTTCAGGCTGGCCGCTGGCCTGGACTCCAAAACACTAGGATGAGGAAACTGAGCCCCCGAGCTTGGCCTTGATCATTCATCAAAAGGAACCAGATGGTCTGGGGTGGCAGCCCATGCCTGGAATCCCAGCACTCTGGGAGGCTGAGGTGGGGATGCCTGTGCCCCAGGAACCCAAGGTCAGCCCAGGCCAGGCAGGGAGACCCCATCTCCACACCCATCCAAACAGGGGATCTGGGGTCGATGTGCCCATCGTTTAGACCACTCCAGAGGCTGAGGCAGGATGATCACCAGAGCCTGCAAATTCGAGCCTGTCAATGAATTATGGTTATGACCATGGACACCAGGCTGGGCCACAGAGCCAGTCCTTGTCTCCAAAATCATCAGAATCGTACACAGAATAAAAACTGCAGGTTGTGTTCACAGGACAACTGGCTTAAGATCAGGAAAAATGGGATTGCGGAGGAAGGAATGTCCTCAAGTGAAGGATTTGTCTGTGGTCTTTCTTGGCGGAAGGTCCTTGTTGCCGAGTCAGAGGGTAGGCCTTACTAACCTCGGAGAGGAGAGCTGACAGGAACCCGGCCAGGAAGCCTGGGAACTCCTGCACCACAGGGGGGGCAGCCATGGGGGGTGGGTTCGGGCTGGAAGGTGCTGAGCTTGGGGGACCTTCACATGTGGGGGGGAGAGGGAGAAGACTGAGAGCAGAAGGTTTGCAAGAGAATGGATTTCTTTCTTTCTTCCTTCCTTTTTCTTTCTTACGACTTTTCTTTCCTTCTTTCTATCTTTTCTTTCCCCACTAGGTTGCTCAGGTTGCTCTCAAACAGCACAACTAGGGCGGTCCTCTCAGCCTGGGCCTCCCAAACTGCTCCAATCACAGGATTTACATTTGGTCGACAACTTGGTGTTCCTGCCTGGTCTTGAACTCTGGGATGGAGGTGATCCTTCCACCGAGACCTGCCCTCATCCAAGGTCTTCTGGGTTTAGCTTGTGGTCGAGGTGGGGGCTTGCTATGGTGTCCAGCCTGTTCTCGAGTTCCCGTATTACAGCCATTTTCCCGTTATGGACTCCCTGAGTGCCAAGGAGATGGCGTGAATAGCCAGGCCATCCCTGCCCCCCTGAACTGTTGAGATTCACACCCTCCCTTTCTCCAAGGTGAGCCCTGAGAGGAGCAAGCAGCTTCATCCTGTAGAATGAGTTGGCAGGAGGGGAAGGCACCCAGTTGAGACACACCTCTGAGCCAGGTGCTCCCCCAGGGAAGGGCTCTGCTGGTGGCACCAGCCACCCTCTCTGAGGTCCCAGGTTGTCAGAAGAGAGCAGACGTCACAGTGGGGCCCAAGAAGGGTGTTGAGTCTGTGCATGGGGTCTCATGCCTGTCATCCCGGCACCATGGGAGACCAAGGGAAGAGGATGGCCCGAGACCCCATGTTCGAGACTAGCCCGGGCACCTTGGTGAGACTTTGTCTCTTCAAGAAGTCAAAAAATGAGCCGAGCATTGTTGCACTTGCCTGTCAGCCCAGCCACTCAAAAGACCATGGGAGGACAGCCAGAGTCCACCCTGTAGAGGCTGTGGTGTCTGATTGTGGGCCCCTGTACTCAGGCCTGGGTGAAAGAGCAGGACTGCAATTCTGAATAATAATACCTACCACCACCACCCCACACAAACACAGGCTGGTCTCAGGGGCTCAGCCTGGCATCCTGGCCCTTCAGAGGCCCAGGTGAGTGGACGGCCTGAGCCTTTGGGTTTGACACCAGCAGAGACAAAGGGTGAGACCTCATCTTGGTCATCGAAAATAAAGCCAAAGTGTAGCCAGGAGTGGTGGTGCAAGCCTGTGTTTCCAGCCACTCGGGGAGCGGAAGGCAGGAGGATCACCTGAGCCTGGCAGATGGAGTCTGTGGTGGCCATGAGCATGACCCTGCTCTCCAACCTGGGTGACAGAGCAGGATTCTGACCCCCAAAATAAAAATCAACACCACTACCACCATCACCACCACTGCCACCCAGTGCAAGAAGTCACACTCAGGGATGGGAGAGGGAAAGGCACTTCTGACCTGTCATTTTCAGGAGGTTTCAAAGGTGGCCACCGACACGTCTGGTCCATGACATTGGCCACGGACACCAGAAGGCCTGCCTCCACCCTCTACACTCATGTCCCATGGCAAAGACACATGTGAGCTCATGGAACAGATGACTGGGAGTTAGGACGTCTATCAGGCAGAGTGATCCAGATGGTCTGGCAACATCGTGGACAGCCCAGGTTTCTGTCGCCCAGTCTGCAACCTTCAGGCAAAGGGAGGGCCACTTCATCTCCCAATCACTCATTTATCACTTGCCCCTGCAGAACTTTAACTGTGGTACCCCGGTCCCCCATCGTGACACACGTGGGAGGCATCTTTTTTGTTGCCAGAGTCTCCATCGGATGGACTGGGACACAGCAACAGGATCAGGGCTTTGGGGCCTCAACCTTCAGGGCTCAGTCGGTCCTCCCGCCTCGGCCCCTGAGCAGCTGGGACTCCCGGACCTCACACTATTTGAGGGACCTCTCATCCAGAGGAGGTCTAGCCATCACACCTGGGCTGGTCTCTGACCACTGGGCTCAGGCAACCTCCTGCCTCAGCCTCCAAGGGTGAGGGGCTGACAGCCATGAGCCATGATGCTCCACATAGACTCATACATAGTCTATGTGGGGGTGATGCAAAGGCACACCATGGGATGGAAGCCACAGCATACCGTGTAGCTGGAACTGTGGGTGCCACCACACGTGACTCGATTGTTCACATATCGGCGAGTGATGAGTTCTGGTTATGTGACTCAGGCTGGTCTTGAATTCCCAGACTCCAGCAATCCCCCACCTCAGCCTCCCAAAGCCACAGCCCGATTGTCTGCTGATCCACCGTCTTTTGGAAACTCTATGACCATAGATGCGGCCTCCTTCCTGAATGATCTTTGTCTGTTCATGATGATCCCAACTCAATACCAAAATTCATGCTCTTCTTTTCTTTCCTTTTATTTGTTTTCAGTCGGAGTCTCACTCCACTACACAGGCTGGAGGGTGGTGGCTAGCTCCTGGCCACCACAGCCTCGGCCCACAGGGCTTTGGCGATCCTTCCCCCCAGCCTTCCAAGGAACCAGAATGACAGGCGAGTGCCACCATACCTGGCTCATTTGGGACATAGGGTAGAGACGAGGTCTCGCTGAGTTGCCTGGCACGTCTCAGACCTGTGGGCTCAGGCTGGCCACTGGCTTCGGCCTCCCAAGGTGCTAGGATGATGAGGTTGAACCCCAAACCCGGCCTCAATACTTTTTCAAAAATGAACCAGAAGGCCGAATGCCATGGTCCATGCCTGGAATCCCAGGGCTCTGGGAAGCCGAAACAGGAAGATGGCTGTAGCCCATGAGCTCAAGGCCAGCCCAGGCCTCACAGGGAGACCCCACCTCCGCATCCATCCAAAGAGAGAGTCTGGGGATGTGGTGTCCGTCACCTGGCCACTACAGAGGCTGAGTCAGGAGAATCACTGGATCCCGTGATTTCGAGGTTAGTGGTGAATGATGGTCATGTCCCCAGGTGCCAGCCTGGGCCACAGAGGCAGACCCTTTCTCCAAAAACATCAGAATCTTGCAGATTCTCAACTGTGTGTGGTGTGCTCAAAGGGCGACTGGCTTTAGAGCCATAAAAAATGGGACTTGCCGGGCTCGGTGGCTCAGCCTGTAATCCCGCGCCTTTGGGAGGCTGAGGTGAGTGGATTGCCTGATCCCGTGGGTTTGAGACCCGCCTGGGCAGCAAGACCTCATCTCTACAATAAATCAAAAAATCAACCGGGCATGGTAGCACATGCCGGTAATTCCGGCTACTTGGAAGGCTGAGGCGGAAGGATCGTCGGAGCCCAGCAGGTCAAGGCTGCAGTGGCTGGGAGCGGCCACTGCACTCCAGTCTGGATGAATGAGTGAGACTCCAACTCAAAAAAAAAAAAAAAAAGGGACTTGAGGTAAGAAATGTACCTGGGTGAAGGATGTGTCCTTGGCCTTTCTTGGCATAAGGTCCTCGTTGCTGAGTCAGAGGTCTGGCCTGACTGGGGTACATTTGTCACATCGGAGAGGAGAGTCGACAGGAAACCGGTCAGGGAATCTCTGGAACTCCTGCACAAAAGTGGTGGCAGCCATTGGGGGGTTTGGGTTGTAAGGTGTCAAGCTTGGGAGACCCTCGTATGTGGTGGGGGCGAAGGGGGGAAGGACTGAGGGGAGATGGTTTTTAGGCAAAAGGATTTCTTTGTTGACTTAGATTTTCTTTCTTTCTTTCTTTCTTTCTTTCTTTCTTTCTTTCTTTCTTTCTTTCTTTCCTTCCTTTCTTCCTTTCTTGCTTTCTTCCTTTTTTTCTTACTGTCTTTTCTTTCTTTTCTTTTCATTCCTCACTAGGTTGGCCAGGCTGTTCTCAAACCACCCAACTTGGGCCATCCTCTCAATCTGGGCCTACAAGACTGCTGCGAACACAGGCTTTCCATTTGGTCGACATCCTGATCTTCCTGCCTGGTCTTGAACTCTGGGCCGGAGGCAATCCTCCAAGCGAGGCCTACAATCACCCAAGGTTTCCTGGGTTTTGCTTGGGGTCATGGTGGGGGCTTGCTATGGTGTCGAACTTGGTCTCGAGTTCCTGGGCTCCAGTCATATTCCTGTCTTGGCCTCCCTCAGTGCCAAGAAGACAGGCATGAGTCACTAGGGCGTCCTCACTTTCCTGATGGTTTAAGAATCAAGCCCTCCCATTCCCCGAGGTGGCCCTTGAGAGGTGCAAGTGGGTCCACCACGGGGAATTAGGGGGGCGGATGTGTGGATGCCCCGGCAGTGACACGCTCCTGTCTCAGGTGCTCCCCCCAGGGAGGGCACACCGGGTGCCTGTGGTTTCCCTCACAAGCTTCCCGGGTTGTCAGAAGGGAGTTGTACTTGTGGTGGGTCCCGAGAGGGGTGGGCAGGCCTGGTGCAGTGACTCAGGTCTGTCATCCCGGTGTTTTGTGAGGCCAAGGTGGGAGAATGAACAGAGCCCTCAGATTCAAGAACAGCCCAGGCACTTGGCGAGATCTCGTCTCAACTAGAAGTCAAAAAATCATCTGAGAGCTTGTGGCACACCTGTCATTCTGGCCACTCAGGAGGCTGCAGGATGAGGATCGCTGGAGCTCTGCTTGTGGAGGCCACAATGGATGAGAGCGGACCCCTGCACTCTGGCCTAGGCAAAACAGTGGGACACCAACTCAGAATAATAGTACCAACCACCACCAACACCACAACCACAGGGTTCAACCTGGCATCCCGGTCCTTCGGAGCCCAAAGAGAGTGGACGGTCTGAGCCTGCGGGTTCGAAAACAGCCCAGGACACTGGGCGAGACCTCGTCTAGCCCATCAAAAAAAAATCCAAAGATTATCTAAGCATGGTGGTGCAGGCCTGTGGTTACAGACACTCAGGGGGTTGAGGCGTGAGTATTGTTTGAGCCTGGCAGGTGAAGTCCACAGTGGCCCTGAGCATGCCCCTGCACTGCAGCCTGGGCAGCTGAGTGACATCCGACTCCAAATAATAATAATCACTACCCCCATGACCAACCCTAACACCCAGAGAGAGGAATCACCCTCAGGTATGGGAGAAAAAAAGGTACTTTCCGGCCTGTCATTCATGGGAGGTTTCAAAGGTGGCCACCAGGCACGTCCTTCCCGTGCCTTTGGCCACATGCCCCAGAAGGCCTGCCTCCACCCTCCTCACACAGAGTGATCAAGTCAGTCTGGCAATACCATGGCCATCCCAGCTCCCAGTCACCCTGTCTGCCATCTTTGGGTAGGGGGAGGGCCCCTTCCTCTCCCGATAACTCCACCGTCCCCCATCCACGCAGACCTTTCCCTGGGGAGCCCTGTATGCCCATTGTAATGCAAATGGGAGGTGTCTTTTTTGTTGCTGGAGTCTCTGTCCACCAAGTTGGAGTGTGGTGGCATGATCATGGCTCCTGGGACCTCAACCTACGGGGCTCAGGGTGTCCTCCCGGCTCATCCTCCAAGCAGCCAGGACTCCAAGGGCCACCATGCCTAACTCAATTTTAGGAACCTTTCACCAAAAACTAGGTCTGGCCACATAGCCTGGGTTATTCTCTAGACCCCTGGGCTCAGGCAGCCTCCCGCTTTGGTGTCCAAGGGCATGGGGTTGATGGCCGTGAGCCATGGTGCCTGGCCTGGACTTGCACGTTCTGTCTGCAGGGACAATGCAAAGGCACAGCACAGGATGTAATTCACCACATTCCGTGTAGCTGGAACCATGGGTGCTACCATGTGCACCTCAAGGATTTGAGTTCTGGGGACCAACAGAGTCTCGCTACATGGCCCAGGTGGTCTTGAACTCCTGGGCTTGTGCTGTACCCCACCTTGGCCTCCCAAAGCCACAGCCTGAATGTCTGGTGATCCTCCATCTTTCAAGGAACTCTATGACCAACCCTGAGGCCTCCTTCCCCAGTATCTCTCTGTTCAGGATGATCCCAACTCCATGCAGAAATGGATGCTCTTCTTTTCTTTCTTTCTTTTTTTGAGTTAGAGTCTCACTCCTTCTTCCAGGATGGAGGGCGGTGGCTCGCCCCTGACCAGTACAGCCTTGGCCCACCTGGCTCCAGTGAGCCACCCCCCACCGAACTTCTGAGGAAACGGAGCAACAGGCGTGTGCTACCACACCTGGCTCATTTGAAATGGAGGGTAGAGATGAGGTCTTGTTGAGTGGCCCAGGTGCTTCTCTGACCTGTGGGTTTTGGCCAGCCACTGGCCATGGCCTCCGAATGTGCTAGGATGATGAGAAGAGCCCCCTTGATCCTTCATTGAAATCAAAACTGAAGCCCAGGCATGGTGGCCCACGTCTGGAATCCCAGTGCCCTGCATGGCTGAGATGGGAGTATGACTGGAAACCAGGATCTCAAGGCCAGACTGAGCCAAACTGGGAGACCCCAACTCCGCACCCATCTAAACAGTTGGTCTGGGGTCATGGTACCCATCCTCCCAGCCACTCCAGAAGCAGAGGATGGAGGATCACTGGAGTCCGCGATTTCGAGGCTGGCAGTGAACGATGGATGTGTCCCCAGACCCCAGCCTGGGCCACAAAGCCAGACCCTATCTCCAAGATATCAGAATCACACACAGATTCTTAATTGCACTGGCTTTTGAGCCAGGAAAAAGGGATTGGGGAAAGAAATGACCTCGGGAGAGGGATGTGTCCCTGGCCTTTCTTGGCAGAAGGTCCTTGCTGCCAAGTCAGAGAGTCGCCATAACTGGGCACTTTTCTCACCTCGGAAAGGAGAACAGGCATAAACACAGCCAGGGAGCCTGGGGAACAACTGCACCAAAGAGGAAGCAGTCATTGGGGGAGGTTCTGCCTGGAAGGTGCCGAGCTTGGAGGACCCTCACTTGTGAGGGAGGCATGGGAGGGGAAGGACTGAGGAGAATGATTTTCTTTTTCCTTCCTTCCTTCCTTCCTTTCTTTCTTTCCTTTCTTTTGTTCCTTCTTTCTTTCCTTTTTTGTTCTTTCTTTCTCTCTTTCTTTCTCTCCTTCATTTTTTTCTTTCTTTCTTTCCTTCCTTCCTTCCATTCTTTCTTCCTTTATTTCTTCCTTCCTTCCTTCTTTCTTTCTTTCTTTCTTTCTTTCTTTCTTTCTTTCTTTCTTTCGCGCGCTCTCTTTCTCTCTTTCTTTCTTTCTTTCTTTTTTTCCTATCTAGGTTTCCCAGGCTGCTTTCAAACTGCCCAATTCAGGCCATCCTCTTGACCTGGGCCTTTGAAACTCCTGTGAACACAGGCTTTCCATTTGGTCGACATCCTGATCTTCCTACCTTGTCTTGAATTCTGGGCTGGAGGCAATCCCCCCATCAAGGCTTGTCCTCACCCATGGTTTTCTGGGTTTTTCTTGGGGTCGAGGTTGGGACTTGCTATGGTGTCTAGCCTGGTCTCAAGCTCCCAGGTTCTGGCCATCAGGCCATCTCGTCCACCTGAGTGCCAAGGGGAAAGGCGTGAGTTGCCCGGCTGTCCCCACTCCCCCAATGTTTTGAGAGTCACACCCTACATTACCCCGAGGTGGCCGCTGGGAGGATTCAGCAGCTCCACCTTGGGGAATGAGGTGGGCAGAGGGTGGGTGCCACAGGGGAGACACATCCCTGCACCAGGCACTGCCCCATGGGTTTGACTGGCGGGTCACTCCAGTCACCTTCTCCAGGATCCTGGGTCATTGGAAGGGAGTGGGCCTCACGATGGGGCCCCCAGAGTTGTGTGGAGGATGAGAACAGGGGCTCAGGCCTGTCATTCCAGTGCTCTTCAAGGCTGAGGTGAGAGCATGGCCTGAGCCCCGGGTTCAAGACCAGCCCAGGCATCTTGGTGAGACCTCGTCTCTAAAAGAAGCCAAAAAAATGAGCCGAGCATGTTGATGCTTGCCTGTCTTTCCCATCACTTGGGAGGTCACAGTGGGAGGATTGCTGGAGCCAAACTGGTGGAAGTCGAGGTGGCTGAGAGCAGGCCCCTGCACTTCAGCTTGGGTGACAAAGCAGGACTCTGATTCAGAATAAAAATACCAACCACCACCACCACCAAAATCACAGACCGGGGTCAGGGACTCAGCCTGGCATCCCATCCCTTCAGAGGCCCAGGTGAGTGGACGGCCTGACCCTGTGTGTTTGACACCAGTTCAAGATATGGAGCGAGACCTCATCTCAGTCATCAAAAATAAATCCCAAGATTAGCCATGCATGGTGGCACAGTCCTGATGTTCCAGCCATTTGGTGGGACAAGATGGGAAGATCACATGAGCCTGGGAGGTGGAGTCCGTGGTGGCCGTGAGTGTGCCCCTGTGCTCTGGCCTGTGCAAAAGATTGGGATTCTGACTCCAAATAAAAATAATCACCACCACCACCACCACCACCAGCCCTGCCACCCAGCGGGAGGAGTCACTCTCAGGAATGGGAGAGGAAAAGGCACTTTCTGGTCAGTCATTCATGGGATTTTTGAAAGGTGGCCACCAGGCATGTCCATCCTGCACCTTCAGCCACATGCCCTAGAAGGCCTGCCTCTTCCCTCCACACTTGTGACCCATGGCAAAGGAGCTCATGGAAGAGCTAGGGTGGTCATCAGCCACAGAGTGATCAAGGCAGTCCAGCAACACCACGGCCAGTCCAGGTTCCGGTCACCCAGTCTGTCACCTTTGGGTGAGGGTGGGCCACTTCCTCTCTCGAACACTCAAATGTCCCACACCCACGTGGACATTTCTGTGGGGAGACGTGGATGCCAATCATGATGGGCGCTGGAGGTGTCTTTTTTGTCTCTGATGTCTCCATTGGTCGGGCTGGGGCACGGTGGCACAATCATGGCTTCCGGGACCTTGACCTGCCTGGCTCAGACATTACTCCCATCTTGGCCCCTGAGTAGCCAGGACTCCGGGGGCTACCACACCTGACTCGATTTTGGGTACCTCTTGCAGAGATGAGATATGGCCACATCACCTGTGCTGGTCTCCGTGGCCTGGACTCAGGCAGCCTTACGCCTTGGCTGCCCAGTGAATGGGGCTCACGGCTGTGAGTCACGGTGCCCGGCCTGGACTGGCACATTATGTCAACGGGGGCAATGTATAGGAATGCCAGAGACAGAGGTTACCACATCCGGTGTAGCCAGGACCACGGTTGCCACCACGCACAACTCCAGTGTTTGCAAGCCGGGGAGCAATGAGGACTCACTACATGGCCCAGGTTGGTCTTGAACTCCTGGGGTCCAGCCTATTCCCACCTTGGCCTCCCAAACCACAGCCTAATTGTTTGCTGATCCTCCATCTTTCGGGTACTCTATGCCCAAGGCTGAGGCCTCCTTCTCCAATGATCTCTGTCTGTTCATGATGATCCCAACTCCATACACAAATGGTTGCTCTTCTTTTCATTCTTTTTTTTTAGTGAGATGGATTCTCACTCTGTTGCCCAGGCTGAAGGGTGGTGGCTCGCTCCCATCCACTGCAGTCTCGGCCCACTGTGCTCTACTAACCCTTCCCCCTGGGCTTCAGAAGAAACGGAACAGCAGGTGCGTGACACCAGGCCCAGTTCATTTGGGATAGAGGGTAGGGAGGAGGTCTCATAGAGTTGCCCAGACATGTCTTGGACCTGCAGACTGGGACAGGCTGCTGGCCTCGGACTCCCAAAGCACTAGGATGAGGAGGTTGAGTCCTTGAGCCCAACCTCGAACCTTCATCATAAACAAACCAGAAGACTGGCCATGGTGGCCCACACCTGAGATCCCAGTGCTCTGAGAGGCTGAGGCTGGAGAATGACTGTAGCCCAGGATCTCATGGCCAGCCGGGCCACACAGGGTGACCCTATCTCTGCACCCATCCAAACCGGAGGTCTGGGGGCATGGTGCCCATCATCCTGGGCACTCTGGATGCTGCAGTAGAGGATTGCCAGAGCCTGCAATTTCGAGACCGGTGGTGAATGATGGTCGTGTCCTCAGGCACCAGTCTGGGCCACATAGCCAGAACCTGTCCCTAAAAATATCAGAATCATACACAGATTCTCAACTGCAAGTGGTGTGTTCAGAGGGCAACTGGCTTTAGAGCCTGGAAAAATGTGTTTGGGAGGAAAGAAATGTCCCCAGGTGAGGAATCTGTCCCTAGTCTTTCTTAGGGGAGGTCCTCAATGCTGAGTCAGAGGATTGACCTGTCTGGGGCACATTTCACACCTTGGAGAGGTGACCCAGCGGGAACCCGGCAAGTTGATGCAGGAGGATGACTGGAGCCCTGAAGCCCAAGGCCAGGCCAGGCCACACAGGGAGACACTGTCTCCACAGCCATCCAAACACGGAGTCTGGATACAAGGTGCCAGTTGTCCCGGCCAATCTGGAGTCTGAGGAGGAAAGTGATTTTGAGGCTGTCAGTGAATGACTGTTGTGTTCCCGGGCCCCAGCATGGGCCACAGAGCCAGATGTTGTCTGCAAAAACATCAGAACTGCACACAGATTCTCAACTGTGTGTGGTTTCTTCACAGTATGACTGGCTTTAGAGCAAGGAAAAACGGAACTGTGGGGAAGAAATGTGCCTGAGTGAGGGATGTGTCGCTGGCCTTCTTGGTTTAAGGTCCTCATTGCCGTCAGAGGATTGGCCAGCCTGGAGCACATTTCTCACCTCAGAGAGGAAAGCCAGCAGGAACCCAGCTAGGGAAACTTGGGGTTATCACACCAAAGTGGGGGCAGCCAGTGGTAGGGGTTCGGTGTTGGACGGTGCCTAGCTTGGTGGAACCTCACATGTGGAGGGGCAGGGGGAAGGACTGAGGAAAGAAGGTATGTAGGAGAATGGATTTCTTTCTTTCTTTCTTTCTTTCTTTCTTTCTTTCTTTCTTTCTTTCTTTCTTTCTTCTCTTCTCTCTCTCTCTCTCTCTCTCTCTTCTCTTTCCTTTCTCTTCTTTCTTTCTTTCTTTCCTATCCTCACTAGGTTGCCCAGGCTGCTCTCAAACGACCTAAATCAGGCCATGCTCTCAGCCTTGGCCTCCAAACTGCTGTGATAACATTCTTTCCATTTGGTCGACATCCTGGTCTTCCAGAATTTTCTTGAACTCTGGGTCGGATGAGATCCTCCCGCCGAAGCCTTCCCTAACCAATGGTTTTGCTTGGTTTTTTGTCTGTGTTTTGCTTGGGGTCGATGTGGGGACCTACTATGGTGTCTAGCCTGGTCTCCAGCTCCCAGTCTCTGGCCATCTTCCAGTCGCAGCCTCCCCGAGTGGGGAGGAGACAGGCATGGGTTGCCTGGCCATCCCTGCCCCCACAAAGTTTAAGAGTCACACACTCCCTTTCCCCTTGGCGGCCCCTGGGAGGAGCAAGCAAGTCCACCATGGCAAATGATGCAGGCAGACGGGTGGGTGGCCTGGCGGAGACATGACCCTGCACCAGGCGCTTACCCAGGACAGAGCTCAGTGGGCAACTCCAGTCACCCACTCTGGCATCCAGGGTCATCAAAAAGGAGTGGGCCTAATGACTGGGCCCCGAGAGGGGTGTGAAGACTGGGCTAGGCGGCTCACGCCTGTTACCCCAGCACTCTGGGAGACCGAGGCGAGAGGATGGCCTGAGGCCCCATATCGAGACAATCCCAGGCAACTTGGCGAGACCTCGTCTCTACAAGGTGCCAAAAAATATGAGCCAAGCATCATGGGGCATGCCTGTTGTTCTGACCACTCAGAATGCTGCAGGGGGAGGACCTCCAGTGACCAGAGAGTGGAGGACACAGTGGTTGAGAATGGGCCCCTGCCCTGTGGCCTGGGCGACAGAGCAGGACTCTAATTCAGAATAATATTACCACCACCACCACTACCACTACTACAGGCCGGCTCAGGCATTCAGCCTGGCATCCAGGCCCTTGGGAGACCCAGGTGAATGGAGGACCTGAGCCTGTGTGTTCAAACCAGCCTAGGATATGCGGTGAGACCTTGTCTCGGACATCAAGAATAAATCCAAATATTAGTTGGGCATGGTGGTACAGGCCTGTGGTTTCAGCCCCTCGGGGGACCGAAGTAGGAGGATTGGCTGAGCCCAGCAGTTGGAGTCCGCAGTGACCGTGAGCATGACCCTGTCCTCCAGCCGGGGCAACAGAGTGGAATTCCGACACCAAATGATAATAATCACCATCACCACTACCACCACCACCCCTGCCACCCAGCACAAGGATGTGCCCTCAGGGAGGGGAGAGGGAAAGGCACTTTCTGGCCTGTCATTCACAGGAGGCTTCAAAGGTGGCCACCGCGCATGTCCATCCTGTGGTTTTGGCCCAGCACCCCAGATGGCCTACATCCTCCCTCCACACTTGTGCTCCACAGCAAAGAGACATGTGAGCTCGCGGAGCAGATGGCACCAACGTAGAGCAGCCGTCGGACACACAGTGATCAAGGCAATTCGGCAACACTGAGGTCAGCCCTGGATCCGGTTGCCTGGTCTTCCACCTCAGGCCAGTAGAAGGGACCCATACTCTGCTGATTACTCCATTGTCCCCCGTCCACAGGTACCTTTCCCTGGGGAACCATGGATGCCCATCATGACAAACGTGGGAGGCCAAATTTTTGTGGCCGGAATCTCCATTGGGCAGGCTGGTGTGCGGCGGCACGATTGTGGCTCCCAGGGCTTTGACATGCAGGGCTCAGGTGGCCCTCCCGCATTGGACCCCTAGTACCCGGGACTCTGGGGACACCACACCTGATTCGATTGTGGGGACCTCTCGCTGAGATGAGGTCTGGCCACGTAGCCTGGGCTGGTGTCCAACCCAGGGCTCAGGCAGACTCCAGCCTCAGCCTCCCAGTCCCGGGGCTGACGGTCATGGCCATGGTGCCCGGCTTGGACTCACACATGCTGTTCATGGGGTCAACGACAAAGGTACGCCCCAGGACAGAGGCCATCACATCCCACGTAGCTGGAACTGCAAGCACCACCACGCGTCACTCGAGGGTTTGTGTTCTGGGGAGCGCCGAGGCTTTGCTACGTGACCCAGGTTGGTCCCCTGGGCTCCAGCGTTACCCCGTCTGACACTCCCAAAGCCACACCCCGATTATCTGCAGTTACGCTGTCTTTCAGGAACTCTACACCCAAGGCTGAAGCGTCCTTCCCCAGTGTTCTGTCTGTTCATGATGATCCCAACTCCATACACAAATGTATTCTCGTCTTTTCTTTCTTTTTTCTTTGAGTCAGAGTCGCACTCCATTGCCCAGACTGGAGGGCAGTGGCCCGGCAAGCTGACCAATGCAGCCTTGGCTTGCCGGGATCCAATGAGACTTCCTCCCCCTCTGGACATCTGAGTAGACGGAAGGACAGGGCTGCGCCAACATACCCATCTCATTTGGGATGAAGAGTAGAGACAAGGTCTCGCTGAGTTGCCCAGGCACATCTCAAACCCGCGTGCTTGGCCCAGCCACTGTGATGATGAGGCTGAACCCCCAAACTCGGCCTTGATCCTTCATTGAAAATGAACAAGAAGGCCTGGAGCGGTGGGCAATGCCTGGAATCCCAGAACTCTAGGAGGCCGAGGAGGGAAGATGGCTGGAGCCCCAGAGCTCAAAGCCAGCCAGGGCCACACAGGGAGACTGCGTCTCTGCCCCAATGCAAACAGAATGTCTGGGGTCCTGGTACCCGACAACCTGGCCACTCCGGAGGGTGAGGTGGGAGGGTCGCTGGAGCCCATGATTTCGAGACTGGAGGTGAAGGACGGTCGCATCTCCGGGCCCCAGACAGGGCCACTAAGCCGGACCCTGTCTCCAAAAACATCAGAATGGTAAACAGATTCTCAGCTGCACGTCGTGTCTTCAAAGGGTGACTGTCTTTTGAGCCAGGAAAAATGTGATTGGGGGCAAAAATGACCACGGATGAGGGATGTGTCCCTGGCATTTCTTGGTGGAAGGTTCTCATTGCTGAGTCTGAGGTTTGGCCTGCCTGGGGCACTTTTCTTACCTTGGAGAGGAGAGCCGGCACAATCACGGCCAGGGGGCCTTAGGAACTCTGACACCAAAGAGGGGCAGCCAATGGGTGGGGTTGTGTTGGAAGATACTGAGCTAGGGAGACCCTCACATGCTGTAGGGGCGGGGGGAATGACTGGGGTCAGAAGAATTGTAGGAGAGTGAATTCTTGTCTTTCTTTCTTTCTTTCTCTCTCTCTCTCTCTCTCTCTCTCTCTCTCTCTCTCTCTCTTTCTTTCTTTCTTTTCTTACCTCTCTAGGTTGCCCAGGTAGCTCTCAAACTGCCCAGCTCAGGCCACCTTCTCTGCCTGGGTCTCCCAAATTGCTGCAATCCCACGCTTTCCATTTGGTCGACATTCTGATCTTCCTGCCAGGTCTTGAACACTGGTCTGGAGGCGATCCTCCTGCTGAGGTCTGCCCTTACCCAAGGTTTTGCATGGGGTCGAGGTGGGGGCTTGCTATTGTGTCCAGCCTGGTCTCAAGCTCTCAAGCTCTGGCCATCTTCCCGTCTCATCATCCCCTAGTGCAGAGGAGACATGCATGAGTTGCCAGGCTGTCTCCACTCCACCAGGTTTCGATCTCCTGGTCTGCCAACTTCGGGTGGGTGGAGGGCCCCTTCCTTTCCCAATCACTTTGTGATACCACACCCACGTGGCCTTTTCCCTGGGGAACCATGGATGCCCATTGTGACGCACGTTGGAGGCATCTTTTTTGTCACTGGAGTCTCTGACGCCCAGCCTGGAGCATGGCGGCATGATCATGGCTTCTGCGGCCTTGAACTGTGGGACTCAGGCGGTCCTCCAGCCTCAGCACCCAAGCAGCCTGGACTCTGGAGGCCACCACGCCTGACTCACTTTTGGGTTCCTTTTGCTGAGCAAAGTCTGGCCACGTCTCCTGGGCTGGTCTCTGACCTCAGGGCTCCACTCGGTGGGCGAGGCAGAAGGATTTCCTGAGCCCAGCAGGTGGAGTCCGTGGTGGCCGTGAGCATGCCCAGGCACTCCGGCCTGTGTGACAGAGTGTGACTCTAACTCAGAATAATAATATCAACCACTACCACCACCAAAACCACAGGTCACACTCAGCGGGTCTACTTGGCATTCCAGTCCTTCAGAGGCCCAGGTGTGGATGACCTGTGACTGCGTGTTCAACACCAGCCCAGGACACAAGGCAAAATCTCGTCACAGCCATCAAAAATAAATCCAACGATTAGCCGGGCATGGTGGACCAGGCTTGGGGTCCAACCACTTGGGGGGCCGAGGCACGAGGATCACCTGTGCCCTGCAGGTGCATTCTGCAGTGGCCGTGAATATGCCCCTGTGCTCTAGCCTGGGCAACAGACCCAGATTCCGATTCCAAATAAAAATAATCACCACCACCACCACCATCACCACCCCTGCCACACATCGAGAGGAGTCACTCTCAAGGATAGATAAGGAAAAGGCACTTTCCAGTCTGTTGTTAGCTGGAAGTTTGAAAGGTGACCACCAGGCATGTCCCTCCCATACCCTTGGCCACATGCTACAGAAGGCCTGCCTCCATACTACATACTCGTGCCCTATGGCAAAATTGCATTTGAGCTTACGAAACACATGACCCCAAGCTAGGGCAGCCGTCGAGAACAGAGTCATCAATGTGGCTGGCAACCCCACAGTCAGCCCAGGTTCTGGTCACCCAGTATGTTACATTTGAGTGGAGGTGTGCCTCCTCCTCTCCCAATCATTCCATCATCCACCGGCTACACAAAACATTCCCTGCTGAGCTGTGGACATGCATCTTGAACCACGTGGGAGGCACGTTTTTTGTCGTTGGAGGCTCCATTGGCCTGGCCAGGGCATGGTAGCACAATCACGTCTCTTGGGTCCTTGACCTGTCAGGCTCAGGTGGTCCTCCCGCCTTGGCCCCTGAGCAGCCTGGTCTCTAGTAGCCACCACGCCTGACTCGATTATGGAGACCTCTCACCAAGACGAGGTCTGGCCACATCACCAGGCTTGTTTCTGACCACTGATCTCAGGGAGCCTCCTGCCTTGGCCTCCCAGTGCATGGGGCTGATGGCAGTGAGTACTGTGTCCTGCCATGACTCACACATTTTTTCGGTGGTGGTAGCACAAAGAATGCCCTGGGACAGAAGCCACCACATTCCATGTAGCTGGGACCATGGGTCCCACCATGTGAAACTCCTGTGCTCGTGTTCCAGGGAGCGACGAGTTCTCGCTATGTGGCCCAGGCTGGTCCCAAACTACGGAACTCCAGCGATCCCATGCCTTGACCTACCAAAGCCACAGTTCGATTGTCTGCCGATCCACAGTTTTTCAGGAACTCTAGTCCCTAGGAAGGAGCCTCCTTCCCAAATGATCCCTGCTGTTCATGATGATCCCAACTCCATACACTAATGGATGGTATTCTTTTTTTCCCCTTTTTTCCTTTTTTTATATAAGTCAGAGTCTAACACCATCGTCCAGACTGGAGGGTGGTGGCTCGCTCTCAGCCACTGCAGCCTTAGACCACTGGGCTCTGGTGAGCCATTCCCCAGTCTTCCAAGGAGCCAGACCTACAGGCATGCACCACTATGCCTGGCTCACTGGGATGGAGGATAGAGATGAGGTCTCACCAAGGTGTCAGGGTGAGTCTCAGCCTGCGAGCTCAGGCCGGCCACTGACTACTGCCTCCCAAAGCACTGGGATGATGAGGCTGAACCCCCAAGCCCAGCCTTGATTTTTCATCAAAAATGAATCAGATGCCTGGTGCTGCAGCCCACGCATGGAATCCCAGCACTCTGGGTGGCCGAGGCAGGAGGACGGCTAGAGACCAAGAGCCCAAGGCCAGCCTGGTTCATGAAGGGTGACCCTGTCTCTGCACCCATCCAAACAGAGGTCAGGAGTCAAGGTGTCCATTGTCCTAGCCTCTAGGAGGCTGAGGTTGTAGGATCACCAAAGCCCATGGTTTCGAGGCTGGCAGAGAATGATGGACGTGTGTCCAGGCCCTGGCCTGGGGTCCGTCGTCCCAGGCATTCTAGAGGCTGAGGCAGGAGGATTGCAACAATTTCGAGGCTGGTGGTGAACGACCGTCATGTCCCCAGTACCAGCCTGGGCCAAATAGCCAGAACCTGTCTCCAAAAACATAAGAATGCTTCACAGATTCTCAAGTGCACATGATGTGTACAAAGGGTGATGGGCTTTAGAGCCAGGAAAAATGTGACTGGGGGAAAGAAATGTCCCTGGGTGAGGGTTGTGTCCCTGGAATTTCTTTGTTGAGGAGTCAGTGGGTCGACCTGCCTGGGGCACATTTCTCACCTCAGAGAGGAGAGGCAGCAGGAACCCAGCCTGGGGGCCTTGGGAACTCAGGCACCATAGCAGGGGCAGCATTGGTGGGGGTGGGGCTGGAAGGTGCTGAGCTTGGGGAACCCTCACATGTGGGGCTGGCTGGGGAGAAGGACTGAGGGCAGAAAGTTTGAAGGAGAATGGATTTCTTTCTTTCCCTCTCCCTCCCTCCCTCCCTCCCTCCCTCCCTCCCTCCCTCCTTTCTTTCTTTCTTTCCTTTTTCTTTTTCTTTCTTTCTTTCTTTCTTTCTTTCTTTCTTTCTTTCTTTCTTTCTTTCTTTCCTTTCTCACTAGGCTGCCCAGGCTGCTCTCAAACCACCCAACTCAGGCCATCTTCTCAGGCTGGGACTCACAAACTGCCCTGTTCACAGGCTTTCCATTTAATTGACATCCTGTTCCTCCATACTGGTCTTGAACTCTGGGCCGGAGGCGTTCCTCCTGCCAAGACATGCACTCACCCATGGCTTCCTAGGTTTTGCTTGGTGTCGAGGTCGGGCTTGCTATGGTGTTCAGCCTGGTCTTGAGCTCCTGGGCTCTGGCCATCTTCCAGTCTCGGCCTCGCTGGGTGCCGAAGAGACAGGCATGAGTCACCCAACCATCCCTGCCTCCCTGCAGGTTTGAGAGTCATGCTTTCCCTTTCCCCATGGCAGCCCCTGGTAGAAGCGAGTGGGTCCACCCTGGGAAATGAGGCGGGTGGAGGGGTGGGCACCCCCGCAGAGACACGCCCCTGTGCCAGGTGCTACCCCGGACATAACTTGGCGTGTAAATCCAGCCACCAAATCGGGGTCCCGGGTCATGAGAAAGGAGTAGACCTCGCGGTGAGACCCTGTGAGGGTTGTGGAGGCTGAGCGTGTGGTCTCACACCTGTCATCAAGGCACACTGGGAGTCCAAGGTGATAGAACTTCCTGAGCCCACAGGTCAAGATCAGCCGGAACACCTTGGGAAGACCTCGTCTCTACAAGAAGCCAAAAAAATGAGCCGAGCATGGTGGTACACACCTGTCATTCCAGCCACTCAGGAGGCCGTGGTGGGAGGATTGCCATAGCCCAGCCGGTGGAGGCTGTGGTGGTCCAGAGCAGGCTCCTGCAATCCAGCATGGGTGACGGAGTGGGACTCTGACTGAGAATAATACCAACCACCACTACCACCACAAACACAGGCCTGGCTCATGGGCTCAGCCTGGCATCCTGGCCTTTCGGAGAACCAGGGGTTGGACAGCCTGAGCCTTCGGGTTAGACACCAGCCTGGAACACAGTGCAAGACCTTGTCTCAGTCATCAAAAATAAATACAGAGATTAGCCAGTTGTGGTGGCACAGACCTGTGGTTCCTGCCACTGGGGGAGTCGAGGCAGGAGGATCACCTGTGCCCGTCAGGTGGAATCTGCAGTGGCCATGAGTGTGACACTGTGCTCCAGTCTGGTGAACGAGTGGGATTCTGACTCCAAATAATAATAACCACCAAATACACCAGCTCCTCCCCTGCCAACCAGCATGAGGAGTCATAATCAGAGATGGGAGAGGAAATTGCACTTTAACTGTCTGTCATTAGTGGGAGGATTCAGAGGTGGCCACTGGGCACGTCCATCCCGTGTCTTCAGCCACGTATTGCAGAAGGGCTGCCTCCACCTTCCACACTCGTGCCACATGAAAAAGACATGGGTGATCTCACAGGACAGACTGTTTTAAGTTGGACGGCCATCAGGCATAGAGCAATCGAGGCAGATTGGCAAGGCTGCGGCCAGCCCAGGTTCCAGTCGATGGTCTGCCACCTTTGACAGGGGTGAGGACTCCTTGCTCTCCCGATCACCCCATCATCCCAGGCCCACGTGGGCCTTTCCCCAGGGAACTGTGGACACCAATTGTGATGCACGTAGGAAGTGTCTTTTTTGTCGCTGGTGTCTCCGATGCCGGGTGGGGACACAGTGCCATGATTGTGGCTTCTGGGGCCTTGAACTGTGGGGCTCAGTCGGTCCTACTGCCTCTTCCCATGAAAGCGGCCACCATGTCTGACTAGATTTGGGGCCCTCTTGCCAAGATGAGGTCTGATCACGTCACCCGGCTTGGTCTCCGAACCCAGGGCTCAGGCAGCCTCCCACCTTGGCCACCCAGGGTCCAGGACTGACAACTGTGTGCCATGGTGCCTGACCTGGACTCACACGTGCTGTTGGCCGAGTCGATGCAAAGGCACACCCTGGGATGGAGGCCACCACATTCCGTGTAGCTGGGACCGTGGGCACCACCATGCCCAACTTGACGGTATGCATTATGGGGAGCGACGAGGTCTTGCTACATGGTCTAGGCTGCTCTTGAACTCTCAGACTCCAGCGTTCCCCCGCCTCATCCTCCCAAAGCCACTGCCTGATTATCTGCCGATACACCATCTATCAGAAACTGCGCACAAGACTGAGGCATCCTTCCCTAATGATCTCTGTCTGCTCATGATGATCCCAACTCCATTTACAAATGGATGCTCTTCTTTTCTTTCCTTTTTTTGAGTCAGAGTCTCACTCTGTCACCCTGGCTAGAGGATGGTGGCTTGCTCCTGGCCACTGCAGCCTTGGCCCACCAGGCTCTGGCAAGCCTTTGCCCCCCCGTCCATCCAAAGAGAAGGAATGACAGGCCCCCGCCAACATGTCCGGCTCTTTTGGGATAGCGGATAGAGACGAGTTCTCGCCGAGTTGCCTGGGCACTTCTTGCAGGCAAGGGCTAGGGCTGGCCACTGGCCTCGGCCTCACAATGCACTGGGACAACGAGGCTGAACACCTGAACCCAGCCTCGATCCTTCTTCTAAAATGAACCAGAAGGCCTGGCATGGGAGCCCATGCCTGGAATCCCAGCTCTCTGGGAGGCCAAGGAAGGAGGACAATTGGAGACCAGGAGCTCATAGCCAACTCGGCTGCAGGGAGACCAGTCTTCACACTCATCCAAACAGTAAGTCTGGGGTTGGGTGCCTGTCGTCCTGGCCACTCCAGAGGCTGTGGTGAAAAGATCGCCAGAGCCCATGATTATAAGACTGGTGGTGAATGACAGTTGTGTCCCCGGGCCCCATGCTGGGCCACAGAGCCAGACCCTGTCTCCAAAAACATCAGAATCGTACACAGATATCCAACTGTGGGAGGTGTGCTCAAAAGGCGACTGTCTTTTGAGCCAGGAAAAAAGGGATTGGCAGGAAGAAATGATGCCTGGTGAGGGATGTGTTCCTGGACTTTCTTATAAGAAGGTCCTTGTTGTCGAGTCGGAGGATCAACTTGCCTCGAGCACTTTTCACACCTCGGAGAGGAGAACTGGCACAAACACAAACAGGAAGCCACGGAATCACCTGCACCAAAGAGGGACAGCCATTGTTGGTGTTGGGGATGGAAGGTACTGAGCTTGGGGGAACCTCACATGTGGGGGAGGCATGGGGATAAGGACTGAGGGAAGAAGATTTCCAGGAGAATGGATTCCTTTCTTTCTTTCTTTCTTTCTTTCTTTCTTTCTTTCTTTCTTTCTTTCTTTCTTTCTTTCTTTCTTTTCTTTCTTTCTTTCTTTCTTTCTTTCTTTCTTTCTTTCTTTCTTTCTTTCTTTCTTTCTTTCTTTCTTTCTTTCCTCTCTAGGTTGCCCAGGCTGCTCCCAAACTTCCCAAATCGGGCCAACCTCTCAGCCTGGGCCTCCCAATATGCTGCAATCCCAGGAAGTCCATTTGGTCAACATCCTAGTCTTCCTGCCAGGTCTTGAACTCTGGGTCAGAGGCGATCCACCTGCCGAAGCCTGCCCTCAACCAAGGTTTTCTGTGTTTTCGTGAGTCGCCCAGCCGTCTCTGCCTCACCCCAGTTTCCAGTTGCCACGTCTACCACCTTTGGTTGTGGGGTGGGCCCCTTCCTCTTCCAATCACTCCATCGTCCCACGCCCACACAGACCTTTCCCTGGGGAACCATGGATGCCCGTCTTGATGCACATTGGAGGCATATTTTTGGTTGATGGAGTCTCTGTTGCCCATGCTGGGGCACGGCAGCACGATTGTGGCTTTCAGTGCCTTGACCTGTGGGGCTCAGTCGGTCCTCCAGCCTTGGCCCCCAAGCAGCCTGGACTCTGGGACCCAGCACGCTTGACTCAATTTTGGGGCTCTTTCACTGAGACAAGTTCTCACCGCCTCACCCAAGCTGGTCTCTGACACTGGGGCTCCACTTGGTGGGCAGAGATGGAAGGATTGCCTGAGCCCAGCAGGTGAAGTCCACAGTGTCTGTGAGTGTGCCCCTCCATGCTGGCCTTTGCGAGAGAGCAGGACTCTGACTCAGAATAATAATCCAACCACCACCACCACCACCACCACCAAAACCACAGTCCAGGCTCCAGACCTCAGCCTGGCATTCCAACCCTTCAGAGGCCCAGGCCAGTGGACAGCCTGAGACTCCAGGAATGACAGCAGCCTGGGACATCGGGCGAGACCTCATATCAGCAATTAAAAATATATCCAAAAATTAGCCGAGCATGGTGGTGCAGGCTTGTGGTTCCAACCACTCAGGGGGCCGAGGCAGGAAGATTGCCTGAACCTGGCATGTGGAGTCCTCACTGACCGTGAATATGCCCCTGTGCTCCAACCTGGGTGACAGACAGAGATTACAACCCCAAATAAAAATAATCACCACCACCACTACCACCACCACCCCGTCACACAGTGAGAGGAGTCACCCTAAGGTATGCGAGAAGAAAAGGCACTTTCAGACCTGTTGTTCACGGGAGGTTTCAAAGGTGGTCAACGGGCACGTCTGTCCCATGCATTCAGCCACATGCCCCAGAAGGCCTGCCTTCACCCCCCACAACCATATCCCATGGCAAAGATATGTGTGTGCTCACAGAACAGATGGCCCTGAGCTAGGGTGGCCATCGAGCACAGAGCAATCAAAGTAGACAGCAACACCACATCCATCCCGTAAGGTCCTGGTACTGGTCGCCCAGTATGCCACCTTTGAGTGGGGGAGGGAGCCTTCCTCTCACAATTACTCCATCATTCCCCACCCATGCAAACCATTCCCTGTGGAGCCATGGACGCATGTTGTGACACACGTGGAGGCATCTTTTTTGTCACCAGAGTCTCCTTCAACTGAGCTGGGCCACAGCAGCATGATCGTTTCTCTTGGGGCCTCGACCTGCCGGGCTCAGGTGGTCCTCCTGCCTCAGCCCCTGAGCAGCCAGGACTCCATGGGTCACCACCCCTGACTCGATTTGGGGGATCTCTCACTGAGACGAGGTCTGATCATGTTGCCTGGGTTTGTCTCTGAAACCTGGGCTCAGGCAGCATCCCTCCTCAGCCTCCCAGGGCACAGGGCTGATGGCCGTGAGCATGGTGTCCAGCCAGGACTTGTACATTCTGTTGGTGGGGGTGGTGTAAGGAACTTCCTGGGACAGAGGCCACAATATTCCATGTACAACCCGGGACCGTGGGCACCACCATGTGCGACTACAGTGTTTGCGTTCTGGGAAGAGACAAGGTCTTGCTATGTGACCCAGGCTGTTCCTGAACTCCTGGGCCCCAGAAGTTCCCTGTCTTGGCTTCCCAAAGCCTCAGCCCAATTGTCTAGCGATTCACCTTCTTTCAGAAACTCTAGTTTCAAGGCCACGGCCTCCTTCCCAACTGATCTCTGTCTGTTCACGATAATCCCAACTCCGTACACAAATGGATGCCCTTTTTTTTCATTTTTTACTTTATTTCTTTGAGTTGGAGTCTAACTCCATCATCCAGGCTGGAGGGCAGTGGCTCACTCTTAGCCACGGCAGCCTTGGCCTGCCAGGCTCCAACAAGCCTTTCCCCAGCATTCCAAGGAGCTGGTACAACAGGTGCATGCCACCATGCCTGGCTCAATTGTGATGGAAGGTAAAGATGAGGTCTCACTGAGGTGCCAGTGTGGGTCTCGGCCGGCAGGCTCAGGCTGGCCACTGGCCTCAGCCTCCAAAAGCGCTGAGATGACAAGGCTGAGCCCCCAAGACTGGCCACGATCTTTCATTGAAAATGATCCAGAAGGCCCAGTGCCCAGGCCCATGCCTGGAATCCCAGAAATCTTGAGGCTGAGGTGGGGGAATGGCTGGAGCCCAGGAGCACAAGGCCAGCCCGAGCCACACAGGGAGACCCCATCTCTGCACGCACCCAAACGGGATCAGGGGTCAAGGTGCCAGTCGTCCTGGCTACTCCGGAGCCTGAGGTGGGTGGATCACTGGAGACTGCAATTTTGAGATGAGCGTGGAACAACAGTCATGTCCCTGGGCCCCAGAGCCAGATCCTGTCTCCAAAAACATCAGAATCGTACACAGATTATCAACTGTGCACACTGTGTTAACAGTGGGACTGGCTTTTGAGCCAGAAAAAATGGGACTGGGGGAAGAATAGTTCCTGGGTGAGGGATGTGTCCCTGGCCATTCTTGGCGTAAGGTCCTCATTGCCGAGTCAGCAGGTTGGCCTGCCTGCGACACATTTCTCACCTAGAAGAGGAGAGCTTGCAGGAATGCGTCCAGGTAGCCTCGGGAACTCCCGCACCAAAGTGAGGCAGGCATTGGTCTGGGTTGGGCTGGAAGGTGTCGAGTTGGGGTACCCCCACATGTGGGAGGGATGGGGGAGAAGGTCTGAGGTCATATGTTTGCAATAGAATTTTTCTTTCTTTCTCTTTCTTTCTTTCTTTCTTTCTTTCTTTCTTTCTTTCTTTCTTTCTTTCTTTCTTTCTTTCTTTCTTTCTTTCTTTCTTTCTTTCTTTCTTCTCTTTCTTTCTTTCATTTCCTCACTAGGTTGCCCAGGCTACTCTCAAACTACCCATCTCGGGCCATCCTCTCAGCCTGAGCCTCCCAAACTGCTGCGATCAGAGGCTTTCCATTTGGTCCACATCCTGGTCTTTCTGCCTTGTCCTGAACTCTGGCCTGGAGGCGATACTCCCCTGAGGCCTGTCCTCGCCCAAGGTTTTCTGTGTTTTGCTTGGGGCCTAGGTAGGGGTTTGCTACGGTGTCCACCCTGGTCTCAAGCTCTGGGCTCCGGTCATATTTCCTTCTCATCCTCCCCGAGTGCCAATGGGACAGGTGTGAGTCACCCAGCTGTCTCTGCCCACATGAAAGTTTGATAGTCACGCCTTCCCTTTCCCCGAGGCAACCCCTGGGAGGAGCATGCCAGTTGACCCTGGGGAATGAGGCAGGCAGAGCGGTGGGCACCCAGGAAGAGACACCCCTGTGTCTGGCACTTCCCCTGGGGAGAGATCAGCAGGCAACTCTGGCTGCACTCTGTGGCATCCTGCGTCATCAGAAGGGAGTGGGTCTCATGGTGCAGGGCCACAATAGAGGTGTGGAGGGCATGCGCTGGGGCTCATGTCTCTCATTCGACTTCTAGGAGGCCAAGGTGAGATGATGGCCTGAGCACCCAGGTTTGAGACATGCCCAGGACCCTGGCGAGACCTCATCTCTACAAGAAGCCACAAAAATGACCCCAGCATGGGGTGCACACCTGCCATTTCAGCTACTAGGGAAGCCATGGCGGGAGGATTGCCAGAGCCCAGTCAGTGGGGGCTGTGGTGGCTGACAGCAGGCCCCTGTGCTCTGCCCTGGGTGACGGAGCGGGACTCTGGCTCAGAATAATAGTACCAACCACCACCACCACAACCACATGCCAGGCTTAGGGTCTCAGCCTGGCATCCTGGCACATTGGAGGCCCAGATGAATGGATGGTCTGAGCCTGCCGGTTTCACACCATCCTGGGGCAGACAATGAGACCTCATCTCAGTCACCAAAAATAAATCCAAAGATTAGCGGGGCTTTGTGGTGTAGACCAGTCACTTGGGGGGGCGAGGCACTAGTATTGCCTGAGGCCGGGAGGTGGAGTTCACTGTGTCTGTGAGCATGCCCCTGTGTTCCTGCCTGTGTGACAGAGTGGGATTCTGACTCAAAATAATAATAATCACCGACAGCACCACCACCATCACCCCTGACACCCAGCGTGAGGAATAGCTCTCAGGGATGGGAGAGGAAATGGCACTTTCTGGTCTGAAGTACATGGAAAGTTTCAAAGGTGGACACCAGGCAAGTCCATTCTGCACATTCGGCCGTGTGCCCAAGAAGGCCTGGCTCCACCCTCCACACTCGTGCCCCATGACAAAGATGTGTGTGAGTTCATGGAACAGATGATCCTGAGCTAGGATGGCTGTCGTGCACACATTGATAAAGGAAGTCAGGCAACGCAATGGCCAACTCAGCTTCTGGTCACCCTGTCTTCAACCTTCAGGCAGCGGGAGGGCCCTTCCTCTCTCATTCACTCCATCGTTCCCAGCCCAAGCGGACCTTTCCCTGGGGAGATGTGGATGCACATTATGATGCATGTGTGGAGGCGTCTATTTTGTCACCAGAGTCTCCGTCAGCCAGGTTGGGGTGTGTAGGCATGATCCCAGCTCCCAGGCCCCTGAACTGTGGCATTCAGGTAGTCCTCTCGCCTCGGCCCCCAAACAGCCGGGACTCTGGAGGCCACCACACGTGACTCAATTTCGGGTACCTCTCACAGAAACATGGTCTGGCCAGGTTGCCCAGGCTGGTCTCTGACCCATGGGCCCAGGCAGCCTCCCACCTCGGCCTCCCAGGACATGGAGCTGATGGCCATGACCCACAGTTCTTAGCCTGAACTCGCACGAGCTGTTGGCAGGAGCAATGCAAAGGAACACCATGGGACAGAATCCACCATATCCCATATAGCCAGGACCGCATGCACCACCACAGGCGACCCCAGTGTTTGCATTCTGGGAGAGACAAGGTCTCGCTAAATGGCCCAGGCTGGTCTAGAACTCCTGGGCTCTAGTGATTCCCCCACCTCGGGTTCCAAAAGCCACAGCCCGATTGTCTGCTGCTCCACCATCTTTCAGGAACTCTAGGCCCAAGGCAGGGTTCTCCTTCCCAAATGATCTCTGTCTGCTCATGATGATCACAGCTCCATACAAAAATGGATGCCTTTTTTTTCCTTTTTTCTTTGAGTTGGAGTCTCACTCCATCGCCCAGGCTGGAGGGAGGGGGCTCACTCCTGGCCACCACTGCCTCAGCAGGCCGGTTTCCTGTGAGCCTTTCCCCAGCCTTCTGAGGAGCCAGAACGACAGGCACACGCCATCACACCTGGCTTATTTGGGATGGAGGGTAGAGCCAAGTTCTCCCCAGGTTGTCTGGGGGGGAATTGACCCATGGGCTCATGCCGGCAGTTGGCCTCACCCTCCCAAAGCACTGGGATGGTGAGGCTGAGCCCCCAAGCCTGGCCTCAATCCTTCATCAAAAATGAACCAGAAGACGTGGTGTGGCAGACCATGACTGGAATCCCAGGGCTCTGGAAGGCTGAGGTGGGAGGATTTCTGGAGCCCAGAAGCCCCAAACCAGCCCAGAACATGCTGGGAGATCCCATCTCTGCATCCAGACCAACAGGTGGTCTGGGGTGGAGGTGCCCATTTTTCTGGCCAATCCAGAGGCTAAGGCAGGAGGATCGCTGGAGCCTGTTATTTAGAGGCTTGCTGTGAACAATGGTCGTGTCCCCAGGCCCCAGCCTGGGGCACAGTACAAGACCCTGTCTCCAAAAACATCAGAATCGTACACAGATTCTCAACTTCGCATGGTGTGTTCACAGGGCGACTGGCTTTAGAGCCAGAAAAAATGCGATTGGGGTGAAGAAATGTCCCCGGGTGAGAGATGTGTTCCTGTCCTTTTTTGGCGGAAGGTGCTCATTGCTGAGTCAGAGGGTCGGCCTGCCTGTGGCACATTTCTCACCTCAGAGAGGAGAGCTGTCAGGAACCCGGCCAGGGATCCTCGGGAACACCCACACCAAAGTGATGACAGCCATTTTGGGGGGGTTACGGATAGAAGGCACAGAACTTGGGGGACCCTCACATATTGGAGGGGTGGGGGGGAATGACTGAGGCCAGAAGGATTGCAGGAGAATGGATTTCTTTCTTTCTTTCTTTCTTTCTTTCTTTCTTTCTTTCTTTCTTTCTTTCTTTCTTTCTTTCTTTCTTTCTCTTTCCTTTCCTTCCTAGGTTGACCAGGCTGCTCTCAAACCACCAAAATCAGGCCATCCTCTCAGCCTGGGCCTCTTAAACTGCTACAATCACAGGCTTTCCATTTGAACGACATCCTGGACTTACTGCCTGGTGTCAAACTCTGAGCCGAAGGCGATCCTCCAGCCAAGGCCTGCCCTCACCCAAGGTTTTCTGGGATTTGCTTGGTGTCAAGTTGTGTGGTTGCTCTGGTGTCCAGCCTGGACTCAAGCTCCCAAGTTCCCAAAATCTTTTCGTCTTGGCTTCTCCGAGTGCCGATGATGCAGGCGTGGGTTTCCCTGCTGTCCCCGACCCTGCAAAGGTTTGAGATTCACACACACCCTTTCCCCAAGGTGGCTGTTGGAAAGAGCATGGGTACCACCCTGGGGAATGAGGCATGCGGAGGGGTGGGCACCGTGGCAGAGACACTCCTCTACACCAGGGGCTCCCCTGGGGTCCGGGGCTATTGGAAGGGATTGGGTCTCACAGTAGGGCCCTGAGAAGGGTGTGGAGGCTGGGCGTGGTGCCTCACGCCTGTCATCCTGATGCTGTGCGAGGTTGATCCGAGAGGATGTCCTGAGACCCTGGGTTCGAGACCAGCCCAGTCACCTTGGCGAGAATTCATCTCTACAAGAAGCCAAAAAAATGAGACGACTGTGGTGGCACACACCTGTCATTCTGGCCACTCGTGATGCCGTGGCAGGCGGATTGCCATAGCCCAGCTGGTGGGGATCACAGTGGCCAAGAGCAGGCACCTGTGCTCTGGCCTGGGTCACAGAGTGGGACTTCGACTTAGAATAATAAGACCAACAACCAACTTCACCACAACAAAAGGCTGGGCTCAGTGGCTCAGCCTGGCATCATGGCTCTTTGGAAGCCCAGGTGAGTGGTCAGCCTGAGCCTGCAGGTTCGACACCAGCCCGGGACACAGGGAGAGACCTCGTCTCTGCCTCAAAAATAAATCTAAAGATTAGCCGGGAGTGATGGGGCAGGCCTATAGTTCCAGCCACTTGCGGGGGGTGATGAGGGAGGATCACCTTAGCATGGCAGGTGGAGTCTGCGGTGGCAATGAGCGTACTCCTGCACTCCGCCCTGGGTGACAGAGTGGGATTCCGATTCTAAATAATAGTTATAATCACCACCACCACCACCACTAACCATGCCACCCACGTGAGTATTCACCCTCGAGGATGGGAGAATAAAAGGCACTTTCTGGCCTGTCGTTCATGGGAGGTTACAAAGGAGGCAACCGGCATGTCCGTCCCGTGACTTCAGCCATGCACCCCAGAAGGTCTTCCTCCACCCTCTACACTCGTGTGGCACAACAAAGACGTGTGTGAGCTCATGGAACAGACGGTTCCGAGGTTGGGCGGCCATCGGGGACAGAGCGAACCAGGTGGTCAGTCTACGCCACATCCAGACCAGGTTCCAGTTGCCTTGTCTTCCACCTTCAGGTGGGGGGAGGGGCCCTTAAACTCCCAATCTCTCCATCGTCCCCCGCCCTCAGAGACCTATCTCTGGGGTCATGGACGCTGTTGTGATGCAAGTAGGAGGTGTCATTTACGTTGACGGAGTCTCCATTGGCCAGACTGGGGAGCGGCAGCATGATTGTGTCTCCTGGGAACTTCAGCTGAGGGTGGTACTCCTGCCTCAGTTCCCAAGCTGCTGGGATTCCAGGGCAGACCACACCTGACTCAATTTTGGGGACCTCTCACCGAGACAAGGTCTGGCCATGTCGCTCGTGCTGGACTCCCACCCCTGGGCACAGGCAGCCTGCCGCCTTGGCCTCCCAGAGAGGGGGATGACGATTGTGAGCCACGGTGTCTGGCCTGGACTTGCACATTCTGTTAGCATGAGCGATGTTAAGGAATGCCCAGGGACAGAGACCACCGCTTCCCTTGTAGCTGGGACTGCGGGTGCCATCATGCGTGATTCCAATGTTTACATTCCAGGGAGCAATGAGGTTTCGCTATGTGCCCCAGGCAAGTCTCAAAATCTCATGCTCCAGTGGTCACCCACCATGGCCTCCCAGAGCCACAACCCAATTGTCTGCCAATCCACTGTCTTTCGGGAACTCTAGGCCCAAGGCTGAGGCCTCCTTCCCAAATGATCTCTGTCTGTTCACAATGATCCCAACTGCATACACAAATAAAATTTCTCCTTTTTTCTTTTTTCTTTTTTTCTTTCAGTAGCCCAGGTTGGAGAGTGGTGACTCAATCCTGGCCACAACAGCCTCGGCCTGCTGGGCTCTGGTGATCCTTTCCCAGGGCTTCTGGGGAGCTGAAATGACAGGCACGCACTACCATGCCTGACTCATTTAGGATGGAGGGTAGAGATGAGGTTCGCCAAGGTGCATGGGTGTGTCTCAGCCTGTGGGCTCAGGCCAACCACAGGCCTCAGCCTCTCAAAGCACTGGGATGATGAGGCTGACCCTCCGAGCCCAGCCTCAATTCTTCATCGAAAACAAACCAGAAAACCTGGCGTGGCAGCTCATGCATGGAATTCCAGGACTCTAGGGAGCTGAGACGGGAGTATGGCTAGAGCCCAGGAGCCCCAGACCAGCCTGTGCCATGCAGGAAAACCCTGTCTCCACACCCCTCTGAACAGGGTGTCTGGGTTTGAGGTGCCCATCATCCCAGGCACCCGGAGGCTGAGGTGGGAGGATCACCAGAGACTGCGATTTCGAGGCTAGCAGTGAATGACGGTTGTGTCCCTGGGTCCAAATCTGGGCAACAGAACCAGACCCTGGCTCCAAAAACATCAGAATCATACCCAGATTCTCAACTGTACTTGCTGTGTTCACAGGGTGACTGCACTTAGAGCCAGGAGAAATGGGATTGGGGGAAAGATATGTCCCTGGGTTAGGAATGTGTCCCTGGTCTTTCTTGACAGAAGGTCCTCATTGCCAAGTTGGATGGTTGGCCAGCCTGGGGCACATTTCTCCCCTCAGAGTGGAAGGCCAGCAGTAACCCAGCCAGGTAGTAGGGAACTGCAGCACCAAAGCGGGGGAACCCATTGTGGGGGATTGGTGCTGGAAGGTGCCAAGGTTGGGGGACCCTCATATGTGGGGGGGTGGAGGAAAGACTGAGGGCAGAAGGTTTGCAGAAGAATGCATTTTTCTTTCTTTCTTTCTTTCTTTCTTTCTTCCTTCCTTCCTTCCTTCCTTCCTTCCTTTCTTTCTCTCTCTCTCTCTCTCTCTCTCTTTCTTTCTTTCTTTCTTTCTTTCTTTCCTCACTAGTTTGCCTAGGCTGCTCCCAATCCACCCAACTCTAGCCATCCTCTAGGCCTGGTCCTCCCTAACTGCTGGGATCACTAGCTTTCCATTTGTTTGACATCCTGGTCTTCGGGCCTGGTCTTGAACTCTGTCCCAGAGTTGATCCCTCTACCGAGGCCGACCCTCATCCAGTGTTTTCTGGGTTTTGCTTGTGGTCGAGGTCGGGGGTTGCTATGATATCCAGCCTGGTATCAAGCTCCCAGGCTTTGGCCATCTTTCCATCTCGGACGCCCAGAATGACGAGGAGACAGGCATGAGTTGTCCCGCCATCCCCAAACCCCCAACGGTTTGAAAATCACACCTTCCCTTTCCCCATGACGGTCCCTGGAAGAGCGGTGGTTCACCCTGGGGAACGAGGTGGGCAGAGTGGTGGGTGACCCAGTGGAGACATGCCCCTGGACCAGGCACTTCCCCAATTGAGGGTTTGGCTGGTGACTCCAGCCACTCTCTCCAGGGTCCCAGGTCGATGGAAGAGAGCATGTCTCATGGTGGGGCCCCAAAAGGGGTGTGGAGCCGGGTGCAGGTGCTCATACCAGTTATCATGGTGATCTGGGAGGCCAAGGCGAGAGGATGGCCTGAGACTCCCTGTTGGAGACCAGCCTGGGAACCTTGGTAAGACCTCCTCTCTACAAGAAGCTAAAAAATGAACCAATCACGGTGGCTCATGACTGTTGTTATGCCCACTCAGGAGACCACATCGGGAGGATTGTAGAAGTCCAGTTGGTGGAGGCCATGGTGGCAGAGGGGAAGCCCCTGCACTCTGGCCTGGGAGACATAGCAGGACTTTGACTCAGAATAATAATACCAACCACCACCACCACCACAACCACAGGCTGGGCTCATTGACTCAGACAGGCATCTTGGTCATTTGGAAAACGAGGTGAGTGGACGTCCTGAGCCTGGGCATTCGACACCAGTCTGGGACACAGGGCAAGACCTTGTCTCAGGCATCAAAAATAAATACAAAGATTAGCCTGGCATAGTGGCCCAGGCCAATGGTTACAGCCACTCAGGGGGCCGAAGTGGGATGATTCCCTGAGTCTGTCAGGTGGAGTCCCTGGTGGTCGAGATCATGCCCCTGTGCTCTGGCCTGGGTGACAGAGCAGGATTCCTTCTCTAAATAATAATATGGAGCACCACCACCACTACACTTGCCACCTCACTTGAAAATTCACCCTCAGGGATGGGAGAGGAAAAGGCACTTTCCATCCTGTCATTCTTAGGTGGTATCAAAGGTGGCCACTGGGCACGTCCATCCCATGCCTTTGGTCATGCGTCCCAGAAGGTCTGCCTCCACCCTCCACACCCGTGCCCCACAGAAAAAATGTGTGTGAGCTCAAGGAACAGACGGCCCAGAGCTAGGGCAGCTGATGGGCACAGCGTGATCAAGGTGGTCCAGCAAAGCCATGCCCAGCTCAAGTTCCGGTCACCCTGTCAGACACCTTCGGTCAGGATAGGAACCTTCTTATCCTGATCACTCCATCGTCCCTTGCTCACGTTGACCTTTCACTCGGGATTCATGAAGGCCCATCAGGACGCACGTGGGAGGTGTTTTTTTTGGTCACCGGAGTCTCCATCTGCAGGGCTGGGGCTCAGGGGCACAATTGTGGCTTCTGGGGCCTAGAACTGTGAGCCTCAGGTGGTCCTCCTGCCTTGGCCTCGAGCAGGCGGGACTCAGGGGCTACCACGCCTGACTTGATTTTGGTGACCTCTCGCCGAGACAAGGTCTTTGTCACCTTTGATGGTCTCCAACCCCTGGGTTCAGGAAGCCTCTCTCCTCGGCCTCCCAACCACATACAAATGGATGCTCTTCTCTGTTTTCCTTTTTTCTTTGAGTTGGAGTCTGACTCCATTGCCCAGGTTGGATGGTGATGGCTCACTCTCGGCCAGCGCAGCATCAGCCACCTGGGTTCCGGCGAGCCTTTCCACGACCTTCCAAGCAGCCAGAAAGACAGGCATGCACCGCCATGTCCAGCTCATTGTGGATGGAGGGTAGAGACGAGGTCTCACTGAGGTTCCCCAGCAGATATCAGCCCACAGGCTTGGGCCGGCAGCTGGTCTTGTCCTCCCAATGGGCTGGTATGATGAGACTGAGCTGCGGAGCCTAGCCTCGATCCTTTGTCGAAAACAAACCAGAAGATCTAACGTGGTGGCTCACACCTGGGATTCCAGTGCTCTGGGAGGCAGAGAAGGGAGGATGGCCAGAGCCCAGGAGCCCAAGACCATCTCGTACCACGCAGGGAGACCCCGTCTCCACACCCATCCAAACAGTGGGTCTGGGGTCGAGATGCACATCGTCCCAGCCGTTCCAGAGACCGAAGTGGGAGGTTCACTGAAGCCCATGATTGCACAGCTGGTGGTGAATGACGGTCATGTCACCGAGCCCCAGCCTGGGTCACAGAGCCAGAACCTGTCACCATGTACATCTGAATCATACACAGATTCTCAACTGCGCATGGTGAGTTCACAGGGCGACTGGCTTTAGAGGCAGGAAAATGGGATTGGGGCAAGAAATGTCCCCAGGTGAGGGATGTTTCCCTGGCCTTTCTTGCTGAAAGGTTTCTGTTTCCGAGTCGGAGGGTTGGAGAGTCTGGAGCACATTTCTCACCTCAGAGAGGAGATTCGGAAGGTTCCTAGCCAGGCAGCCTCGGGAACTCCCATACCAAAGCAGGGACAGCCTTTGGGGGTGTTGGGCTGGAAGGTGCCGAGTTTTGGGGACCCTCATATGTGGAGTGGGTGATGGGGAAGGACTGAGGGCAGAAGATTTGCAGGAGAATGGATTTCTTTCTTTCTTTCTTTCTTTTTCTTTCTTTCTTTCTCTCTTTTCTTTCCTCACTAGGTTACCCAGCTTGCTCTCAAACCCCCCAACTGAGGCCAAACTCTCGGCCTGGGCCTCCCAAACTGCTACAATCACAAGCTTTCCATTTGGCCAACATCCTGGTCTTCCTTTCAGGTCTTGAATTCTGGGCCATAAGTGATTCTCCCACCGAGGCCTGCCCTCACCCAAGGTTTTCTGGGTTTTGCTTGGGGTCGAAATGGGGCTTGCTATGCTGTCCAGCCTGGTCTTGAACTCCCAGTATATGGCCATCTTCATGTCCCAGCCTCCCTGAGTGCAGAGGAGACAGGTGTCAGTAGTCCTGCCATCCCTTCCTCCTGGAAGGTTTGAGAGTCACGACCTCCCTATCCCTGATGCGAACCCTGAGAGGAGCAAGTGGGTCCACCCTGGGAAACGAGGAGTGTAGAGGGCTGTGTGCCCCAGTGGAGACACGCTCCTGAAACAAGTGCTCCCCCTGAATGAAGTCTCGACAGGTGATTCTATCCACCCTCTCTGAGGTCCAGGATCATTGGAAAGGAGTGGTCTCCCAGTGGGGCCCCGAGAGGGCTGTGGAGGCTGGGCTCAGGTGCTCACACCTGTCATTCCGGCACTCTGGTAGGCCGAGGTGAGAGGATGGCCTAAGCCCCTGGGTTTGAGACCAGCCCGGGCACCTTTGCAAGACCTTGTTTCTATAAGAAGCCAATAAAATGAACACAGCATGGTGGCTCACACCTGTCGTTCTGGTCATTCAGAAGGCTGAAGCAGGAGGATTGCCAGAGCCCATCCATTGTAGGTCGCAGTGGCTGAGAGCAGTCACATACACTCCAGCCTGGATGACCGAGTGGGATTCAGACTCAACATAATAATACCACCAACCAGCACCACCACAACCTCCAACTGGGCTCAGGGACTCATCCTGGCATCTCAGAACTTCAGAGAACCAGGAGAGTGGATGACCTGAGGCTGTGGGTTTGACACCAGCCCAGAACATGGTGCAAGACCTCTTCTCAGTCATCAAAATTAATTCCAAATATTAGCCGGGCATGGTGGCACAGGCCTGTCATTCCAGTCACTCGGGGACCCCATGTGGTAGGATCACAGGATTCCAGCAGGTGGAGTCTGCAGTGGCCATGAGTCAGCCCCAGTGCTCTGGCCTGGGCGGCAGAGTGAGATTCCGACTCCAAATAATAATAAACACAAACAGCATCACCACCAACACTCCTGCCACCCAGTGCGAGGAGTCATCCACAGGGATGGCAGAGGAAAAGGCACTTTATGGCCTGTCGTTGGTGGCGGGTTTCAACATTGGTCATCGGGCACATCCATCCCATACCTTTGGCTATGTGCCCCAGGAGGCCTGCCTCCAACCTCCACACTTGTGCCCTGCTACAAAGATGTGTGTGAACTCACGGAATAGATGGCCCCTGCTAGGGTGGCCGTTGGGCACAGAGCAGTCAAGGCAGTCTGGCAATGTCACGGCTAGTCCAGGTTCCAGTCACCCGGTCTGGAAATTTGGGGTTGGGGGAGAGCCCCTTCCTCTCCCAATCACTCCATCATCCCCCACCCATGCGGACATTTCGCTGGATACCCATCGTGACACATGTGGCAGGTATCTTTTTTTCACAGGAATCTCCGTCCGCCAGGCTGGGATGTGGCTGCACAATTGTGGCTTCCGGGGCCATGACCTGCCGGTCTCAGGCGGTTCTCCCAAGCCCTGGTTGCTAATTTAGGGTCAGAATCCCCAGGCATCAATAATTTAAGATACCAATTATCTCGGTCATTTGCCGTTTTGGGAAGAAAATAGGGGCTATCAATTACCATAGCTTTTGTACAGGGGTTTAAAGAACCCGAAATATCAAGTGACTGTTCTGATTTTTTAGGTAAATTAAAATATATTGGAGGAGACCTAAAACTACCTGAAAAAGAAAAATTATGATTAATAACAGTTTTGACTTGTGATGAAAAAAGGGTGTGGCCTCCTAATAAAGAGGAATTATTAAAATAGTAATAATCTCAGCATCTCTTGTAACAGGCTGGAACACTGGAGGGTTTGGGATATAAGCCCAATAAGAATTTTGCTGAGTAAATACAGCCCACCTGGCATGCTATAATAGCCAGTATAGCAACAAAAACAGTAGAGGGAGTGAGAGAACTGTTTTGAGAGTGAATCAGATCCTTGGCATAGTGAGCGAGCACCTTGATTTGCCCCAGTGTGGGCAGTCTGCTCTGTCTAGACAAAACAGTTTAAAGTAATGTCTGGGTTGAGGCATGGGAGACAACAAACTATTAGATGTCTTTGGTTGAGTTGGTGGACATTGAAGTGGTTGTTGAATGGTGAGATGCTTCAGCTTTGGCACCAACAGCTTCTCTTCATCATCTGCATCCAACTCAGAATCATGGCATGATTTATGTCTCATCTGGCTGTACCTCGATGGGGGTGGAGGGCTGGATATGCCTAATTAGATGGTTTGGTACCTAAATATGTGAGGGTAAGTCCTGGGGAAAAACACAAGCATATTCCCTCCTGCATGCTAAAAGGACATCTGGCCCCTTTCATTGACCTGTAAGATCTTTCCATTTTATCATTGGTTTAACAGTATTCTCAGGACTCCAAAGTCTTATCATAGTTGAATGCCCTGGAGGGTCCAAACTGAGATGATTAAAGACAAACATAGCATGATTTACAATATGATGGGGAGAACTATATTTGAATTCTCCTTTGTGCATTTAATTATTTGATTTTTTTATCTATTAATAGGCTCTCTCAACTATAGCTTGACCTTGAGGGTTATATGGAATTCCTGTAGAATGTGAGATGTCAAACTGGGTACAAAATGACTGAAAAGCTTTGGATGCATAAGCACAAGCATTATCAGTTTTTAATTGTTTAGGAATACCCATCTGTCAAAAACAAAATAATAAATGTTGGACTACATCTTTATAGGCTTCCCCAGTTCTGGGCGAGGCTAAAATAACATGGGAAAATGTATCCACTATCACATGTAGAAATGACAATTTTCCAAAATTTGGAAATGAGTAATATCCATTTGCTACAAAATATTAGGATTTAATCAATGGGGATTAACTCTTGAGGGGAGGGGTGTCGGGGTGCCAGCCCCGACCAAGGGTGGGTTAGGACCACAACTGTGAATCAAGAGAGAGAAGAGACCACTCAGCGGCAGTTCTTCTGGGAACAGTCTGATCAGGACTGAAGCCAAATTTTATTTGGACTCCTATCAACTTATATATCTTTTTTCTATACCCTCCATCAGTATGATAATCACTTGTTGGGGGCGTACAAATTCTTATGCAAATTACACATCACAAGACCATCATGAGACCATCACGAGACTTGCAAGTTCCAAGCAAACAATTACAATTCCATGATGCATGATGTGTTTCACAAAACTTACATTAAATTTACAGGTGTACAATTTCAATACAGATTGTTCAAAGTGTTTTCCATAATGTTCAATAAATCATTCACACTATACTTTTTGTTCCAGACCCTGATTAATACAAAAACTTTTCTAAGTTAAATCCAATTTTACTGACTCCTAATATTTTTAACGATTAATATTATCAACTTAACACTATACTATAATCTATAAGTTTACTTAAATGACTCAGTTATTCTTTTAATCTATTATGGTTCAACGCAGTGTCCTGTAATTTTATAACTATTAAAGCTTATTTATAAAACCTTACCATGACTTAAATGAATTTCTTATGTCTAAACTTTAATTTTTCTAATGATTGACCTTTAATACTATGCTATATCCTATTAAGCTAATACCTTATCATTAATTCTTTTATAAATCGTATAGTAACTATTATATTTGAAAAATGTAGCCAAAGGAAACAAAACAGCAAGCACACATTTACTCAAATATACTCTAAAATGTAACTATAAGTGTATATGTATATATTTTATCCTAACAAGTCTACTCTAGAAATCAAATAGTAGCTGTCACACTCTTGAATAAGGAAATGCATGGCCATCATGGCCTCGGGCAGAGTTTCGGTATGAAACAAAAGCAAGGAAATGCATTGCCTTCATGTTAATGGCTTTGGGTGAAGCAAACAGTTTCGGCTGAAGCAAACAGTTTCTGTATGTAACGAAACAAAAGCAAGGAAATGCATAGCCTGTAACGAAACAAAAGCAATCGTTCTGCCTGGCTAGGGGCAGGGCAATAAAACTATTATGGTAATTTAGTTTCTCATCCTAGCTTTAGGGGAATCTGCTTTCAGGAACAAGAGCTGACTCACCAGTCTACCAGGAAATAGAAGTTTGAAAATATCTAGAAAGAAATACAACTTAGAAGGGACAAGGTCATATAATTCTGCTGTGCAACTTCCCATCAGGTGTATAGAGATTTTACTTATAAGTTTTACTGCCATGTATGAACACTGGTCACTAATCACATGCCAATATTATAGGTATAACTGATATCCTATGTCAGAGGCAATCTTCCAGATGAGCCTTTACAGGCCTCAGCCATGTAGCTGTAGATGTTGGCTCCCAACAGAGGGGGTTATTAGATATAGGTCATGAAGAACCATTTATTATCATTTGTCCAGCCATTTCTCTTAGAATATGAAACTGGTGCCTTAAAGCTGCAGCGTTTTGGTGATAAATTTTATGGGATTGCTGAGCTTGATTGACTAAAGAATGTACAAGGATAGGACACATGACCGATTTTGTTAAGGCATCTGCTAATAGATTACCTTGATGTAGAGGTCCAGGGAGTCCTGAAGGAAATCTAATATGACCTATGAAAAATGGTTCGTTTCTAACAATTATTAGTTTCTATAATTGGATAACTAAATCAAGAATAGTTGTATTAACAGGAATGGTGGCTGTTTTAATATGAGGAAACAGCCGTTTTATATAAAAGGAATCAGTATAGAAAGACAATTTTCTCCTCTTAAATCAAGATGATAACAAATCACAATCCCTCCTTCCCTGGTGCGACTTGCCAGAAGTTTTTTGATGCCAATGGGCAAATTTAAATTATCTGGATATTTTCCTTCATGATACCTAGCTGCTTCTTCAAGTTTCCCTTATCCTCATCATCAACAGGGGCAGTGGCTAACATAGCCTGGGAAAGAACAGGGATTAATAAGGGAGTTCTTTCACCTGGTTCCTCTTTACTTTAATGGGCATTTTATCAACCTTTTGTTGTGGAATTAAGACATCTCTAATTATATTCCATAATGCAAAAGTGTCTACAAAGACTCATTATGGACCGTGGAGCGTGTAATACAGTTTCAATTTTTCCCAAAACTTTGTCCATGTTTCAAGTTAATGATGCCTTCTTCAGGGAACCAGGGTCATGGTTCTTGCACAAAAAGGAGAAAACGAGATAATCGTGTATAGAAAACTTTATTTAATTATATTTTTGGGGAGTTGGAGTCTCACTCTGTTACCCAGACAGGAGGTGCAGTGACTGGGCCACTGCATCCTCGACCTGCTGGGATCTGGCAAGCCATCTGCCTCAGCCTTCTGAGTAGCCAGAATTACAGGAAAGCGCTACCATGCCTGCCTGATTTTTTGATTTATTGTAGAGATGAAGTCTCGCCAACTTGCCCATGTGGGTCTCAAACCCGCGAGCTCAGGCAATCCACTCACCTCACCCTCCCAAAATGCGGGATTACTGGCTAAGCCACCAAGCCCGGCTTAGAAGAAATTTCAATTCCTCTTTTAGAAAGCATATGCATCAAAATACTTATGAAAAATTTTCTTTCTTTAAATTCATTCTGGACCATGATCATATCACAGCTCTAAAACTGCATACCCTTCCTAGCTCTGCCTGTTTCAACAGAGGGGTCTGCAGCACCCTAGGTAAGTTCCGATCCCTTACAATTAAAGTAAGGGTTACCTTTCAGGTCCCTGTTAGGGCGCCACTTGCCAAAGTCAAACTCCAGCAGGTCAGGGTTTCCTGAAGGAGGAACAACTTTGATGTAGGAAAAAACTTGGACATGGACTCTGTTGTTATGCAGAACAGATGCCAATTTATTTTTCTTTGCCATTTCTTTTTATACTTTTAGTTACATACAGTTTGGCCTTCAAACTCAGACGTATTTATTTTGTTTGATCATTGTTATAAACGTGATGAAATACTGTCTATCTTCCCTCAAATTTGTGACAACGTATCCACAAATAGAATCTTTAAAGCATGTAATTTTTCACAGCGTGTTTTCTCAAACTATTAACCCTAACCATCTAAACTTTTAACAACTTAATGCGTAACTTATGTTTTCCTAACATTTTATTTTTTCTAAATACAATTACAAAGCCTTTTCTACTATTTCAACCTTTCTATATTAATCACCTACTCTAAAATGCAAAAAGTTATTGTATACTGCAAATTATAGGGCCACCCATCTGTTTTCTTGCATAAATGGCCACACCTAAAATTAAAACACTCCTAATCATCACAGCAACGTTTCCGTTATGCTAAAAATACCTATATAACACTTCACAAATAGTAAAATGAAAACAACACTCCCAAAGCTCTCTAATTAGCAACCAACTTGAAAAAGTATAACTAAGAAGCCTATTATGATGTCAAACTTGATGTTTATAATTTGCGTCTATAGTCCCCTGAGAGGGATAAAGAGAGCCATGACACACATTCAGCCCTAGGTCCTCAGGGGAAGGAGAGTACCACCCGCATTTTTTAACCATTTTTGTGTGTTCAAACACCAAAAGGGTGGGGACAGAGAAACTCAAGTGGAGGGTCATATCTTGGCAGAAAAATTTCCATTTCACTCATTGCTTGTTTCTATTAATAGATTCTTTTAATGGACCACTATTTTTCTGAATCCCCAACTCCTTGGATAGCAACAGTGAACATAACAAGATGAGGAGAAGAAGCAGGGCCGATGGCGACCTAGAATGGCCCTGCAACCTGGGGTCTTCGGTTTTACAGACCCTGTCAATGTGAAGGCCTCTGAGGCTGGCTCCTGACACCTGGTCATTGGAAGGGTGTGGGCCTTGTGGTGGGGCCCAGAGAGGGATTTGGAGGTCAGGTGCTGGGGCTCACGCCTGTCATCCTGGCGATCTGGGAGACTGAGACAAGAGGATGGCCTGAGCCCCCAGGTTCAAAACCAGCCCGGGCATCTTGGCAAGATCTTTTCTCTACAAAAAGCCAATAAAATTAGCAAAACATGGTGGTGCACACCTGTTGTTCTGGTCACTTGGGAGGCCATGGCAGGAGGATCAGTGGAGCTCAGTTTGTGAAGGCCTCAGAGGCCGACAGTGGGTCCTAGTGTTCTGGCCTGGGCGACAGAGCAAGACTCTGATTCAGAATAATACCAAACTCCACCACCACCACAACCACAGGCTGGGCTCAGCACTCAACCTGGCCTCCCAGCTTTTGGAGGGCCAGGGAATGGATGACCTGAGCCTGTGAGTTCAACACCTGCCTGGGACATGAGGAGAGACCTTGTCTCGGTTCATCAAAAATAAATCCAAAGATTAGCCAGGTGTGGTATCGCAGTCCTGTATTTCCAACCACTCTTGGGTTCTATGTGGGACTATTGCCTGATCCTGGCAGGTGCTGCCCACCCTGGACGTAACCGTGCCCCTGTGCTCTGGCCTGGGAGACAGAGCGGGATTTTGACTCCAAATAATAATCACCACCACCACCACCACCACCAACCTGCCATCCAGAACAAAGAGTCATCCTCAAGGATATGAGAAGAAAAGGCACTTTCTGGTCTGTTGTTGCAGGAGGTTTCAAAGGTGGCCACTGGGCATGTTCAGCCCACACCTTTGGCCACATGCCCCAGAAGGCCTGACTTCACTTTCCACACAAGCCCGGGTTGCTCTCCAATCCCTGGGCTCAGGCAATCTCCTGCTTTGATCTCCCAGGGCATGGGGCTGACGGCCATGAGTCATGGTTCCCAGCCTGAACTCATGCGTTCTGTCGGTGGAGTGATGCAAAGGAATGACCCGGACAGAGGCCACCACATTCCATGTAACTGGGACTGAGGGAGCCAACATGAGCGACTTCAATGTCTGCATTCCAGGGAGTGACGAGGTCTTGCTAAGTGGCCCAGTCTAGTCTTGAACTCCCAGGCTCCAGCAGTCCCCTGATTTGGCCTCCTGAAACCACATCCTGATTCACTGCTTATTGACTGTCTTTCAGGAACTCCATGAAAAAGACTACAGCTTCCATCCCCAATGATCTCTGTTTGTTTACAATGATACGAACTCCATACACAAATGGTTGCTCTTCTTTGATTTCCTTTTATTTTTTATTTCTTGAGTCAGAGTCTCACTCCTCACACAGGCTGGAGGATAGTGGCTCACTCCAGGCCAGTGCAGCCTCAGCCTACCAGGCTCCAACTTGCCATCACCCAAAGGCCTTCTGAGAAGCCAGATCAATAGAGGTTGAGCACCCGATCCTGGCCTTGATCCTTCATCTAAAGTGAACTAGAAGGCTGGACACAACAAGCCATACCTGGAATACTAGTGCTCTGGGAGGTCGAATCTGGAGGATGGCTGTAGCCCATGATGTGAAGGTCAGCCTGGGCCTTTCAGGGAGAGCCCGTCTATGCATCTATCCATAGAAGGGGTCTGGGGACGTGGTGCCCAACTTCCCAGCCACTACAGACACTGAGGTGGAAGAAATGCTGGAGCCCACAATTTGGAGGATGGCAGCAAATGATGGTCATGTCCCCAGGCCCCAGCCTGGGCCACAGAGCCAGACCCTGACTCCAAAAACATGAGAATCGTACAGATTCTCAAACGCACATGGTGTCCTCAAAGGGCGACTGGCTTTAGAAACAGAAAAAATGGGACTTGGGGGAAGAAATGTCCCTGGGTGAAGGACGTGTTCCATGCCTTTCTTGGTGTAACATCCTCGTTGCTGAGTCGGAGGTCCGGCCTGCCTGGCACATATTTCTCATCTCGAAGAGGAGAGTCAGCAGGAACCTGGCCAAGGAGTCTCTGGAACACCCACACAAAGGTGGTGGCAGCCATTGGATGGGTTGGGGCGGTAAGGTGCCGAGCTCGGGAGACCCATGTATGTGGGGGCAGTGGAGGGGGGAGGAACTGAGGGCAGAAGGTTTACAGGCAAAAGAATTTCTTTGTTGACTTACATTTTCCTTCCTTCTTTCTTTCTTTCTTTCTTTCTTTCTTTCTTTCTTTCTTTCTTTCTTTCTTTCTTCCTATCTTTCTTTTCTTTCTTTTTTCTTCCTTTCTTTCTTTTTTTCTTTCAGTCTTACTTTCTTCTCTTTCTTTTCTTTCCTTTTCTCACTAGGTTGTCCAGGCTGCTCTCAAACTGCCCAACTCGGGTCATCCTCTCAGCATGGGCATTCCAAACCGCTGCGAAAACAGACTTTCCATTTTGTTGACATCCTTGTCTCCCTGCCTGGTCTTGAACTCTGGGCCGTAGGAGATCATCCTGCCGAGCCCAGCCTTCACCCAAGAATTTCTGGAATTTTCTTGGGGTCATGGTGGGGGCTGGCTATGTTGTCCATCCTGTTCTCGAACTACTGGGCTCTGGCCATCGTCCCATCTCAGCCTGCCCGAGTGCCAAGGAGACAGGTGTGAGTTGACAGGCCATCCCTGCTCCCCTGATGGTTTGAGTATCACACCTTCCCTTTTTCTGAGGTGACCCTTCAGAGGGGCAAGCGTGTCCACCATGGGGAATGGGGTGGGCAAATGGGTGGGCACCCAGGTGATGACACGCCCCTGCATCAGGCCCTCCCCCAGGGGAGGGCTCAGCAGATGACTGCAGCCACCCTCACTGGGGTCCCAGGTTGTCAGAAGGCAACAGTCCTCATGGTGGGTCCTGAGAGGGGTGGGCAGGTAGGGCGTGGTGGCTCAGGCCTGTCATCCTGGTGTTCTGAGAGGCCAAGGTGAGAGGATGGACTGAGCCCCTGGGTTCAAGACAAGCCCGGGCACCTTGGTGAGACCTCGTTTCTACAAGAACCCAATAAAATGATCCAAGCATGTTTGTGCATACCTATCATTCTGGTGACTCAGGAGGCTGCGGGAAATGGATAGCCGGAGCCCTGATGGTGGAGGCTGCATTTTCCGAGAGCAGGCCCATGCACTCTGATCTGGGTGACAGAGCAGGACACTGACTCAGAATGATAATATTAACCACCACCACCACCACAACTTAGGGGCTCAGGCTGGCTTCCCAGACCTACAGAGGCACAGGTAAGTGGACGGCCTGAACCTGTGGGTTTGACACCAGCCCGGGATATGGGATGAGACCTTGTCTTGGTCATCAAAATAAATCCAAAGAGTAGCCGGGAGTGGTGGTGCAGGTCTGTGGTTCCAGAAACTCTGGGGGCCGAGGTAGGAGAATTTCTTGAGCCTGGCAGGTGGAGTCTTCAGCGGCCGTGAGTGTGCCCCTGCACTCCAGCCTGGGTGACAGAGTGGGATTCCAACTACAAATAATAATAATCACAATCACCACCAGCATCATCACCCCTGCCACCTAGCGCGAGGAGTCACCCTCAGGGATGGGAGAGAAAAAGGCACTTTCTGGTCTGTCATTCACAGGAGGTTTCAAAGGTTGCCACTGAGCATGTCAATTTCGCACATTGGGCCATGTGCCCCAGAAGGCCTGCCTCCAACCTCCACATGTGCCCACAGCAATGACATGTGTGAGCTCATGGAACAGAGGACACCTAGCTAGTGTATCCTTCGTGCACAGAGCAATCAAGGCAGCCCATCAACGTCATAGCCAGCCCAGGTTCCGGTTGCCTTTTCTGCCACCTTCGGGAGGGGGAGGGCCCCTTCCTCTCTCGATCACTCCATTGTACATCGCCCATGTTGACCTATCCCTGGGGAGCTGTGGATGCCCATCATGATGCACGTGAGAAGCGTCTGTTTTGTTTCTGCAGTCTCCATCTGCTGGGTTGTGGGATGGCGGCATGATTGTGGCTCCTGGAGCCTTGACCTGATGGACTCAGGCTGTCCTCCCGTCTCGGCTTCTGAGCAGCTGGGACTCTGGGGACCACCGTTCCTGACTCAATTTTGGGGACCTCTCACTGAACCGAGGTCTGGCCACGTCGCCCAGACTGGTCTTCAACCCCTGGGCTCATGGAGACTCCCACTTCTGCCTCCTAATGCGTGGGGCTGATGGCCATGTGTTACAGTGCCTGGCCTGGTCTCGCACATTCTGTCAGTATGGGCGATGCCAAAGAAAGCCCCATTATGGAGGCCACCACATCCCATGTAGCCAGGACTGTGGGCACCTCCACATGTGACTCCAGTGTCTGTATTCCAGGGAGTGACTAGGTCTTGATATTTGGCCCATGTTTGTCTCAAGCTCTCGGGCTCCAATAGTCCCCTGCCTCAGCATCTCAAAGGCACAACCCGATTGTCTGCTGATCCACTGTGTTTCGGGTATTCTAGTTCCAAGGCTGGGGCCTCCTTCTCAAATGATCTCTGTCTGTTCATGAAGATCACAATTTCATACACAAATGAATGCTCTACATTTTTTTTCATTTTTTTCATTTTTTCCTTTACTTCTTTAAGTAGGAATCTAACTCAGTCACCCAGGCTGGAGGGCAGTGTCTCACTGCTGGCCACCACACCCTCGGCCCACCGAGCTCTGGCGAGCCTTTACCTGGCCTTCTTAGGAGCAGGAACAGCAGATGTGCACCACCACGCCCACCCCATTTGGGATGGAGGGTAGAGGCGAGGTCTCGCGCATTTGTCCAGACGGGTCTTGACCCACATGCTCAGGCCAGCTGCTGATCTCAGCTTCAAAAGCGCTGGGATGACGAGGCTGAGACCCTGAGCCTGGCCTCAATCCTTCATCAAAAACGAACAAGAAGGCCTGGTGCAGCGTCCCACACCTGGAATCCCAGCACTCTGGGAGTCTGAGGTGGGAGGATGGCTGGAGCACAGGAGCCCATGGCCAGACTGGGAGATGTAGGGAGACTCCATTTCCACACCCATCCAAACAAGGTCTGGGATCGAGGTGCCCATCATTCTGGCCACTCTGGAGCCTGAGGCTGAAGGATCTCTGAAGCCTGCGAACTTGAGGTTGGCAGAGAATGACGGTCATGTCCATGAGTCTCAGCCAAGGGTCACAGAGACAGACACTGTCTCCAAAAACATCAGAATCTTACACAGATTTTCAACTACGCATGCTGTGTTCATAGGGTGAGTGGTTTTAGAGCCAGGAACAATGGGATTGCAGGGGAAGAAATGTCCCTGGGTGAGGGATGTGTCCCTGACCTTTGTTGGCAGAAGGTCCTCATTGCCAGGTTGGATTGTTGGCCTGCCTGGGGCATATTTCTCACCTCAGAGAGGAGAACCCAGCCAGGGAGCCATGGGAAGTCCCACCCCAAAGTGGGGGCAGCCATTGGGGGGATTGGGCCTGGAAGGTGCTGAGCTTGGGGACCCTCACATGTGGGGTGGCAGGGAGGAAGGACTGAGGGCAGAATGTTTGCGAGAGAATCTTTCTTTCTTTCTTTCTTTCTTTCTTTCTTTCTTTCTTTCTTTCTTTCTTTCTTTCTTTCTTTCTTTCTTTCTTTCCTTACTAGTTTGCCCAGGTTGCTCTCAAACCACCCAACTCAGGCCATCCTCTCAGCCTGGGCCTCCCAAACTGCTGCAGTCATAGGCTTTGCATTTGGTCCGCATCCTGGTCTTCCTGCCAGTTCTTGAGCTCTGGGTTGGAGGTGAACCTCCCGCTGAGGCCTGCCATCAACCAAGGTTTTCTGGGTTTTTTGGGGGGTCAAGGTGGGGGCTTGCTATGTTTTCCAGCCTGTTCTCGAGCTCCCAGGCTCTGGAAGTCTTTCTGTCTTGGCCTCCCCGAGTGCCGAGGAGACAGGTTTGAGTCACCCGACTATCCCCTCTCGAAGGTTTGAGAGTCAGGCCCTCCCTTTTCCCAAAGTGGCCCCTGGGAGGAGTGTGCGGGTTGACAGTTCGGAGCAAGGCAGGCTGAAGTGTGGGGCACCCAGAGGGAGACAAGCCCCTGTGCCAGGCACTTCTCATGGGGAGGGATGGCGGGCAACTCTGGCCACCCTATCTGGGGTCCCAGGTCGTCAGAATGGATCAGGACTCAAGGAGGGGTCCAAGAGGGGTGAGAAGGCTGGTCATGGGGCCTCACGTCTGTCATCCCAGCATTCTGGGAAACTGAGGCCAGAGGATGGCCTGAGCCCCTGGGTTCAACACCATCCCATGCAACATGGTAACACGTCGTTTCTACAAGAAGACAAAAACCTGTATGAGTATGGTGGCGAACGTTGTCATCTGGCAACCCAGAACGTCATGGTGGGAGGATCACTGGAGCCCAGCCAGTGGAGGCCACAGTGGCCGAGAGTGGACCCCTGCACTCCGACCTGGGTGGCAGAGCAGGATTCTGACTGAGAATAATAGTAGCATCCACCACCACCACCACCACCACCACCACAGGCTGGGCTCAGGTGCTCATCCTACCATTCTGGCCTTTTGGAGGCCCAGGCGAGTGGTCGGCCTGAACTTGTGGGTTCAAATACAGCCTGGGACATGGAGCAAGACATTGTCTCGGCCATCAGAAATAAATCCAAAGTTTAGCCAGGCCTGGTGACCCAAGCGTATGATTCCAAACACTTTGTGGGCTGAGCTGGGAGGATCACCTGAACTCCACAGGTGGAGTCCGCAGTGGCTGTGAGCATGTCACTGCACTCCGGCCTGTGTGACAGAGGAGGATTCTGACTCTAAATAATAGTAATCACCACCACCACCACCACCACCACCCCTACCACCCAGGGCGAGGATTCACCCTCAGGGATGGGAGAGGAAAAGGCACTGTCCAGTCTGTTGTTCGTGAGAGGTTTCCAAGCTGGTCATGGGCACATCCTTCCCAAGCCTTCTGCCATGCTACCCAGAAAGCCTGCCTCTACCTTCCACACTCATGTCCCACAGCAAGATGTGTGTGAGCTCACAGAACAGACAGCCCTGAGCTAGGGTGGCTGTCAAGCACAGAGCTATCAAGGTAGTCTGGCAATGCCAACGCCAGCCCAGTTTCTGGTCACCCTGTCTGCTACCTTTGGGCAGGGGGAGGGCCCCTTCTTCTGCTGATCACACCATTGCCCCCTGCCCAGGGGGACCTTTCCCTGGGGAGCCATCAATGCCCATTGTGATGCACGTGAGAGACATCTTTTCTGTTACCAGAGTCTCCATCAGTTGGGCTGGGGCATGGCGGCATGATCATGGCTCCTGGGGCCTCGACCTGTGGGGCTCAGACTGTCCTCCCGCCTCAGCTCTGAGCAGCCAGAACTCCAGGGGCCACCATTCCTGACTCGATTTTAGGGTCCTCTCACCAAAGCGAGGTCTGGCCACATCATCCTGGCTAGTCTCTTGACCCCAGGGCTCAGGCAGCCAACATTTCCAGCATTCGGGGCTGATGACTGTAAACCACGGTGCCTGGCCTGGACTCACATGTTCTGTCAGTAGGGACAAGACAAAGGATTGCCCTGGAATGAGACACCGCATCTGGTGTAACCGGGATCATCATGGCCACCACATGGGACTCCAGTGTTTGCGTTCCTGGGAGTGATGATGTTTTGCTACTTGGCCCAGGCAGGTCTCGAACTCCCAGGCTCAAGTGGTCCCCCACCTCGGCCTCCCAAAACCACAGCTCAAATATCTGCTGATACACTGTTTTTGGGGAACTCTTGGCTCAAGGCTGGGAACTCCTTCCCAAATGATCTTTTTCTGTTTGCAATGATCCCAACTCCATAGACAAATTGATACTCCTTTTTAAATCCGATTTTCCTTTATTTCTTTGAGTCAGAGTCTCACTCCATTGACCAGGCTGGAGGGCAGTGGCTCACTCCTGGTCAGCATGACTTGGTTCACCCAGCTCCAGAGAGCCTTTCCCCAGATGACAGGCACGTGCCACCATGCCTGGCTCATATGAGATGGAAGGTAGAGACATGGTCTCACTGAGTTTCCTGAGCAGGTCTCAGCCTGTGGGCTTGGGCTGATCACTGGCCTCAGCCTCCAAAATGAATGGGATGATGAGGCTGAGCACCTGAGCAAAACCTTGATTCTTTATCAAAAACGAACCAGAAGGCCTGATGCAGCAGCCCATGCCTGGAAACCCAGCACTCTAGGAGGCTTAGGAGGTAGGATGCTGGAGTCCAGGAGCTCAAGGCCAGCCCAGGTCAGCCCAGGCCATGCAGGGAGACCCTCTCTCTGCACTTATCCAAACAGAGGGTCTTGGGTCGAGGTGCCTGTCATCCCAGCCACACCAGAGGCTGAGGTGGGAGGATCACCAAAGCCTGCATTTTGAGGCTGGTGGAGAATGATGGCTGTGTCCCCAGGCCCCATTCAGGGCGACAGAGCCAGAAGCTGTCTCTAAAAACATCAGAATCATACACAGATTATCAACTGTGTGCTGTGTGTTGACAGGACGACTGGCTTTAAGGCCAGGAAAAATGGGATTGGGAGAGCCGGAAGAACCCTGCCAAGGGAGACTTGGGAACACCTGCACCTATGGGGGCAGCCATTGGGAGGGTTTGGGGCTGGAGGGTGCTGAGCTTGGGGGACCCTCATATGTGGGGATGGTGGGGGAAAGAACTGGGGGAAGAAGGTTTGCAGGAGGATGGATTTCTTTCTTTCTTTTTTCTCTCTTTCTTGTCTTAATTCCTTCCTTCCTTCCTTCCTTCCTTCCTTCCTCCCTCCCTCCCTCCCTCCCTCCCTCCCTCCCTCCCTCCTTCCCTCTTTCCCTCCTTCCTTCCTTTCTTCCTTCCTTTTTCTCTTTCTCTTTCTTTCTTTCTTTCTTTCTTCCTTCCTTCCTTCCTTTTCTTCCTTCTTCCTTCCTTCTTCTTCTTCTTCTTCTTTCTTTCTTTCTTTCTTTCTTTCTTTCTTTCTTTCTTTCTTTCTTTTTTGTTGGAGTCTCACTTTGTAGCCCAGACCAGAGTGCAGTGGCCGCTCCTGGACACTGCAGGCTTGACCTGCTGGGCTCCGGCGATCCTTCCGCCTCAGCCTTCCGAGTAGCTGGAACTACAGGCGCGCGCTACCACGCCCGGCTGATTTTTTGATTTGTTGTAGAGATGAGGTCTCGCTGCCCAGACGAGTCTCGGACCCGCGGGCTCAGGCAATCCACTCACCTCAGCCTCCCAAAGGCGCGGGATTACAGGCTAAGCCACCAAGCCCGGCTCTTTCTTTCTTTCTTTCCTTCCCTTCCTTTCCTTCTTTCTTTCTTTCTTTCTTTTCTTTCTTTTCTCTTTCTTCTTTTTTCTTTCTTTTTTCTTTTTTTTCTTTCTTTCTTTTTCTCTTTCTTTCTTTCTTTCTTTTTTCTTTCTCTTTTTCTTTTCTTTCTTTTTCTTTTTCTTTCTTTTTTTCTTTTTCTTTCTTTTTTCTTTCTTTTTTCTCTTTCTCTTTCCTCTTCCTTCTTCCCTTCTTCTTCTTTCTTTCTTTCTTTCTTTTCTTTCTTCTTTCTTTCTTTCTTTTTCTTTTCTTTTCTTTCTCTCTTCTTCTTCTTCCTTCTTTCTTTCTTTCTTTCTTTCTTTTTTTTCTTTCCTCACTAAGTTGCCCAAGCTGCTCTCAAATCACCCAATTTGGGCCATCGTCTCAGCTTGGGCCTCCCAAACTGCTGCAATCACAGGCTTTCCATTTAGTCGACATCCTGGTCTTCCTGCCTGGTCTTGAACTCTGGGCTGGAGACTATCCTCCCACCGAGGCCAACCCCTCATCCAAGGTTTTCTGAATTTTGCTTGGATTTGACTCGGGATTTGCTCTGGTGTCCAACCTGATCTCGAGCTCCAAGGCCCAGTCATCTTCCCGTATAGGCCTCCCTAAGTGCCAAGGAGACAGTTGTGTGTTGCCCAGTCATCCCCTCAACCCAAAGTCTTGAGTCATACACTCTCTTTTCCCAAGGCAGTCCCAGGGAGGAGCAAGCAGGTTGAACCCGGGGAACAAAGTGGGCAGAGGTGTGGGGACCTCAGTCAAGACTCATCCCTGTGCCAGGCTTTCCCCTGGGGAGGGCTCAGGGGGCAACTCTGGCCACCCTCTCTGGGTTTAAGTGTCATTGGGAGTGACCTGCCCTTGTGGTGGGACCCAAGAGGGGTGTGAAGACCTGGCATGGGGGCTCATGGCTGTCACCCTGGAGCTTTGGGAGGCCGAGGCGATAAGATGTCCTGAGCCACCGGGTTTGAGATAAACCTGGGCACCTTGGCGAGACCTCGTGTCTACAGGAAGCCAAATATATGAGCTGAGCATGGTGGCACATGCCTGTTGTTCCGGCCATTCAGGTGGCCGCAGTGGGAGTATTGCTGGGGCTCAGCCAATGAAGGCCATGGTGGCCGAAAGCAGGTACCTGTGACCTGCCTGGGAGACAGAGCAGGTCTCTGACTCAGAATAATAATACCAACCACCACCACCACAACCACTGGCCAGGCTCATTGGCTCAGCCTGGCATCCCATCCCTTCAGGTTGAGGTTGAGGCGAGTGAATGGTCTGAGCTGGCATGTTTGAGACCAACCAGGGACATTGGGTGGGAGGATTGCCTGAGTCTGGTAGGTGGAGTCTGTGATGGCTGTGAGAGTGCCCCTGCGCTCAGGCCTGGGTGACAGAGTGGAATTCAGACTCCAAATAATATAATCACCACCACTGCCACCACCTACACCCCTGCCACCCACAGTGAGGAGTCACCCTCAGGTATGGGAGAAGAAATACACTCCTACCCCCAGTAGTGCACATGAGGTTTCAAAGGTGGCCACCGGGTACGTCCATCCTGCACCTTTCTCCAGGTGTCCCTGAAGGCCTGCCTCCATCATCCACACTTGTGTCCCATGGAAAAGGTGAGTGTGAGCTCACAGAACAGGCGGTCCCGAGTTAGGGTGGCCGTCAGGCACAGAGCAATCAAAGCGGAGTGGCAATGCCATAGTCAACCCAGGTTCTAGTCACCCGGTCTGCCACCCTCGGGCAGGAGGAGGGCTGCTTCCTCTCCTGATCACTCCATTGTTCCCCGCCCACACAACCTATCAGTGATAAGCTGTGGACACCCATCATGATGCACATGGGAGGCATATATTTGTCGTCGATGTCTCTGTCAGCCTGGTTGGGGCATGAGGGCATGATCGTGGTTCCTGGGGCCTTGACCTGTGGGGCTCAAGCTGTCGTTCCACCTCGGCCCCTGAGCAGCCTAGACTCCAGGGATCACCACGCCTGACTCGATTTTGGGAACTTCAAGCTGAGATGAGGTATGTTGACATCGCCCGGGCTGGTCTCTGACCCCAGGGCCCAGGCTGTCTCCCACCTCAGGCTCCCAGGGCACAGGACTGATGGACATGAATCAAGGTGCCTGACCTAGACCTAGACATTCTGTCAGTGGGGGTGATGCAAATAACAACCTGTAATGGATGCCAGCACATCCCGTGTAGCCAGGACCATGGATGACACTAGGCAAGACTTCAGTGTTTGCGTTCTGGGGAGCGACGAGGTCTCGCTTCATGGCCCAGGCTGGTCTCTAACTCCTGGGCTCCAGAGTTCCCCTCAGCTTGGCCTCCCAAAGCCACAGTCCGATTGTCTGCCAATACACCATCTTTTGGGAACTCTAGGCCAAGGGCTGGGGCCTCCTTCACAAATGATCTCTGTCTGTTCACGATGATCCCAACTCCATACACAAATGAATGATCTTTTTTTCCTTTTTCAGTTTTATTTTGAGTTTGAGTCTCGCTCTGTCGCCCAGGTTGGAGGGTGCTGGCTCACTCCTGGATGTTGCAACCTTGGCCCACTGGGCTCCGGTGAGCATTTCCACAGGCTTCTGAGGAGCCAGAACAACAGGTGCACACCACCAAGTCAAGTCATTTGGGATGGAGGGTAGAGACAAGTCTCGCCAAGGTGCCCAAGAGGGTCTCGGCCTGCGGGCTTGGGCCAGCCACTGGCCTCCGCCTCCCAAAGCACTGACATGATAAGGTTAAGCACCAGAGGTTGGGGCTGGAAGGTGTCGAGCTTGGGGAACCCTCACATATGGGTTTCGGGGGGAAAGGGTTGAGGGAAGAAGGTCTGCTGGAGAACGGATTTCTTTCTTTTTTTCTTTCTTTTTCTTTCCTTCCTTCCTTCCTTTCTTCCTTCCTTCCTTCCCTTCTTTCTTTCTTTCTCTCTTTCTTTCTTTTCTTTCCTCACTATGATGCCCAGGCTGCTCTCAAACTGCCCAACTTGGGTCATCGTCTTGGTCTGGGCCTCCAAAACTGCTGCAATCACAGGCTTTCTATTTGGTTGACATCCTGGTCTTCCTGCCTGGTCTTGAACTCTGGGCTGGAGGCAATCGTCCCATCAAGGTCTGCCCTCATCCAAGGTTTTCTGGGTTTTGCTTGGGGTCGAGGTGGGGTCTTGCTATGGTCTCCAGCCTGGTCTCAGCTCCCAGGCTTTGGCCATCTTCCCATCTCGGCCTCCCTGAAGTGCCGATGAGACAGGTGTGAGATGCTTGGCCAGCCCTCCCCCGATGGTTTCAGAGTCACGTCCTTCCTTCCCCAAGGTGGCCCCTGGGAGGAGTGAGCAGGTCCACCCTGGGGATTGAGGTGGGTGGAGGGGTGGGCACCCTGGCGAAGACAGGCCTCTGTGCCAGGCTTTCCCCTGTGGCGGGTTTGGCGGGCGACTCTGGCTGCACTCGTCACGGTCCCAGGTCATCTGAAGGGAGTGGGCCTCATGGTAGAGCCCTGAGAGGGGTGTGAAGGCTGGTCATGGGGGCTCACGCCTGTCACTCCGGTGCTTTCGGAGGCTGAGGCAAGAGGATGGCCTGAGGCCTTGGGTTCGAGACCAGCATGGGCACCTTGGTGGGAGCTCATCCCTACAAGAAGCCAAAAAATGAGCAGAGTGTGTTGGTATACACCTGTCGTTTTGCACACTCGGGAGGCAATGGCAGGAGGATCGCCGGAACCCAACCAGTGGATGTAGTGGTGGCCAAGAGTGGGCCTCTGAACTCCAACCTTGATTACAGAGTGTGACTTCAACTCAGCATGATGATACCAACCACCACTGCCACAAACACAGGCCGGGCTCAGGGGCTCAGCCTGGTGAGGCGAGTGAACAGTCTGAGCCTTCAGGTTCAAGACCAGCTCAGGACACTGGACAAGACCTCATCTTGGCCATCAAAAATAAAAACAAAGATTAGTCGGATGTGGTGGTGCAGGCTTGTGGTTCCAGCCACTCAGGGGGATGTTGCAAGATGGTCAGCTGAACCTGGAAGGTGGGGTCTGTGGTGGCCATGAGCATGCCCCTGCACTAAGGCCTGTGTGACCGAGGGGGATTCAGACTTCAAATAATAATAATCACCACCACCGCCACCACCACCACCCTTGCCACCCAGTGTGAAGAGTCACTCTCAGAGAGCAGAGGGCAAAAGGCACTTTACCCTTTTCGTTTGTGGGAGGTTTGAAAGGTGGCCACTGGGCAAGTCTGTCCAGTGCCTTTGGCCATGCATCCCAGATGGCCTGCCTCCACCCTCCACATTCGTGCCATAGGGCAAAGAAAGGTGTTAGCTCATGGAACAGACAGACCCTAATTAGTGTGGCCATCGGGCACAGAGCAATAAAAGCAGTCCAGCAACGTCATGGCCAGCCCAGGTTCCGGTCACCCTGTCTGCCACCTTTGGGGGTAGGGTCCCTTCCTCTCTTGATCACTTGAACATCCCCTGTCCACATAAACCTTTTGCTGGGGAGCTGTGGACGCCCATTTTGATGCACGTGGGAGTCGTCATTTTTGTCACTGGAGTCTCCGTCAGCCTGGCTGGGGCACGGCAGCATGATCTTGGCTCCCGGGGCATTGAGCTGTGGGGCCTAAGAGTTCCTCCAGCATGGCCCCTGAGAAGTCAGGAATTCTGGGGCCACCATGACAGACCCAATTTTGGGAACTTCTCACTGAGATGAGGTCTGTCAACATCATCCAGGCTGGTCTCCGACCCTGGGCTCAAGAAGCCTCCTGCCTCGGCCTCTCATGGTGCGGGGCTGACAGAAGTGAGCTATGGTGGCCGGCCTGGACTCGCATCTTCTCTCAGTGGGGAAGATGCAAAGGAATGCCTTGGGATGAAGCCCACTGCATCCTGTATAGCTGGACCCGCAGGCACCACCACAGGTGACTCCCATGTATGCACTCTGGGGAGCGACGAAGTCTCGTTATGTGGCACAGGCTGGTCTTGAAATCCTGGGCTCCAGTGCTCCCCCACCTTGGCCTCCCAAAGCCTTGACCCGATTGCCTGCTGATCCACCATCTTTCAGGAACTCTAGGCTCAAGGCCGGGTCCTCCTTCTCAAATGATCTCTGTCTGTTCACTATGATCACAACTCCAAACACTAATGGATGCTCTTCTTTTTTTTACTTTTTACATTTTATCTTTGAGTCAGAGTCTCACTCCATCACCCAGGTTGGAGGGTGGTGGCTCACTTCTGGCCACTGAAGCCTTGGCCCGCCGGACTCCCATGAGACTTTCCCTAGCCTTCAGAGTAGCTGGAGCAACATGCAAGCCACCACATCTGCCAAAGTGATGGGATGACGAGGCTGAGCCCTAGAACCAGGCCTCTATCCTGCCCATAAACGAACCAGAAGGCCTGACATGTCAGCCTATGTTTGGAATCCCAGCATTATAGGAGTCTGAGGTTGGAGAATGGCTGGAGCCCAGAGCCCAAGGCCAGACTGGGCCATGCAGGGAGACCCCATTTCCACACTTATCCAAACAGGGTGTCTGGGGTGGAGATGCCCATCTTTCCTGGCACTCTGGAGGCTGAGGCAGGAGGATCGTCAGAGCCTGCGATTTCAAGACTGGCAATGAACGTCGGTTTTGTACAAGGGCCCCAGCCTTGGTCATGGAGCTATACCCTGTCTCCAAAAACATTAGAATTGTATACAGATTGTTAACTGTGCATGGTGTGTTCACAGGGCAACTGTCTTTAGATCCAGGAAAAATGGGATTGGGGGAAGAAATGTCCCCATGTGAGGGATGTGTCCCTCGTCTATCTTGGCGGAAGGTTCTTGTTGCTGAGTCGGAAGGTTGACCTGCCAGAGGCATGTTTCACACCTCGGAAAGGAGAGCAAGCAGGAACGCAGCCAGGGAGCCTTGGGAACTCCCACACCAAAGAGGAAGCTGCCATGGGGGTGTTGCGGGTTAAAGGTGCTGAGCTTGGGGTACCTTCACATGTGGATGGGCAGGCAGGGAAGGACTGATGGCACACGTTTTGCAGAAGAATGGGTTTCTTTCTTTCTCTTTGTTTCTTTCTTTCGTTTCTTTTTTCTTTCTTTCTTTGTTTCTTTCTTTTCTTTCCTCACTAGGTTGCCCAGGCTGCTCTCAAACCGCCCAACTTGGGTCAACCTCTCAGCCTTGGTCTCCTAAACTCCAGCAATGAGAGGCTTATCATTTAATCAACATTCTGGTCTCCTGCCTGTTCTTGAACTCTGGAAAAGGCGATCCTCCCACCAAAGCCTGTACTCACCCAAAGTTTTCTGGGTTTTGCTTGGAGGGCAAGGTGGGGGCTTGCTATGTTGTCCAACCTGGTCTGGAGCTCCTGGGTTCTGGCCATCTTCCCGTCTCGGCCTCCCTGAATGCTGAAGAGACATGTGTGAGTTGCACGCCCATCTCTGCTCCCCCAAAGGTTTGAGAGTCACACCTTTCCTTTCCCTGAGGTGGCCCCTAGGAGAAGCAAGTAGGTCCACCCTGAGAAACAAGGCAGGAGGAAGGGTAGTAGCCCTGGCGGAGACACCCACATGTGCGAAGTGCTCCCTCAGCGGAGGGCCTGGTGGGCTACTCCAGCTGCCCTCTCTTGGGTCCCAGGTCATCAGTAGGGAGCGTACCTCACCGTGGGACCCTGACAGGGGTATGAAGGCTGGGTGCAGGGGCTCATGTCTGTCATCCCAGTGCTCTGGAGGCTGAGGCAAGAAGATGGCTTGATTCCCCAGGTTTGAGACCAGCCCAGGCACCTTGCCCAGACCTCGTCTCTACAATAAGACCAAAAAATTATCCTACCTTGGTGGTGCAGGTCTTTCATTCCAGCCACTCAGGAGGCCGCTGCAGGAGGATCACTGAAGCCCAGCTGGTGGAGGGTGCAATGGCTGAAAGCAGGCCCCTGCACTCCAGCCTCAGTGACAGAGTGGAGCTCTGACTCAGAATAATACCAACCTTCATGACCACCACCACCACAGGCCTGGTTCAGTGTCTCAGCAAGGCATCCTGGTCCTTCGGAGGTGCAGGCGAGAGGACGGCCAGAGCCTATGGGTTTGACACCAGCCCGAGACCTTGTCTCAGCCATCAAAAATAAATTCAAAGATTAGCCGGGCATGGTGGCACAGGCCTATGGTTCCAGCCACTCCTTGGGCTGAAGTGGCAGGATCACCTGAGCCTGGCAGGTGGAGTCCATGGTGTCCCTGAGTGTGCACCTGCGCTAAGGTCTGAGTGACAGAGTGTGATTTCGACTTCAAATAATAATCACCACCACCGCCACCACTACCACCCCTGCCATTCAGTGCGAGGAGTCACCCTCAGAGATGGGAGAGGAAAAGGCACTTTCCCACCTGTCGTTTGCCAGCGGTTTCAAAGTTGGCCATCAAGCACATCCATCCTGCGCCTTCGTCCACACGTCCCAGAAGGCCTGCCTCCACCCTCCACACTCATGCCCTACAGTAAAGACACTTGTGAGCTCACGGGCCAGACTGACCTGACTTAGGGAGGCCGTTGGGCATAGAAAAATCCAGGAGGTCTGGCAATGCCATGGCCAGCCCAGGTTCTGGTCACCCAGTTTGCCACCTTTGGGCAGGGGTGGCACCTTCCTCTCCCAATCACTCCATCATCCTACGACCACGTGGACCTTTTCCTGGGCACCCATGGGCACCTGTGGTGACACACGTTGGTGGCATCTTTTTTGTCACCGGAGTCTGCATAAGCTGGGCTGGGGCTCAGTGGCACAATCGTGGTTTCTGAGGCCGCGACCTGCAGGGTTGAGGTGTTCCTCCCACCTTGGCCCCTGAGCAGCCTGGACTCCAGGGCCCACCATACCTGACTTGATTTGGGAGCCCTCTCGCTGAGATGAGGTTTGGTCAAACTGCCCAAGCTGGTCTGTGAAACTGGGGACTCAGACAACCTCCAGCCTCAGCCTCCCAGGGTCCAGGGCTGATGGCTGTCAGTCATGGTGCCTGGCCTGTACTCACACGTGAAGTTGGCAGGGGTGATGCAAAGACATGTCCTGGGATGGAGGCCACTGCATCCCGTGTAAGTGGGACAGCATGCACTACCACGTGTGACTCCAGTGCTTGCGTTCTGGGGAATGACAAAGTCTAGCTATTTGGCCCAGGCTGGTCTCAAACTCCCGGCCTGAAGAAGTCCCCCGCCTCAGCCTCCCAAATCCAAAGCCCAATTATCTGCTGATTCACCATCTTTTGGGAACTCTAGGCCCAAGGCTAGTGCCTCCTTCCCAAATGATCTCTGTTCCTGATGATCCAAACTCCATACACAAATGTATGCTTTTCTTTGTTCCTTCTTTTCTTTGAGTCAGAGACTCACCCCTTTGTCCAGGTTTTAGGGTGGGGCTTGCTCCCGGCCACCGCAGGCTCAGACCACCAGACTCCAGCGAGCCTTTCACCGGCCTTCCAAGGAGCTGGAACGACAGGTGTGTGCCACCTCACCCGGATAATTTGGGATGGAGGATTGAGACAAGATCTCGTCAAGTTACCTGGGTGGTTCTCAGACCATGGGTTTGGGCCAGTCGCTGGCCTGGACTCCCAAAGTGCTGGGATGATGAGTCTGAGCCCCTGAGCCTGGCCTCTATCCTTCATCAAAAACGAACCAGAAGACCTGTCAAGGCAGCCCACGCCTGGAATCCCAGTGCTCTAGGAGGCTGAGGCGGGTGGATGGCTTGAGCCCAGGAGCCAACGGCCAGCCCAGGTCACGCAGGGAGGCTTGAGCCCAGGAGCCAATGGCCAGCCCAAGTCATGCAGGAAGACCCTATCTCTTCACCCATTTAACAGGGGGTCTGGGGTCTAGGTATCCATAGTACTGGCCACTGCAGAGGGTGAGGTGGAAGGATCAATGGAGCCTGCAATTTTGAGCCTAGCAATAAACAACGGTCATGACCATGGGCACCAGGCTGGACCTTAGAGCCAGACCCTGTCTCCAAAATCATCAGAAACGTACACCGATTCTCAACTGCACCTGGTGTGTTCACAGGGCGACTGGCTTTAGATCAGGAAAAATGGGATTGCAGAGGAAAATATGTCCTCAGGTGAAGGATTTGTCCCTGGCCTTTCTTGACAGGAGGTCCTTGTTGCCGAATCTTGGGTTGGCCTGTCTGGGCACATATCTCATCACAGAGAAGAGAGGCAGCAGAACCAGTCCAGGGAGACTGGGAACTCCCAGACAAAAGGGGGGAGCCCCTGGGGGGTGGTGTAGGGCTGGAAGGTGCCTATCTAGGGGGACCTTCACATATGGGGGGAGGGGGAGAAGAACTGAGGGTAGAAGGTTTGCAGGAGAATGGATTTCTTTCTTTCTTTCCTTCTTTATTCCTTCCCTTTCTTTTTCTTTCTTTTTCTTTTTCTTTCTTTCTTTCTTTTTCTTTCTCTCTCTCTCTTCTCTCTCTCTCTCTCTCTTTCTTTCTATCTTTCTTTCTTTCTAATTTTTCTTTCCTCACTAGGTTGCTCAGGCTGCTCTCTAACTGCACAACAAGGGTTATCCTCTCAGCCTGGACTCCCAAAGTGCTGCGATCAGAGGCGTTTCTTTTTTTTTGTTTTGTTTTGTTTTGAGTTGGAGTCTCACTCAGTTGCCCAGGCTGGAGTGCAGTGGCCGCTCCCGGCCACCACAACCTCGCCTGCTGAACTCTGGTGATCCTTCCACCTCAGCCTTCCGAATAGCCGGAATTACAGGCATGTGTTACCATGCCCGGCTGATTTTTTGATTTATTGTAGAGATGAGGCCTCACTGCCCAGGTGGGTCTCAAACCTGCGGGCTTAGGCAATCCACTCACCTCAGCCTCCCAAAGGCATGGGATTACAGGCTAACCCACCTAGCCTGGTTGATCAGAGGCTTTTCATTTGGTCGACATCCTGGTGTTCCTGCCGGGTCTTGAACTCTGTTCCAGAGGTTATCCTCCCACCAAGGCCTGACCTCACCCAAGATCTTTTGGGTTTTGCTTGGGGTCGAGGTGGGGGTTTTTATGGTGTCCAGCCTGGTCTTGAGTTCCCTGATTCTGGCCATTTCCCCGTCAGCCTCCCCAAGTGCCAAGGAGACTAACATGAATCTCCGGGCCGGACCAACCACCCCAAATGTATGAGCGTCTCACCCTCCCTTTCCCCAAGGTGGCCCTTGGGAGTAACGAGTGGTACCACCCTTGGGAACAAGGCAGGAGGAGGGTTGGGTGCCCAGGTGGAGACACGCCTCTGCACCAGGCACTCCCCCATGGGAGGGCTCAGCAGGTGATGCCAGCTGCCCTCTTCGGGGTCCTGGGTCATCAGAAGGGAGCAAGCCTCACAGTGGGGACCCAAAAGGCATGTGGATGCCGGACACAGAGGCTGACACCTGTCTTACCAGCACTCTGGAATGCTGAGGCAAGAGGATGGCCAGAGCACCAGGGTGTGAGACTAGCTCATGCACCACACGAGACCTCGTCTCTACAAGAAGCCAAAAATTGAGATTACTGTGGTGGTGCATGCCTGTCCTTCTGGCCACTTGGGAGTCCAAAGCAGGAGGATCACCAGAACTTAGCCAGTGGAGGCCACAGAATCTGAGAGTGGGCCCCTGTGCTCTGGCCTGGGTGAAAAAGTGGGACTCCAACTCACAATAATAATACCTAACACCACCACCACCACAAACACAGGCTAGGCTCAGGGGCTCAGCCTGGAATCCCAGTCCTTCAGAGGCCTAGGCATGTGGACATCCTGAGCCTGCAGGTTCGACACCCACCCTGGACACAGGGAGAGACCTCATCTTGGTCATCAAAAATAAATCCAAAGATTAGCTGGGCATGCTGGCACAGGCCTGTGGTTCCAGTCACTTGGGAGTTGGAGGCTGGAGGATCACCTGAGCCTGGCAGGTGGAGTCCATGGTGGCCGTGAGCATGACCCTGCATTCTGGCTGGGGTGACTGAGCGGGATTCAGACTCCAAATAATAATAATCACCATCACCACCCCCACCCCCACCACCCCTGCCACCCAGCATGAGGAGTCACCCTCAGGGATGGGAGAGGAAAAGGCACTTTTCAACCTGTCAATTGCGGGCAGTTTCCAGGTGGCCACCGGGCATGTCGGTCGCACGCTTTCGGCCACGCACCCTAGAAGGCCTGCCTAACACTTCATAATTGTGCCCCACAGAAAAGACATGTGTGACCTCATGAAACAGATGGCCTTGTGCTGGGGCGGCTGTTGGGCACAGAGCGATCAAGGGAGTCAGGCAATGCCATGGCCAGCCCAGGTTCTGGTCGCCCTGTCTGCAAACTTCAGATCCTAGGAGGTCCCCTTCCTCTCCCAGTCACTCCATTGTCTGCCACCCACGTGGACCCTTCCCTGCGGAGCCATGGGCACAAGTCATGACGTACGTGGGAGACTTTTTTTTGTCTCGAGTCTCGGTCGTACACAGATTCTCAACTGCGTGTGGTATGTTCACAGGGCGACTGGCTTTAGAGTCATGAAAATTGGGATTGGGAGAAGGAATATCCCCAGGTGAGGGATGTGTCCATTGCCTTTCTTGGCAGAAGGTCCTCCTTAACAAGGAGGGTTGGCCTGTCTAGGGCACATTTCTCCCCTCTGAGGGAGAGCTGGCAGGAACACAGCAGGGAGGGAGAGCTGGCAGGAACACAGCAGGAGAGCTTCAGGAAATCCTGCACCAATTCAGGGACAGCCATTGGGGGGATTGGGGCTGGAAGGTGCTGAGCTTGTGGGAGCCTCACATATGGGCGGGGCAGGGGTGAATGACTGAGTGCAGAAGATTTTCAAGAGAATGTATTTCGTTTCTTCCTTCCTTCCTTCCTTCCTTCCTTCCTTCCTTCCTTCCTTCCTTCCTTCTTTCTTTCTTTCTTTCTTTCTTTTCTTTCCTCACTAGTTTGCCCAGGTTGCTCTCAAACCGCCCAACTCAGCCCAACCTCTCGTCCTGGGACTCCGAACCTGCTGTGATCACAGGTTTTTGATTTGGTCGATATCCTGGTCTTCCAGCCTGGTCTTGAATTCTGGACTGGGGGTGATCCTCCCGCCAAGGCCTTCCCTCATCCATGGTTTTCTAGGTTTTTCATGGGGTTGAGGTGATGGCTTGGTATGGTGTCCAGCATGGTCTCAGCTCCTGGGCTCCAGCCACCTCTCTGCCTCAGCCTTCCCAAATGCTGAGTCGCCCATCCACCCCCACCCCCCCAATGGTTTGAGAGTCACATCCTCCCTTTACCCGAGGTGGCTCTTGAGATGAGTGTGCAGATCCACCCTGCAGATCAAGGCTAGTGGTGGGGTGCACATTCTGGTAGAGACATACCCCTGTGCCAGGTGCTGCCCCCTGGCGGGATCAGCAGGCGACTCTGCTCTCACAAGGGTCACAGGTCATCTGAAGGGAACTGCCCTTGCAGTGGGTCCTGAGAGGGGTGTGAAGGCCAGGGCGGGGACTCACGCCTTTCACCCAGTGGTTTGGGAGGCCGAGGAGAGAGGATGGCCTGAGCCCTCGGGATCAAACCAGCCTGGGCACCTTGGGGAGAGCTTTTCTCTACAAGACGTCAAAAAAAATGAGCCAAGCATGGTGGCACACGCCTGTCATTTCACCCACTTGGGAGGCCACGGCAGGAGGATGGCTAGAGCCCAGGCAGTGGAGGTCACAGTGGCCGAGAGTGGGCCTCTGCACTACAGCCTGTGTGATAGAGCATGACTCTGACTCAGCATGATGATACCAACAACCACTGCCACAAACACAGGCCAGGCTCAGGGTCTCAGCCTGGCATCCCAGCCCTTCAGAGACCGAGGTGAGTGAGGGGCCTGAACCTGTGGGTTGAAGACCAGTCTGGGACACTGGGCAAGACCTCGTCTCAGCCAACAAAAATACATTCAAAGATTAGCCAGTCGTGGTTTTACAGGCTTGTGGTTCCGGCCACTCAGGGGCTGTTTCTGGATGATTGCCTGAGCCTGGATGTTGGAACTGACGGTGGCCGTGAACATGTCCCTGCACTAAGGCCTGGATGACAGACCAGGATTCCAACTCCAAATAATAATAATCACCATCACTGCCACCACCAACACTCCTGCCACCCAGTGCGAGGAGTCACCCTCAGGGATGAGACAGAGAAAGGCACTTCCCCGCTGTCATTTGCAGGAGGTTTCTAAGGCGGCCACTGGGCAAGTCCGTCCCATACCTTCGGTCACATGTCCCAGAAGGCTTTCCTCCACCCTCAACACTCGGGCCCCACAGAAAAGATGCGTGTGTGCTCATGGAACAAACGACCCCGAGTTACGGCAGATATTGGTCACAGAGAGATCAAAGCAGTCCTGCAACGCCATGGCCAGCCCAGGTTCCGGTCACCTGGTCTACCACTTTCAGGTTATGGGAGGGCCATTTCTTCTCCTGATCACTCCATCGTCACCATCTCATGCAGTCCTTTCCCTTGGTAGTCATGGACGCCTACCGTGATTCCTGTGAGAGACGTCATTCATGTTGCCAGATTCTCCATCTGCAGGGCTGGGGCATAGCAGCATGATCGTGGCTCCTGGGGCCTCTATCTGTGGGCCTCACGTGGTAATCCTTCCTCGGCACTTGAGCAGCTGGGACTCCGTGGGCCATCACGCCTTACTCAATTTTGGGGACCTCTCACCAACACGAGGTCTGGCCATGTCACCTGAGTTGCGCTCTGACACCTGGGCTCAGGCAGCCTCCAGCCTCAGCCTCCCAGGGTGTGGGGCTGATGACTGTGAGCCATGGTGCCTGGCCAGGACTCGTACGTTCTGTCAGCAGGAGCGACACACAAAAATGCCCAAGGATGGTAGCCACTGCATGCCGTGTACCCAGGACTGCGGACTCCACCATGCATGACTCCAGTGTTTGCATACCATGGAGCGACGAGGTCTCACATCTCACAGCGATGTGGTCGACTGGTCTCAAAGTTCCAGGCACCAATGGTCCCCTGCCTTGACCTTCCAAAACCACAGAACGATTGTCTGCCAAGTCACCATCTTTCAGAAACTCTAGGCCCAAGGCTGGAGACTCCTTCCCAAATGATCTCTGTCTGTTTACGATGTTCTCAAATCCATACACAAATGGATGCTCTTCTTTTATTTCCTTTTTTCCTTTTTTTCTTTGAGTTGGAGTCTCACTCCATTGCCCAGTATGGAGGGCGGTGGCTTGCTTCCGTCCACCCCAGCCTTGTCCCGCCAGGCTCTCACAAGACTTTCCCTGTCCATCCAAAGAGCCGGAATGACAGGTACGAGCCACGATGCCTGGCTTATTTGGGATGAAGGGTAGAAACGAGTCTGGCCAATGTTCCCAGGTGGGTCTCAGTCCACAGGCTCAGCCGGCCACTAGCCTCAGCCTCCTAAAGTGCTAGGATGATGGGCTGAGCCCCCATCCCAGCCTCGATCCTTTGTCAAAAACGAACAATAAGGCTTGATGTGGCAGACCACGTTTGGAATCCCAGCACTCTGGGAGGCTGAGGCAGGAGGATGGCTGAAGCCCAGGAGCCAAAGGCAAGCCCGGGCCACGCAGGGAGAGCCCATTTCTGCACCCACCCAAACAGGGGGTCTAGGATCAAGGTGCTCATCAACCCGGCCTTTCTGGAGGCGGAGTCAGGAGGATCACCAGAGCCCACAATTTAGACACTGGTGGCAAACGACATTCGTGTTCCCCGGCACCAGCCGGGGCCACAGAGCAAGACAGTGTCTCCAAAACATGAGAATCATACACAGATTCTTAACTGTGCGTCATGTGTTCACATGGTGACTGACTTTAGAGCCAGGAAACATGGTATTGGGGGAAAAATGTTCCTGGGTGAGGGATGTGTTCCTGGGCTTTCTTAGTGGAAGGGCCTAGTTGTCGAGTCATAGTGTCAGCCTGCCTGGGGCATATTTCACACCTCAGAGAGGAGAGCTGGCAGGAACCCAGCCAGGGAGTGTGAGAACTTCTGCAGCAATGCGGTGGTAGCCATTTGGGGGGTTGAGGTTGAAAGGTGCCAAGATTGGGGCACCTTCACATGTGGGGGGTGCCAGGGGGAAGGACTGAGGGGAGAAAGTTTGCAGGAGAATGGATTTCTTTCTTTCTTTCTTTCTTTCTTTCTTCTTCTTTCTTTCTTTCTTTCTTTCTTTCCTTCCTTCCTTCCTTCCTTTCTTTCCATTCTTTCTTCCCTCCTTCCTCCCTCCCTCCCTTCCTTCCTTTCTTTCCATTCTTTCTTCCCTCTTTTTTTTCTCTCTCTCTCTTTCTTTCTTTCTTTTTTCTGTCTTGCTTTTCTTTCCTCACTAGGTTACCCAGGCTGCTCTCAAACTGCCCAACTCAGGCCATCCTCTCAGCCTGGGCTTCCCAAACTGCTGCAATCACAAGTTTTCCATTTGATCGACATCTTTCCTGGTCTTGAACTATGGGCCAGAGGAGATTCTCCCCCTGAGGCTTTCTCTCACCCAAAGTTTACTATATTTTGCTTGGGTCGAGTTGGTGGTTTACTGTGGTGTCCAACCTTCTCTCGAGCTCCCAGACTCCAGCCATCTTCCCATCTTGGCCTCCCAGAGTGATGAGGAGACAGGCTTGAGTATCCCGGCCATCCCCACCACATTGAAGGTTTGAGAGTCATGCCCTCCTTTTAACCAAGGTGCCCCATATGAGGGAAGAGCAGGTCCCCCCTTGGGAACAAGATGGGAGGAAGAGTAGGCACCCTGACAGAGACACACTCATGAGCCAGATGCTGCCCCTGTGAAAAACTCTTCAGGTGAATCCGACCGCCCTCTCTGGGGTCCTTGGTTGTTTGAGGGAGCAGACCTCGCAGTAGTCCCCAAGAGTTTTGTGAAGCCCGGGTGAAGTGGATCATGCCTGTCTTCCCAGCACTCTGGTAGGCTGAGACGAGAAGATGGCCTGAGCTCCTGGGTTTGAGACCAGCCCTGGCACCTTGGGAAGACCTTGTCTCTACAAAAGCCAAAAAATGACTACATCTTTTTGACTTCCTCAGTTCTGGGCGAGGCTAAAATTACATGGGAAAATGTATCCAATGTAACAAGTAGAAATGACAATTTTCCAAAAGTTTGGAAATGAGTAACATATATTTGCCACAAAACATAAGGGTTTAATCTGGGGGGATTAACTCCTGAATGGAGGGGGTTATTAGATGTAGGAGAAGAAGTACAATTTTTTATGATTTGTCTAGCCATTTCTCTTTGAATGTGAAACTGGTGCCTTAAAGCTGCAGCATTTTGGTGATGAATTTTATGGGATTGGTGAGCTTGATTGACTAAAGAACCTACAAGGAGAAGGCACGTGACCAATTATGTCAAGGCATCTGGTAATTGATTACCATGATGTAGAGGTCCAGGGAGTCCAGAATAAAATCTTATATGACCTATGAATAATGGATGGTTTCTAACAATTATTAGTTGCTGTAATTGAATAAGTAAATCAAGAATCGTTGCCTCATTAACAGGAATGGTGGCTTTTTTATTATGAGACAACAGCCCTTTTATATAACAGGAATCAGTATAGAAAGATAATTTTCTCCTCTTAAATCAAGATGGTCACAAATCACAATCCCTTCCTCTCTGGCGCCACTTGGCGGAGGTCTTTTGGTACCTAGGTGCAAATTTAAATTATCTGGATATTTTTCTTCATGATACCTAGCTGCTGCTTCTTTTAACTTTCCTTATCCTCAGGGCATAGAGGATCATCATCAACAGGGGCAGTGGCTAACATTTCCTGGGAAGGAACAGGGATAGTAAGGGAGTTCTGTCACCTGGTTCCTCTGTACTCTAATGGTCATTTTATCAATCTCTTGTTGTGGATCTACGACAACTCTATATCCCATAATGCAAATGTATCTACAGGCACTCGTTCCAGACCATGGAGAGTGTAATACACTTTCAATTTTTCCCCAAACTTTGTCCATGTTTCTAAATTAATGATGACTTCTTCAGGGAACTAGGGGCACCGTTTTTGCAAAAAATGGAGAAAACAAGATAATCATGTAGAGGAAACTTGAATTCCTCTGTTAGAAAGCATATGCATCAAAATATTTATGAACAATTTTTTTCTTCAAATTCACTCTGATCCATGATCATATCATGGCTCTAAACCTGCTTTGCCTTCCTAGCTTTGCTCTACTGAGGGGCACCCTAGGCAAGGTTTTATCCGTTCAGATTAAAGTAAGGCTTAACTTTCAGATCCCTGATTGGGCACCACTTGCTGCAGTATAGCTCCAGCAGGTCAGGGTATCCTGAAGGAGGAATGCCATCGGCATAGGAGAAAACTTTGACGCTGACTCTGATGTTATGCAGGACCGTTTTCTATTTATTTTTCTTTTCAAATTCTTTTTATACTTTGATTTACATACAGTTTGGCCTTCAAACTTAGACGTATTTATTTATTTATTTATTTGAGTTGGAGTCTCACTCTGTCACCCAGACTGGAGTGCAGTGGCCTGCTCCCGCTGGGCTCTGGCGATCCTTCCACCTCAGTCTTCCAAGCAGCTGGAATTACAGGCATGCACTACCATGTCCGGCTGAGTTTTTGATTTATTGTACAGATGAGGTCTCACTGCCCAGGTGGGTCACGAACCTGCAGGCTCAGGCAATCCACTCACCTCAGCCTCTCAAATGTGTGGGATTACAGGCTGAGCCACTGAGCCCGGCTTTTATTATGTTTTGATCATTGTTCTAATGGAGATGAAATACTGTCTGCCTTCCCTCAAATTTTTGACAATATGTCCACTAACAGACTCTTTAAAGCATGTAAATTTTTCATGTGTTCTCTGTAACTATTAACCTTAACCATCTAAACTTTTAACAATTTAATACCTAACTTATGTTTTCCTAACATTTTATTTTTTTCTAAATACCATTACAAAACCTTTTCTGCTATTTCAATCTTTCCATATTAATCATCTACTCTAAAATGCAAAAAGGTTGTGTAGACTGCAAATTATTGGGCCATCCATCTGTTTTCTGCATAAATGGCCTCACCTAAAATTAAAACACTCGTAATCATTGCAACAGTCTTTTTCATTAGGCTAAAAATACCTATATAACACTTCACAATTAGCAAAATGAAAACAACATACCCAAAGTTCTATATTTTCAACAAACTTAAAAAAAACTAAAACTAATAAGCCTATTATGATACCAAACATGCTGTTTATAATTTGCATCTATAGTCCCCTGACAGGATAAAGAGAGCACTAACGCACATTCAACCCAATGCTCCCAGGGGTACGTGAGTGCCACCTTCAGTTTTTAATCATTGTTGCAGGTTCAAGCACCAAAAGGGCCGGGACAGAGAAACTCAAGTGAAGGCCATATCTCAGCAGAAAAATTTCCATTTCATTAATTGCTTGTTTCTACAAATAGATTGTTTTATGGGACTACTATATTTTTTCATCGTCCAACTCTCCGGATACCAAGGGTGAACAGAACAAGATAAGTAGTAGAAACAGGGTCAATAGCTGCCTAGAGTTGCCCTGGTTTTTGGCCTTCTGGGCCCTGTCAACGTGAAGGTTTCTGAGGTTGGCTGCTGACACCAGGTCATTGGAAGGGAGTGGGACTCGCAGTCGGGCCCTGAGAGGGGTTTGGAGGCTGGGTGCGGGGGTCACGCCTGTCATCCCATTAATCTGGGAGGCTGACAGGAGAGGAAGACATGAGGCCCCGGGTTTGAGACCAGTCCAGGCAGCTTGGCGAGATCTTGTCTCTACAAAAAGTCAAAATATTAGATGAGCGTGGTGGCGTGGGCCATCATTCTGGCCACTGGGGAGGGTGCACCAGGAGGATCACCAGAGCCCAGCTGGTGGAGGCCATGGAGGCAGAGAGCAGGTCACTGAATTCTAGCAAGGGCGACAGAGTGGGACTCTGACTCAGAATAAAAAGACCAGCCTCCACCACCATCACAACCACTGGCTGGTTTCAGGGACTCACCCCGGCATCCTGGCCATTCAGAGCTCCATGTGAGTGGACAGCCTGAGACTGCTGGTTCAACACCAGCCTAGGACATGGGACAAGACCACGACTCGGCCATCAAAAATAAATCCAAAGATTAGCCAGGTGTGGAAGTGCAGACCTGTGGTTCCTGTCACTAGGGGGGTGAGGCAGGAGTATCACCTGAGCCTGGCAAGTGAAGTCTGCGGTGGCAGTGAGTGAGCCCCTGTGCTGTGGCCTGGGTGACAGAGCGGGATTCCAAATCCAAATCCAAATAATAATAATCACCACCATCACCACCACCATCCCTACCACCCAGCTTGAGGAGTCATGCTCAAGGATGGGAGAGGAAAATTCACTTCCCTGCCTGACGTTGCAGGAGGGTTCAAAGTTGGCCATCAGGCTCGTCCAACACACGTCTTCAGCCACATGCCCCAGAAGGCCTGCCTACACCCTCCACACTTGAGACCCACAATAAAGAAGTGTGTGAGCTCACGAAACAGACGGCCCCTAGCTAGGGTGGTGGTCCTGAATAGAGCAATGTGGTCTTGCAATGGCGTGGCCAGCCCAGGTTCTGGTCGTCCTGTCTGCCACCTTCGGGCAGGGTGCGAGGCCCTTCCTCTCCTGATCACTCCATCGTCCCCACCCACCCGGACCTTTCCCTGGGGAGCCTTGGTATCCCATCCTGACACACGTGGGAGGCATCTTTTTTGTCACCAGTCTCTGTTGGCCAGGCTGGTGTGCAGCAGCACAGTCATGGCTCCTGGGGCCTGAAACTGCAGGGCTCAGTTGATCCTCAAGCCTAGGCCCCCGATCAGTCAGAATCTGGGGGCCACCACACCTGTCTTGAATTTGGGGATCTCTTGCTGAGGCGAGATCTGGCCAAGTCGTTCGGCCTGTTGCCAACACCTGAGCTCAGGCAGCCTCCCGCCTTGGCATCCCTGGGCACAGGTCTGACTGCCATGAGCCATGATACCCTCTCTGAACTCCCACGTTGTTTTGTAGGTGGTGATGCAAAGAAACGCCTTGGGATGGAGGCCACCGCATCCCCTGTAGCCAGGACAGTGGATGCCACCATGTGCGACTCCAGTGTTTGCGTTCCGGGGAGCGATGAGATCTCACTATGTGGCTGAGGCTGGTCTTGAACTCCCACTCTCCAGCAGTCCCCTGACTCAGCCACCCAAAACCACAGCCTGATTGTCTTCTTATCGACCATCTTTCGGGAACTCTAAGCCCAAGCCTGGGACCTCCTTCCCAAATGATCTCTGTCTATTCACGATGATCCCAACTCCATACACAAATGGATGATCTTTTCTTTCATTTATTTATTTTTGAGTCCGTGTTTCACTCCATCGCCCAAGCTGGAGGGCAGTGGCTCGCTCCCTGCCAGCACAACCTCGGCACGCTGGGCTCCAGCAAGCCTTCCCCCCAAGGCCTTCCAAGAATCCAGAACACCAGGCACACACCAACATGCCCGGCTCATTTGGAATGGAAGGTAGAGGCGAGGTCTCACCGAGATGCCCAGGCACGTCTCGGACCATCGGGTTCAGGCCGGCCGCTGGCTTTGGCTTCCCAAAGCACTCGGATGATGAGGTTGAGCCCCTGAGTCTGGATTCATTCTTCATTGAAAATGAAGCAGAAGGCCGGGCAAGACAGCCCATGTCTGGACTCCCAAAATTCTGGGAGGCCGAATTGAGATGATGGCTCTAGCCCAGGAGCTCAAGGCCAGTCTGGGTCATCCAGAGAGACCCTGACTGCACACCCATCCAAACAGGAGCCTGGGGTCGAGGTGCCCATTGTCCTGGCCACTTCAGAGGCTGAGGTTGGGAAGATCACTGGTGACTGCCATTTCAAAGCTGATGGAGAATGAGGGTCATGTCCCCAGGCCCTGGCCTTATCCACAGAGCCCAAACCTCTCTCCAAAATCATCAGAATCGTACACAGATTCTCAACTGCACATGTTGTGTTCAAATGAGAACTGGCTTTAGAGTCAGAAAAAATGGGTCTGGGGGTGAAGTAATGTCCCCGGGTGAGGGGTGTGTTCCTGGCACTACTTTGAGGAAGGTTCTCTTTGCTGACTCGGAGGGCAGGCCTGACTGGGGCATATTTCTCACCTCAGAGAGGAGAGCTCAGAGGAACCCAGCCAGGGAACCTCGGAAAGTCCTGCACCAAAGCAGGGACACGCATTGGAAGGTTTGGGCTGGAATATGTCAAGCTTAGGGGACCCTCACATGTTGAGGGTGGGGGGGAAGGACTGAGGGCAGAAGGTTTGCAGGAAAATAGAGTCTTTCCTTTCCTTCTTTCTACCTTCCTTCCTTCCTTCCTTCCTTCCTTCCTTCCTTCCTTCCTTCTTCTTCCTTCCTTCCTTCTTTCCTTCTTTCTTCTTCTTTCTTCTTCTCTTTCTTCTTTCCTTCCTTCCTTCCTTCTTTCTTTCTTTCTTTCTTTCTTTCTTTCTCTCTTTCTTTCCCCACTAGGTTGCCCAGGCTGATCTCAAACTGCCCAACTCGGGCCATCCTCTCGGCCTGGGTCTCTCAAACTGCTGCCATCAGAGGGTTTCCATTTGGCCGACATCCTGGTCTTCCTGCCTGATCTTGAAGTCTGGGCCAGATGTGAAACTCCCACTGCAGCTTGCTCTCACCCAAGGTTTTCTGGGTTTTTTTCTTGGGTCGAGGTGGGTGCTTGCTATTGTGTCCAGCCTGGTCTAGACATCCTGGGCTCTGGCCATCTTCCCCTCTTGGCCTCCCCGAGTGCCAACAAAAGACAGGTTTGAGTTTTCCGGCCGTCCCCACCACCCTGAAGGTATGAGAGTCACACCCTCACTTTCCCCAAGATGGCCCCTGCAAGGAGCGAATGGGTCCACCCTGGGGAAAACTTGGGCAGAGCAGTGGGTACAACGGTGGAGACACACCCCTCCGCCAGGTGCTCCCCCCAAAGGAAGGTTTGTAGGGTGACTCCTGTTGCCCTGTCCTGGCTCCTGGGTCATCAGAAGGGAGCGGGCCTTGTGGTGGGCCCCCTAGAGGGGTGTGGAGACTGGGCATGGGGGATCACACCTGTCATCCCTGTGCTCTGGGAAGCTAATGGGAGAGGTTGGCCTAAGGCCTGTCTGTGAAACCAATCCGGGCTTCTTGGTGAGAACACGTCTCCACAAGAAGCCAAAAAAATGAGCCAAGTGTTGTGATGCACGTCTGTCATTCCATCCACTTGGGAGGCCATGGCACGAGTATTGCCGGAGTCCAGCCAGTGGAGGCCTTGGTGGCTGAGAGCGGGTCCCTGTGTTCCGGCATGGGCAATAGAGTGGGTCTCTGACTCAGAATAATAATACCAACCTCCAACACTGTCACAACCACAGGCGGGGGTCAGGGTCTCAGTCTGTCATCCTGGCCCATTGGATTCCCAGGCAAGTGGACGGCCTGAGGTTGTGGGATCAACAGCAGCCCAGGACACTGGGCAAAACCTCGACTTCACCACAAAAATAAATCTGAAAATTAGCCAGACATGGTGGTACAGGCCTGTGCTTCCAGCCACTCGGTATCCGAGGCAGGAAGATCGCCTGAGCCTGGCAGGTGGAATATGCAGAGGTAGTGAGTGTGCCCCTGCACTCTGACCTGGGTGACAAAGTGGGATTCCAACTAAAAATAATAATAATAATCACCACCACCACCACAACCACCATCCCTGCCACCCAGCACGAAGAGACACCCTCAGGGAGGGGGAAGGAAAAGACACTTTCTGTCCTGTTGTTCTTGGGAGATTTCAAAGGTGACCATCAGGCAAGTCCGTCCCACATCTTTGGCCACGCATCCCAGAAGGCCTGCCTCCACCATCCACACTCATGTTTCATGGCAAAGATGCATGTGTGTTCATGGAACAGACGGCCCTGAGCTAGGGTCATGGTCGGGTATAGAAAGTTAAAGGCAGTCCAGCAATGCCATGGCCAGCCCAAGTTCCTGTCGTCCTGCCTGTCATCTTCAGGCAGTGAGAGGACCCCTTCCTCTCCCGATCTCCCCATTGTCCCCCGCCCATGTGGAGCCATGGACACCCGTCATGATGCACATGGGAGGTGTCTTCTTTGTCACCAGAATCTCTGTCAGACACTCTAGGACACGGCGGCACAATCATCGCTCCCTGGGCCTTGACCTATGGGTCTAAGGCAGTCCTCCTGCCTCGGCCCCCAAGCAGCTGGGACTCTGGAGACCACAATGACAACCTCAATTTTGGGGAGCTCTCGCTGAGACAAGCTCGTTTCCAACCCCTGGGCTCAGGCAGACTCCCAACTCGACCTCCCAGGGTGTGGCCAACAGTGCCTGGCTTGGACTCACACCTACTGTTGGTGGGGGTGATACAAAGGAATGCCCCAGGACCAAGGCCACTTACTTACATGTAGCCGGGACTGTAGGCACCACCATGCATGACTCCACTTTGTGTTCCAGTTAGCAACGAGGTGTTGCTACATCGACCAGGCTGGTCTCGAAACCCCAATCTCCAGCAGTCCTCCACCTCAGCCTCCCAAAACTACAGCCCGATTGTCTGCCAATCCACCATCTTTCAGGAACTCTAGGCTCAATCTGGGGCCTCCTTACCAAATGTTCTCTGTTTATGATGATCCCAACTCCATATGCAAATGGATGCTCTTCTTTTTTTTTCCTTTTTTCCATTGAGTCAGTGTCTCACTCCGTCAGTCAGGCTGGAGGGCGGTGGCTCACTCCTGGACACTGCAGTCTAGGCCTTCCAGGCTCTGACTAGCCTTTTAATGGCCTTTTGAGGAGCCGGAATGACAGGCGTGTGACACCACACCCAGATCATTTGGGATAGAGTGTATAAACGAGGTTTTGCTGAGTTGTGAATGCAGGTATTGGCCAGCAGGCTTGGGCCAGCCACTGGCCTTGACTTCCCAAAGCGCTGGGATCAAGAGGCTGAGCCCCCAAGCCCAGCCTCAATCCTTCACCAAAACGAACCAGAATGCCTGGTGCAGTGGCCCACGCATGGAATCCCAATTCTCTGGGAGGCCAAGGCATGAGGATGGCTGTATCCTAGGAGTCCAAGGGCAGCCCTGGTCACACAGTGAGACCCTGTCTCTGCAGTCATCCAAACAGGAAGTCTGGTGTCAAGGTGCCCATCATCTTGGCCAATCTGGAGCCTGAGGCGGCATGATCGACGAAGCCTGTGATTTCAAGGCTGGTGGTGAAAGATGGTCGTGTACCCAGGCACCCTGTCTCCAAAAACATCAGAATCATACAAATTCTCAACTGTGCATGCTTTTTTCACAGAACAACTGGCTTTAGAGTCAGCAAAAATGGGATTGGGGGAAAGAAATGTCCACAGGTAATGGATGTGTTCCTGTCCTTTTTGGTGGAAGGTCCTCGTTGAGGAGTTAGAGGGTTGGACTGCCAGGGGCACATTTCTGACCTCGGAGAGGAGAGCCGGCATGAACCCGGCCAGGGAGCCTAGGGAAATCGTGCACCAATGTGGGGATGGGAACTGAGAGGGTTGGGGGCTGAAAGGTGCTGAGCTTGGTGGACCCTCCCATGTGAGGGGGGTGGAGGGGGGAAGAACTAAGGGCAGAAGTTTTGCAGGAAAATTTCTTTCTTTCTTTCTTTCTTCTTTTCTTTCTTTCTTTTTTTTAGAGTCTCACTCTGTCACCTAGACTGGAGTGCAGTGACCACTCCTGGCCACTGCAGCCTCGACCTGCTGGGCTCCGGTGATACTTCCACATCAGCTTTCCAAGTAGCCAGAATTACAGGCGTGTGTTACCACTCTTGGCTGATTTTTTGATTTATTGTAGAGATGAGGTCTCCCTGCCCAGGCGGGTCTCAAATCCATGGGCTCTGGCAATCCACTCACCTCAGCCTCCCAAAGGTGCGGGATTATAGGCTGAACCACCGAGCCCACCTTCTTTCTTTCTTTCTCTTTCTTTCTTTCTTTCTTTCTTTCTTTCTTTCTTTTTTCTTTCTTTCTTTCTTTTTTCTTTCTTTCTTTCTTTCTTTCTTTTTTCCTTTCTTTCTTTTCTTTCTTTTCTTTCTTTCTTTTCTTTCTTTCTTTCTTTTCTTCCCTCAGTAGGTTGCCCAGGCTGATCTCAAACCACACAACTTGGACCATCCTCTCGGCCTGGTCCTCCCAAACTGCGGAGATCACAGGCTTTCCATTTGGTTGACATCCTGGTCTTCCTGGCTGGTCTTGAATTATGGGCTGGAGGCGATCTGCCTGCTGAGGCCTGCCCTCACCCAGGGCTTTCTGGGTTTTGCTTATGGTCCAGGTGGGGGCTTGCTATGGTGTCCAGACTGGTCTCGAGATTCTAGGCTCCAGTCATCTTCCCATCTTAGCCTCCCCAAGTGTCAAGGAGACAGCTGTGAGTTGCCTGACTGTTCATGCCCCCCTGAAGCATTGAGAGTCATGACCTCCCTTTCCCTGAGGTAGCCCCCGGGTGGAGCTAGCAGGTCTATCCAGGGGAACAGGCAGGTGGTGGTGTGGGCATCACTGCAGAGACAAATCCCTGTGCCAGATGCTTTCCAGGGGGTTCGGAGAGCAACTCCAGATGCCCTCTCTGAGGTCCTGGGTTTTTAGAAGGGAGCTCGCCTCACGTTTGGACCCCAAGATGGTTGGGGAGGCTGCGCATGATGGTTTAAGCCTGTTATCCAGTCACTCTGGGAGACCGAGGTGAGACGAAGGCCTGAGATCCCAGGTTCAAGTCCAGCCTGGACACCTTGGCAAGATCTCATCTCTACAAGAAGCCAATAAATGAGCCGAGCATGGTAGTGCATGCCTGTTATCCCATAAACTTGGGAGGCCACAGTGGAAGGATCGCTGTATTCCCACTGGTGTAGGTTGAGGTGGCCGAGAACAGGTCTCTGCTCTCCAGCCTGGGTGACAGAGCAGGACTCTGATTCAGAATAATAATACCACCCACCACCACCACCACCACAAGCACAGGCCTGGCTCAGGGGCTCAGCCTGGGATCCCAGTCTTTCAGATGCCAGTAGAGTGAACGACCTGGGGCTGTGGATTCAACAGCACCCCGGGACACAGGGTGAGACCTCATCTCCATCATCAAAAATAAATCCAAAGATTAGCAGGGTGTGGTGGTGCAGGCCTTTAGTTTCAGCCAGTTGGTGTCCAAGGAAGAAGGTTTGCCTGAGCCTGGCAGGTGGTGTGTGTGGAGGCAGTGAGTGTGCCCCTGCACTCCGACTTGGGCAACAGAGTGGGATTCTGACTCCAAATAATAATTATCACCACCACCACCACCACCTCTGCCACACAGCACAAGAAAACACCCTCAGGGATGGAAGAGGAAAAGGCAATTTCTGACCTATCGTTTGCGGGAGGTTTCAAAGGTGGCTACTGGTCATGTCCATACCATGCCTTCGGCCAAGCATCCCAGAAGGCCTGCCTCCACTGTCCACACTCGTGTTTCAAGGCAAAGATGAATGTAAGCTCATGGAAGAGATGGTTCTGAGCCAGGGCATCCATCGGGTACAGAGCGTTTAAAGCCAGTCCAGGTTCTGGTAGCCCTGTCAGCCACCTTTAGGTGGGGGGAGGGCTCCTACCTCTCCTGATCGCCCATCGCCCCATTGTCTCCTGCCCACGTGGGCTTTTCCTTAGGGAGCCGTGGACGCCCATCATGATGCACGTGGGAGGCATCTTATTTGTCACTGGAGACTCCATTAGCCAGTCTGGGGCACAGCATAACAACCGTGGCTCCCAGGGCCTTGACCTGCAGTGGTCAGGCAGTCCTCACACCTCAGTCTGCGTGCAGTCTGGACTCAGGGGACAACTACGCCAGACACAATTTTGGGAACCTCTTGCTGAGATGATGTCTGGTCACTTCACCCAGGCTGGTCTCAGACTCCTGGACTCAGGCAGCTTCCCACCTCAGACTCCCAGGTTCACAAGGCTGAAATCTGTGCACCATAGTGCCTGGCCTGGACTCGCATATACTGTTGGTGGGGGCACACCTCAGCCACTCTGGAGGGTGAGGTGGGAGGATCGCCAGAGCCCGCAATTTTGAGGCTGGTGGTGAACAACGGTTGTGTCCCTGGGCCCCAGCCTGGGCCACAGAGCCAGGCACTGTCTCCAAAAGCATGAGAATTGTACACAACTTCTCAACAGCGCATGGTATGTTCACAGGGTGACTGGATTTAGAGCTAGAAAAAATGGGATTGGGGGAAGAAATGTCCCTGGGTGAGGAATGTGTCCCTGGCCTTTCTTGGCAGAAGGTCCTCATTGCCAAGTTGAAGTGTCTTCCTGCCTGGGGCTCATCTCACACCTCAGAGAGGAGAGCCAGCAGGAACTCGGCCAGGAGTGTGGGAACTCCCACACCAAAACTGGGGCAGCTATTGGGGGGGTTGGGGTTAAAAGGTGTCAAGCTTGGGGTACCCTCATATGTGGTGGGTGGGGGTAAAGACTGAGGGGAGAAAGTTTGCCAGAGAATGGATTTCTTTCTTCCTTCCTTCCTCCCTTTCTTTCTTTCTTTCTTTCCTTCTTTCTTTCTTTCTTTCTTTCTTTCTTTCCTCACTAGGTTGCCAAGGCTGCTCTGAAACCACACGACACGGGACATACTCATGGCCTGGTCCTCCCAAACTGCTGCAATCACAGGTTTCCCATTTGGTTAACATCCTGGTCTTCCTTCCGGTCTTGAACTATGGGCCAGAGGTGATCCTCCCCCCGAGGCTTGCCATCACCCAAGGTTTTCTAGGTTTTACTTGGGTCTAGATGTTGACTTGCTATGGTGTCCAGCCTTGTCTCTAGTTCCCAGGCTCCGTCCATCTTCACATCTCAGCCTCCCCGAGTGCTGAGGAGACAGACGTGAGTCACCCAGCTGTCCCACCACCCCGAAGGTTTGAGACTCATGCCTGCCCTCCCTTTCATTGAGGCAACCCATGGGAGGGGTGAGCGGATTTCCCTTGAGGAACAAGGTTGGATAAAGGGTGGTCGCCCTGGCAGAGACACGCCCATGCACCAGGTGCTCCTCCATGACGGGCACAGCTGGTGAATCTGGCCGCCCTCTCAGGGGTCCTGGGTCATCAGTGGGAACGAGCCTCACCGTGGTCCCCAAGAACGGTGTGGAGACCAGGCTTGGGGGCTCACGCCTGTCATCCCAGCACTCTGGTAGGCCGAGGTGAAAGGATGGCCTGGGCTCCTGTGTTCGAGACCAGCCCTGGCACCTTGGCTAGACCTCGTCTCTACAAAAGCCAAAAAAATAGCCAAGATTTTTGGCCCAAGCCTTTTGATCCAGTCACTAGCAAAAATGTGGCAGGAGGATCGCCAGAGCCCAATCAGTGGAGGCTGCAGTGCCCAAGAGCGGGCCCCAGTGCTACACCCTGGGCGACAGAACATGACTCCAACTCAGAATAATAATACCAACCACCACCACAACCACAGGCCGGGCTCTGGGGCTCATCCTGGCATCCTGACCCTTTGGAGGCCCAGGCGAGTTGACAGCAGGAGACTGCAGGTTCAATACCATGCCAGGACATTGTGCAAAACCTCGTATTGGCCATCAAAAATAAATCCAAAGATTAGCCGTGCATGGTGGTGCAGGCTTATGGTTCCAGCCACTCTGGGGACGGAGGCTGGAGGAAGGCCTGAGCATGGTCAGTGGAATCCATGGTGACTGAGAGTGTGCCCCTGTTCTCTGGTCTTACAGAGCAGTAATCCAACTGCAAATAATAATAATCACCACCATCACCATCACCCCTGCCACCCAGTGCAAGGAGTCACCCTCAGGGATGAGAGAGGAAAATGCACTTACTGGCCTTTCATTCGTGGGAGATGTCAAAGGTGGCCAGCGGGCACATCCATCCTGTGCCTTCTGTCATGCACTCCAGAAGGCCTGCCTACACCCTCCACATTTGTGCCTTACAGGAAAGACGTGTTTTAGCTCATGGAACAGACGGGCCTGAGCTAGGGCAGCCATCAGGCACAGAATGATCAAGGCAGTCCATCAATGCCACTGCCAGTCCAGGTACTGGTCACCTTATCTTCCACCTTCTGTCATGTGGAACAGCCCTTCCTCTCACGATCACACCATTGTCCCCCACCCACACAGACTTTTCCCTGAGGAGCCGTGGACACCCATCTTGATGCATGTGGGAGGCATCTTTTGTGTTGCTGGAGTCTCTGTGTGCTGAGCTGGGGCGTGGGGGCACGATCGTCACACCCGGAGCCTCGACCTCAAGGCTCAGGTGGTCCTCCCACCTCAGCCTCTGAGCAGCTGGGACTCCGTGGGCCATCATGCCTGACCCAAATATGGGTACCTCTCACCGAGATGAGGTCTGGCCACATCGCCCAGGCTGCTATCCTACCCCTGGGCTCAGGCAGCCTCCTGCCTCCACCTCCCAGGGTGTGGGGATGACGCCCTTGAGTCATGGTGCCCAGCCTCAACTCATACATTTTGTCTTGGTTGGTGATGCCAAGGAATGCCCCAGGACGGAGGCCACCACATCCCATGTAGCTGGGACCATGGGCACATCCATGAGCGACTCCAATGTTCACATTCGGGGGAGCAACAAAGTCTCACTACATGCCTCAGGCTTGTCTCAAACTCCAGACCTCCAGCTGTCCCCCACCTCGGCCTGCCAAAGACACAGTCTGATTGTCTGACAATTCACCGTCTTTCGGGAACTCTAGACCCAAGGCTGGGGCCTCCTGACCAAATGATCTCTATCTGTTCACAATGATCCCAACTCCATACACAAATGGATGCACTTTATTCCCCCCTTTTTTCCTTTTACTTTGAGTCAGTGTTTCTCTCCATCACTCAGCCTGGAGGGCGTTGCCTCTCTCCCAGCCACCATAGACTCGTCCAGATGGGCTCCAGCGAGACTTTCCCCAGCTTTCCAAGGAGGTGAAGACACAGGCGTGTGCCACCATGCCTGGTTCATTTTTTATGGAAGGTAGAGAAGAGGACTTGCTGAGGTTTCCGAGAGCATCTTGGCCTGTGGGATCAGGCCAGCCGCTGGTTGCAGCCTCACAAAGTGCTAGGATGATGAGGCTGAGTCCTGAGTCCAGCCTTGATCTTTTGTCGATAACAAACCAAGAAGCCTGTTACGGTGGGCCATGCCTGAGATCCCAGCACATCCGAGGCTGGAGGAGGACTGGAAAGCTGTAGACAAGGCCAGCCTGGGCCACACAGTGAGACCCCGTCTCCACAGTCATCCTTACAGGGGTCTGTGTTTGAGTTGCTGGTCATCTCAGCGACACCAAAGGCTGAGGCCAGAGGATTGCCAGAGCCTGCGATTTCGAGGCTGGCAGTGAACAACAGTCATGTCCCCGGGCCCCAGCCTGGGCCACAGAGCCAGACCCAGTCTCCAAAAACATGAGAATCGTACACAGATTCCCAACTGCACATGGTGTGTTCACAGGGTGACTGGTTTTTTAGCCAGGAAAAATGGTAAGGGGAGGAAGAAATGTCCCTGGTGAGATATGTGTCCCTGGCCATTCTTGGCAGAATGTCCTCATTGCCGAGGCGGATGATTGACCTGCCTGGGAAACATTTCTACCCTCGTAGAGGAGAGATGGCAGGAAGCCAGTCAGGCAGCCTCGGGAATTCACACAGCAAAGTAGGGGCAGCCAAGGGAGAGGTTGAGGCCGGAGGGTGCCAAGCTTAGGTCACTCTCATATGTGGGGGAGTGGGGGGAAAGGATTTAGGGAAGAAGTTTTGCCAAAGAATGGATTTATTCGGTGACTAATATTTTCTTTCTTCCTTTCCTTCCTTCTTTCTTTTTCTTTCTTTCTTTCTTTCTTTCTTTCTTTCTTTCTTTCTTTCTTTCTTTCTTTTCTTTCTTTCTTTCTTTCTTTCTTTCTTCTTTCTTCCGTCCTTCCTTTCTTCCTTCCTTCCTCCCTTCTTTCCTTCCTTCTTTTTTCTTTCTTTCTTTCTTTCTTTCTTTCTTTCTTTCTTTCTTTCTTTCTTTCTTTCTTTCTTTCATCTTTCTTTCATCTTTCTTTTCCACTCTCTCCCTCTTTTTTTACCTCACAAGGTAGTCCTGGTTGCTCTCAAACCACCCAACTTGGGTCTTCCTCTCAGCATCGGCCTCCCAAACTGCTGTGACCACAAGCTTTACATTTGGTCAACACCCTTATCTTCTTTCCTGGTCTTGAACTCTGGGCCTGAAGCCATCCCACTGCTGAGGCCTCCCCTCACCCCAGTTTTTCTGGGTTTGGCTTGAGGTCGAGGTAGGGACTTGCTATGGTGTCCAGTCTGGCTTTGGCAAAATTACCAGCTCTGCTTCCCCAAGTGCCAAGTAGAAAGTCGTGAGACGCCCAGCCATCCTCGCTACTCTGAAGATTTGAGCGTCATGCCCTCCTTTTCCCAGAGGTGGACCCTGGGAAGAGCGTGAGTTTCCATTGGAGAATGAGGCAGGCAAAGGGGTGGGCGCCCAGGTGGACACACGCCCCTGTGTCAGGAGCTCCCCCTGGGGAAGGCTCAGTGGGCTACTCTGGCCCCACTCTCTGGGGCCCCTGGTTTTCAGAAGGAAGCAGGTCTCATGAGAGGGGTGTGTAGGCCATGCACGGGGGCTCATGCCTTTTATCCCAGCACTCTGGGGGGCCGCGATGAGAGGACGACCTGAGCCCCTGGGCTTGAGACCAATCCGGGCATCTTGGGGAGACAACATCTCCAAAAAGCCAAAAAAATTAGCTGAGCATGGTGGCGCATGCCTGATGTTCCAGCCACTCAGGAGGCTGGGGCGGGAGTATCATGGGAGACCAGCTGTTGGAGGCCACTGTGGCCAAGAGTAGGCCCCTCACTCCAGCCTGGGTGACAGAGTGGGAATCCGACTCAGAATAATAATACTAACAACCACCACCACCACAACCACAGGTTGGGCTCAGGGGCTCAGCCTGGCATCACGCCCCTTTGGTGACCCAGGTGAGTTAATGGCCTGAACCTGAGGGTTCAACAGCAGCCTGGGACATGGGGCGAGACCTCCTCTCGGCCATCAAAAATAAATTTAAAGATTAGCCGGGTGTGGTGGAGCAAGCCTGTGGCTCCAGCCACTCAAGGGGCCGAAGCAGGAGGATCGCCTGAGCCTGTCAGGTGGAGTGTGCAGTGGCCGTGAGCATGTCCCTCGCTTCCACCTTGGCAACAGCATGGAATTCTGACACCAAACAATAATAATCACCAGCAACACCATCACCACCACCCCTGACACCCAATGCGAGGAATCACACTCAGGAATGGGAGAGGAAAAGGCACTTTCCAGCCAGTCATTCATTGGAGGCTTCAAAGGTGGCCACTGGGTACGTCTGTCCTGCACCTTCGGCCATGCAGCCCAGAAGGCCAGCCTCCACCCTCCACACTCATGCACCATGGTAAAGATGTGTTTGAGCTCACAGAACAGATGGCCCAATCCAGGGTGGCCATTGGGCACAGAGCAATAACGGCGGACCTGCAACGCCACGGCCATCCCAGTTCCGGTTGCCCAGTCTGTCACCTTTGGGTGGGGGAATGACCCCTTCCTCTCCTGATCACTCCATCCTCCTCCACCCTTATTGACGTTTCCCTGGGGAGCCATTTTGCCCATCATGACGCATGTGGGAGATGTCTTTGTTGTTTTTGGAGTCTCCATCAGCGGGGCTGGAGTGCAGTGCCATGATTGTGGCTCCCAGTTCCTCGACCAGAGGGGCTCAGGCAATCTTCCCTCCTCGGCCCCTGAGCAGCTGGGACTCCGGAGGCCAGCACGCATGAATCTATTCTGGGGACCTCTCACCGATTTGCGGTCTGGCCAGGTTGCCTGGGCTGCTCTGTGGCCCCGGGGCTCAGACAGATTCCCACCTCGGCCTCCCAGGGCCTGGTGCTAATGGCCTTGAGCCACGGTGCCCAGCCTGGACTCGCATGTTCTGTTGGCAGGGTGACACCAAAGTACACCCCAGGATGGAGGCCACCGCATACCTTGTAGCTCGGACCCTGGGCACAGCCACGTGCAACTTGAGTGTTTTTGTTCCAGGGAGTGACAAGATCTCGCTACATGACCCAGGCGGGTCTCAAACTCCCAGGCTCCACTGGTTCCCTGCCTCGGCCTCCCAAAGCCACAGTCCAATTGTCTGCTTATCCACTGTCTTTCCAGAACTCTACACCCAAGGCTGCAGCCTCCTTCCCGAATGATCTCTATCTGTTCATGATGATGCCAGCCCCGTACATAAATGGAAGCTCTTCTTTTCTTTCCTTTGTTTTTGAATCAGAGTCTCACTCTGTCACTCAGGCTGGAGGGCGGTGACTTGCCCCTGGCAACTACAGCCTTGACCCACTGGGCTCTAGCAAGCCTTCTCCCCGGCCTTCTGAGGAGCTGGAATGACAGATGTGTGCCACCACGCCTGGCTCATATGGGATGGAGGGTTGAGAGGAGGTCTTGCTGAGCTGCCCAGGTGCATCTTGGACATATGGGCTGGGTTCGGTCACTGGTCTCAGCCTCCCAAAGCACTGGGATGACAAGGTTGAGCCCCTGAGCCCGGCCTTGATCCTTCTTTGAAAACAAACCAAAAGGCCAGCTGTGGTGGTCCATGCCTGGAATCCCAGTACTCTGGAAATCCGAGACGGGAGGATGTCTGGAGCCCAGGACCTCAAGACCAGACCATGCCATGCAGAGAAACCTAATCTTTGCACCCATCCAAACAGGGGGTCTGGGTTCATGGTGCCCATCGTCCTGGCCACTTGAGAGGCTCAGGTTGGAAGGATTGCCACAGCCCCAATTTCGAGGTTGGGGGTGAACAACTGTCATGTCCCCGGGACACAGCCTGGGCCATAAATCCAGACCCTGTCTCCAAAAACATCAGAATCGTACACAGATTCTCAACTGCGCATGGTGTGTTCAAAAGGTGACTATTTTTGCAGCCAGAAAAAAGTGGCACTGGGGGGAAGAAATGTCCTCGCGTGAGGGATGTGTCCCCAGAATTTCTTGGTATAAGGTTCTCATTCTCAAGGCAGAATGATGGCCTCCCTGGGGCACATTTCTCACCTCGGAGTATAGAAATGGCAGGAACCCGGCCCAGGAGCCTTGATAACTCCCACAACAAATCAGGGACAGCCATTGCAGGGGATCGTGGAGAGCTTGGGGGACACTTGTATTTGGGAGGGGTGGGGGGGAAGGACTGAGGGCAGAAGTTTTGCAGGAGAATGGATTTCTTTGTTCACTTAGATTTTCTTTCTTTCTTTCTCTCTCTCTCTCTTTCTTTCTTTTCCTCTCTCTCTCTTTTGTTTCCTCATTTGGTAGTCCTGGATGATCTCAAACTGCCCAAATCGGGCCTTCCTCCTGGCCTCTGCCTCCCAAACCGTTGCGATAACAGGCTGTCCATTTGGTCGACATCGTGGTCTTCCTGTCTGATCTTGAACTTTGGACCTGAGGAGATCCTCACTCTGAGGCCTGCCCTCACCCAAGGTTTTCTGGGTTTTGCTTTGGGTCAAGGTGGGGGCTTGGTATGGTGTCCAGCCTGGTCTCAGCTCCTGAGTTTTGGCCAACTTCCCACCTCCTACTCTCTGAGTGCAGAGGAGACAGGTGGGTGTCACTAGGTTGGCTGCATCTGATGTTTTGAGAGTCACGCCCTTCCTTTCCCTGAGGCAGCCCCTGCGGTGAGCAAGCCAGTCCACCCTGGGGTATGAGGTTGTCAGAGGTGTGGCCGACCTGTCAGAGACACGCCTCTGTGTCAGGTGCTCCTGAGTGGTGGGCTCAGTGGGCTAATCCAACTGACCTCTCCAGGGTCCCGGGTCATCTGAAGGGAACGGTCCTCATGGTGGGGCCTGAGGGGTGTGAAGGCCAGGCGCAGGGGCTCACACCTGTAACCCCCAGTGCTTTGGATGGCCGAAGCGAGAGTATGGCCTGAGACCCCGGGTTCGATAGCAGACCATGCACTTTGGCAAGACCTCATCTCTACAAGAAACCAAAAAAAAAGTCGAGCTTTGTGGCACACGCCTGTTGTTCCACCCACCCAGGAGTCTGCAGCAGGAGGATCACCAGAGCCAAGACAGTGGAGGCCGTGGTGGCTGAGAGTGGGCCCCGGCACTCTGGCCTGGGCCACACAGCATGATTCTGACTCAGTATAATATCAACCACCACCACCACAAACCCAGGCCGGGCTCTTAGGCTCAGCCTGGCATCCTGGCCCTTCAGAGGTCGAGGCAAGTGAACAACCTGAGCCTGTGGGTTCAAGACCAGCCTGGGACACTGGGTGAGACTTCATCTCAGTCATCAAAAATGAATCCAAACATTAGCTGGGCATGGTGGCACAGGCTTGTGGTTCCAGCCACTCACGGGGCCATTGTGGGATGATTGCCTCAGTCTGGGAGGTAGAGTCCACGATGGTCATGAGCATGCCCCTGCACTAAGACATGGGTGACAGAGTGGGATACCGACTCCAAATAATAATAATCAGCACTAGGAGTCACCCTCAGGGATGAGAGAGAAAAATGCACTTTCTCCCTGTCATTTGCAGAAGGTTTCAAAGGTAGCCACCAGACCAGTCTGTCACATGCCTAAAATCATGCCTCCCAAAAGGACTGCCTCTACCCTCCACACTCATGCCCCATGGTAAACACATGTGTGAACTCACAGAACAGAATCGAGTTTGGGTGACCATCAAACACAGAGCGTTCTAAGCAGTCTGGCAATGCCATAGCCAGCCTAGGTTCCGGTCGCCTGGTATTCCAGGTTCAGGTGGTGGGAGGGCCCCTTCCTCTCCCAATCACTCCATCGTCCACTGCCCACACAGACTTTTCGCTGGGGAGCCATGGCTGCCCATCATGATGCAGGTGGAAGGCATCTTTTTTGTTGCCGTAGTCTCCGTCAGCCTGGCTTGGGAGTGGCAGCATGATTGTGGCTCCTGGGGCCTCTACTTGCAAGGCTCAGGAGGTCCTCCTCCTTCAGCCCCTGAGCAGCCATGACTCCAGGGTACAAAACGCCTGACTATTTTGGAGACCTCTTGCTAAGACGAGGTCTGTCCACATCGCCTAGGCTGGTCTCCAATCCCTGGGGTCAGGCAGCCTCCCAGGGTGTGGGGCTGACAGCCTTAGCCATGGTGCCCGGCCTGGACTCACACGTTTTGTTGGTGGGGACAATGCAAAGGAATGCCCTGGGATTGGAGGCCACCAATCCCATGTAGCCAGGACCGCATGCGCCACTATGCATGACTCCAGTGTTTGCGTTCTGGGGAGTGACGAGATCTCATTGCATGGCCCAGGGTGGTCTTGAATTCCTGGGTTCCAGCAGTCCCCCACCTCAGCCTCTCAAAGACACAGTCCAAGTGTCTGATGATCCACCATCTTCCGGGAACTCTAGGCCCAAGGCTGGGGCCTCCTTCCCAAATGATCTCTGTCTGTTCACCATCATCCCAACTCCCTACACAAATGGATGCTCTTCTTTTCTTCCTTTATTTTGAGTCTGTCTCCCTCCATCACCTAGGCTGTAGGGTGGTGGCTTGTTCCCATCCATGGCAGCCTCAGCCCTCCAGGCTCCAGTAAGCCTTGCCACCCCCGGCCTTCTGAGGAACCAGAACATCAGATGCGTGCCACCACACACAGGTGATTTGAGATGGAGGGTAGAAACGAGGACTCACCAAATTGCCTGGGCACATCTTGCATTTAGGGACTCAGGCCAGCCACTAGCCTTGGCCACCCAAAGTGCTGGGCTAATGAGGGTGAGCCCTCGAGTCCGGCCTTGATTCTTCATCAGAAATGAACCAGAAGGCCAGGTGAGATGGCCCAGGCCTGGAATCTCAGCACTCTGGGAGACAGAAGCAGGAGGATGACTGGAGCCCAGGGACAGAAGGCCAGCCTGGGCCTTGCAGGGAGATGCCATCTCTGTACCCATCGAAATCGAGATTCTGGGGTTATGGTGCCCATCATTCTGGCCACTCTGGAGGCTGAGGTGGGAGAATTGCCAGAGCCCATGATTTCAAGGCTGGCAGTGAACAAGGTCATGTCCCTGGGCACCAACCTGGGCCACAGAGCCAAACCCTGTCTCCAAAAACATCAGAATCATACACAGATTCTAAATTGTGCGTGGTGTGTTCACAGGGCGATTGGTTTTAAAGACAGAAAAAATGGGAATGGCGGGGAAGAAATTTCCCTAGGTGAGGGATGTGTCCCTGGCTTTTCTTGGTGGAAGGTCATTGTTGCTGAGTCAGACGGCCAGCCTGTCTGGGGTACATTGCTCACCTTGGATAGGAGAGCCGGCAGGTACCCGGCCAGAGATGGTCCAGAACTCTCACAACAAAGCGGGGACAGCCATTTGGGGGTGTTAGGACTGGAAGGTGCAGAGATTGGGGGATCCTGACTGTGGGGGGGGTGGAGGTGAAGAGCTGAAGGCAGAATGTTTGCAGGATAATGGATTTCTTTCTTTCTTTCTTTCTTTCTTTCTTTCTTTCTTCTTTCTTTCTTTCTTTCTTTCTTTCTTTCTTTCTTTCTTTCTTTCTTTCTTTCTTTCTTTCGTTCTCTTTCCTCACTAAGTTGCCCAGACTGCACTCAAAGCACCCAACTCGGGCCATCCTGTTGGCCTGGGCCAAACTGCTGTGATCACAGGTTTTCCACTTGGTCGACATCCTAGTCTTCCTTCCTGTTCTTGAACTGTGGGCTGGAGGAGATCCTCCCCCCGGAGGCTTACTCTCACCCAAGATTTTCTAGGTTTTGCTTGGATCGAGGTGGTGACTTGCTATGGCATTCAGCCTTGTCTCAAGCTCCTGGGCTCTGGCCATCTTCACATCTTGGCCTCCCCAAGTGAGGAGGAGACATGCGTCAGTCACCTGGCCATCCCTGCCCCACCAAAGGTTTGAGAGTCACGCCCTTCCTTTCACTGAAGCGCTCCCTTGGAGGAGCGTGTGGGTCCACCCTGGGGAATGAGGAGAGTGGACGTGCGCATGCCCTGGCAGAGACATGGACATGTGTGAGGTGCTCCCTCCATGAAGGGCTCGGCAGATGAATCCAGCTGCCCTCTCTGGGGTCCTGAGTCATCAGATGGGAGCGGGCCTCACAGTGGTCCCCAATAGTGGTGTGGAGGCTGGGCACAGTGGCTCACGCCTGTCATCCCGGCTCTCTGGTAGGCAGAGACAGGAGGATGGCCTGAGCCCGTGGGTTCAAAACCAGCCCAGGCACCTTGGCAAGAACTCATCTTTACAAAAAGACAAAAGAATGAGCCAAGCTTGGTGGTGCAGGCCTTTAGTTCAGACCACTCGAAAGGCCACTGTGAAAGGATCCCCAGAACCCAACCGGTGGTGGTCACAGAGACTGAGAACGGGCCCCAGTGCTACTGCATGGGCTGCAGAGCAGGACTCCAATTTAGAATAATAACAACCACAACCACCACCACAATCACAGGTCAGGCTTGGGAATCAGCCTGGCATTCTGGCACTTCAGAGGCCCAGGTGAGTGGACAGCAGGAGCCTGCTGTTTCGACACCAACCTGGGACATGGGGTGAGACCTTGTATCAACCATCAAAAATAAATCCAATGATTATCCAGGCGTGGTGGCACAGACCTGTGTTTCCAGCCACTATGGGGTTAGAAGTGGGTGGAGTCCATGGTGGCTGTGAATATGCCCCTGTGCCTCAGTCTTACAAAAAAGAATCCTACTCCAAATAATAATAATCACCACCATCACAACCACTCCTGCCACCCAGCGTGAGGAATCACCTCAGGGATGGGAGAGGAAAATGCGCTGACCAGCCTGTCATTTGTGGGAGATTTCAAAGGTGGCCAGCGGACACGTCCATCCTGTGCCTTTGTTCAAGTGACCCAGAAGACTTGCTTCCACCCTCCACATTCATGCCCCACAGGACAGACGAGTGAAGGTCACGGATCAGATGACTCCAAGCTGTGGGGCTATTGCACACAGAGCAGTCAAGGTGGTCCGGCAACAATGTGGCCAACCCAGGTTCTGGTTGCCCTGTTTTCTGTCTGTTTTGTGGTCCTCTCCTCACCACAATATTGTGCCCCACCCACACATACTTTTCCCTGGGGAGTTGGGGTCGCCCACCGTGATGCATGTGGGAGGCATCTTTTGTGTGCTGGAGTCTCCATCTACTGGGCTCAGGCACAGGGGCACAATCGTGGCTCCCAGGGCCTCAACCTGTAGGACTATGACGATCCTCCTGCCTTGGCCCTGAGCAACCGGGACTCCATGGGCCATCACGCCTGTCCCAATTTTGGTACCTCTTGCTGAGATGAGGTCTGGGTATATTGCCTGGGCTGCTCTCTGACCCCCGGGCTCAGACAACCTCCCTCCTCTGCCTCCCAGTGTGTGAGGCTGAAAGCCTTGAGCCATGGTGCCTGTGCTGGACTCATACATCTGTTGATGTGGGTGATGCAAAGGAATGCACTGGGATGGAGGCCACCACATCACATGTAATCACTACCAGGGGCATCACCATGCATGACCCCAGTGTTCATGTTCCGGGAAGCGATGAGGTCTCACTACATGGTCTTGAACTCCTGGACTCCAGCTGTCCCCTGTCTTGGCTTTTCAAAGCCACAGCCCTATTTTCTGTCCATCGATGGTCTTTCAGGAACACTAGGCTGGGCCTCCTTCCCAAATGATCTCTGTTTGTTCACGATGATCCCAACTCCATACACAAATGGATGCTCTTTTTTTTCCTTTTTTTCTTTGAGTCAGAGTCTCATACCATCACCAAGGCTGGAACATTTCTACCGTCATAGAGCAGAGCTGACAGGAAGCCAGCCAGGGAGCCTCATGAACTCCGACACCAGAGTGGGGTCAGCCAATGGGGGGGTTGGGGCTGGGGGTGCCAAGCTTGGGGACTCTCATATGTGGGGGGATGGGGGAAAAGGACAGAGGGAGGAAGGTTTGCAGGAGAATGGATTTCTTTGATGACTTAGATTTTCTTTATTTCTTCCTTTCTTTTCCTCTCTCTTTCTTTGTTCCCTCACTAGGTAGTCCTTGCTGCTTTCAACGCCCCCATCTTGGGCCTTCCTCTCAGCTTTGGCCTCCGAAACTGTTGCAATCACAGGCTTTCCATTTGGTCCACATCCTGGTCTTCCTTCCTGGTCTTCCTTCCTGGTCTTGAACTCTGAGCCTAAGGCAATTCTCCTGCCAAGGGTTTACCCTCACCCTAGGTTTTCTGAATTTTGCTCGGGGTCAAGGTTGGGGTTTGCTATGGTGCCCAGCCTGGTCTCAGCTCCCTGTCTCCAGCCATCATTCCATCTTGGCCTCTCTGAGTGCTGAGGAGACAGGCGTGAGTAGCCCGGCCACCCCCTCCCGATGGTTGGAAAGTCACACACTCCCTTTCCCTGAGGATGCCCCAGGAGGAACAATCGGGAGCACCCTGGGGAATGGGGTGGGTGGAAGGGTGGGTGCTCTGGCAGAGACACGCACCTGCCCCAGGTGTTCCCTCTTGGTGGGCTCTCCGTGCTGTCCCCTCTGGGGTCCCAGGACGTCTGAAGAGAGTGGGCTTCACAGTGGGGGCCCATGAGGTGTGTAAAGGCTGGGCAAGGGGGCTTATGCCTGTCATCCTGGCTCTATGGAAGGCCAAGGTAAGAGGATGGCCTGAGCCCCTGGGTTTGAGACCAGCCCGGGCACCTTGGCGAGACATCATCTCTACAAGAAACTGACAAAATGAGCCGAGCCTGGTGCTGCAGGCCTGTCTTTCTGGCCACTTGGGAGGCTGTGGCAGGAGGATCACCCGAGACCATTGGGTGGAGGCCACAGTAGTCGAGAACAGGCCTCTGCGTTCTGGCCTGGGCGACAGATAGGTTTCTGACTCAGAATAATAGTACCAACCACCACCACCACAAGCCACAGGCCGGGCTCAGGGTTTCAGCCTTGCCTCCTGAACATTCGGAAGCAGAGGTAAGTGGTTGGCCTGAGCCTGTGGGTTTGAGACCAGCTCAGGTCTCTGGGCAAGAACTCGTCTCAGCCACCAAAAATAAACCCAAAGATTAGATGGGCGTGGTGGTGCAGGCTTGTTGCTCCAGCCTCTAGGGGGACCAAGGTGGGAGGATCGCCAGAGCCCAGCTGGTGGAATCCATGGTGGCTGTGAGCATGCCCCTGCATTCAGCCTGGGTGACAGAGTGGTATTCCAACTCCAAATAATAATAATCACTACCACAGAAATGACCACCAGCCCTGCCACACAGCGCAAGTAGTCATTTTCAGGGATGGGAGAGGAAAATGTACCTTCCCCCCTATCATTCACAAGAGGTTTCAAAGCTGGCCCATGTCAATCCTGTGCCTTTGGCCAAGTATCCCAGAATTCCTGCACCACTCTCCACACTCATGCCCCACGGTAAAGAAATGCATGAACTCAAGGAACAGACAGCCACGAGTTAGGGCAGCCATCAGGCACAGAGAAATGAAGGCTGTATGGCAACACTGCGGCCAGCCCAGTTTCCAGCATCACAGGGTGCAGGGCTGAAGCCATGAGCCACGGTGCCCGACCTGGACTTGTACGTTCTGTCGGGGTGACACAATTGAATGCCCTGGAACAGAGGCCACCGCAACCCATGTAGCTGGGACACGGGCACCACCATGTACGACTCCAGTGTTGGCATTCAGGGGAGAGATGAGGTCTCGCTACATGGCCCAGGTTGGTCTCGCACTCCTGGGTTCCAAGATTCCTCCAACTTGGTCTCCCAAAGACACAGTCAAATTGTCTGCTGATTCAACATCTTTCGGGAACTCTAGGCTCAAGCTGCGGCTTTCATCCCAAATGATCTCGGTTCATTCAGGATGATCCCAAATCCATAATCAAATGGATGCTCTTATTTTTTTCCTTCTTTCCTTTTTTTCTTTGAGTCAGAGTCTCACTCCATCGCCCAGGCTGAAGAGCGGTGGCTCATTCCCGGACACCGCAGCCTTGGCCCGCCTTGCTTCAGCGAGCCTTTCCCTGGACTTCTGAGGAGTTGGAATGACAGAGGAATGCCACCATTTCCAGCTCATTTGGGATGGAGCGTAGAGACAAGTTTTCACCGAGGTGTCCAGGTGGGTCTCAGCCCTCGGGCTTGGGCCGGCCACTGGCCTCAGGCTCTAAAAGTGCTGGGATGACGAGGTTAAGCAGCCGAGCCCAAAATCGATCCTTCATTGAAAATGAACCAGAAGGCCTGGTGCGGCATCCCACACCTGGAATCCCAGTGCTCTGGAAGGCCACAGCAGGAGTATGACTGGAGCAAGGTGCTGAAGGGTAACATGGGCCATGCAGGAGACCCCGTCTCTGCACCCATTCAAAAAGGGGTCGTGGTTAGAAGTGTCCATCATCCCAGCCACTCTGGAGGTGGTGGTGGGATAGTTACTGGAGCCCCTGATTTCGAGGCTGGCGGTAAATGATGGTCATTTCCCCGGGCCCCATCCTGGACCACAGAGCCAGACCCTGTCTCCAAAATCATCAGAATCATACACAGATTCTCAATTGCGCATGGTGTGTTCACAGGACAGCTGGCTTTAGAGCCAGGAAAAATGGGCCTGGGGGAAAGAAATGTCCCCATGTGAAGGATGTGTCCCGGGTCTTTCTTGGAAGAATGTCTTTTTTGCCGAGTCAGAGAGCCGGCCTGCCTGGGGTACATTTCTCACCTCATAGAGAAGAGCTGGCAGGAACCCAGCCAGGGAGCCTTGGGAACTCCCTCACTAAAGTGGCGACAGCCCTTGGGGAGGGTTTAGGCAAGAAAATGCCAAGCTTGTTGGGCCCTCACATGTGGGGGGCGGGTGGGAAGAACTAAGGGCAGAATGTTTGCAGGAGAATGGCTTTGTTTTTTTCTTCCTTCCTTCCTTCCTTCCTTCCTTCCTTCCTTCCTTCCTTCCTTCCTTTCTTTCTTTTTTCTTTCTTTTTTTCTTTCCTCACTAGGTTTCCCAGGCTGCTATCAAACAGCCCAACTTGGGCCATCCTCTCGGCCTGGGCCTCCCAAACTGCTGGGATCACAGGCTTGACATTTGGTCGATATCCTGGTCTTCCAGCCTGGTCTTGAATCTGGGCCAGAGGGGATCCTCCCTCCGAGGCCTACCCTAACCCAAGGTTTTCTGGGTTTTGCTTAGGGTTGAAGTGGGAGCTTGCTATGGTTTCCATCCTGGTCTTGAGCTCCTGGGTTCTGGCCATCTCCCTGTCTCAGCCTCCCTGAGTGCCGAGGAGACAGGCATGAGTGACCCAGTTGTCCCCACCCCCTGAAAGTTTGAGAGTGACCTCCTCTCATTCCCAGAGGCATACCCTGGAAGGAGTGAGCGGGTCCACAATGGGGAATTTAGTTGGTGGAGTGGTGGGTGCCCTGGGGAAGACATGCCCCTATGCCAGTTTCTCCCTGAGGGGAGGACTTGGCAGGCAACTCTGGTCAACTTCTGTGGGGTCCCAGGACATTGGGTGGAGTGGGACTCACCATGGGGCTCCGAGAGGGGTTTGGAGGCCAGGCACAGGGCTCACACCTGTAATCCCTATGTTCTGGGAGGCTGAGGCTAGAGGATGGCCAGAGCCCTCGGATTCGAGACCAGCCCAGGGACCTTGGCAACACCTCATCTCTAAAAGAAGTCAAAAAAATGAGTTGAGTGTGGTGGCACAAGCTTGTTGTTCCAGCCACTCGGGGGCTGATGTGGGAGCATCGTCTGAGCCAGTCAGGTGGAATCCGTGGTGGCCGTGTGCATGCCCTTGATCTCCAGCCTGGGTGACAGAGTGGGATTCTGACAACAAATAATAAGAATCACCTACACCACCACCACCATCACCCCTGTCATCCAGTGCGAGGATTCATCCTCAGGGATGGGGGAGGATGAGCCACTTTTTGACCTGTTGTTCAAGGGAACATTCTTTTTCCTTTTTTTTGAGTTGGAGTCTTACTCTGTCACCCAGACTGGAGTGCAGTGGCCGCTCCCGGCCACCGCAACCTTGACCTGCTGGGCTCCTGCAATCCTTCTGCCTCAGCCTTCCAAGTAGCTGGAATTACAGGTATGCGCTACCATGCGCGGCTGATTTTTTGATTTGTTGTAAAGATGAGGTCTCGCTCCCCAGGTGGGTCTTGAACCCACAGGCTCAGGCAATCCACTCACCTTAGCCTCCCAAGTCGTGGGATTACAGGCTGAGCCACCGAGCCTGGCTCAAGGGAGCTTTCAATGGTGTACACTGGGCTCGCCCATCCCACGCTTTCGGCCATGCAGCCCCGAAGGCCTGCCTAAACCCTCCACATTTGTGCCCCACAGCAAACACACCTGTGAGCTCTTGGAACAGACTGACCAGAAGTAGGGCGGCGATGGGGCACAGAGTGATCAAGGCAGTCCAGCAACACCACGGCCAACCCATGTTCTGGTCACCCTGTCTGCCAACTTAGGGCAGGGGGAGGGCACCTTCCTTTCCCAAAAACTCCATGGTCCCATGCCCACGTGGACTTTTCCCTGGGTAGCCGTGGATGCCCATCTTGATGTATGTTGGAGGCATCATTTTTGTCACCAGTCTCCATTAGCCGGGCTGGGGCTTGGTGACCTGATCGTGGTTTCAGGGGCCTTGACCTGCAGGGCTCGGTGGGTCCTCTCATCTCAGCCCCTGAGCAGCCTGGACTTCGGGGGCCCCACGCCCAACTCGATTCTGGGGCCTCTCACTGAGATGAGGTGTGGCCACTTCACCCAGCTTGGTCTCTGACCCCAGGGTTCAGACAGTCTCCTGCCTCAGTTCCCCAGGGCTGACGTCTGGGAGCCATGGTGCACGGCATGGATTTGCACATTCAGTCAGCGAGGGTGAGGCAAAGGTACACCCCAGGACAGAGGCCACTGCATTCCATGTAACTGGGAACATGGGTGTCACCAACGTGACTCAAGTGTTTGCATTATAGGGAGCGACGAGGTCTCACAATGTGTCCCAGGCTGGTCTCAAATTCCTGGGGTCCAGCGATCCCACGCCTAGGCTGCCAAAGCCACAACCTGATGTCTGCTGATTCACTCTCTTTCAGGAACTCTATGCCCAATTCTTAGGCCTCCTTCTCCAATGATCCATGTCTGATCACGATGATCCCAACTCCATACACAAATGGACGGTCTTCCTTTCTTTTTTTTTTCAGGAACTCTATGCCCAATTCTTAGGCCTCCTTCTCCAATGATCCATGTCTGATCATGATGATCCCAACTCCATACACAAATGGACGGTCTTCCTTTCTTTTTTTTTTTTGTCAGAGTCTCACTCTGTCACCCAGACTGGAGGGCAGTGGTTCTTTCCCGTTTTGGCGCTCCTGGGAGGTGTCTTTTTTGTTGCTGGACTCTCCCTTGACTGGGCTGGGGTGCGGTGGCATGATCGTGGTTTGGGGGCATTGACCTGCAGGGTTTAGGTGGTCCTCCCCAGCCCTGGTTGCTAATTTATGGTCAGAGTCCCCAGGCATCAATAAGTTAAGAAACCAGTTATCTTGTCATTGGCCATTCTGGTAAGATAAGAGGGACTATCAGTTGCCATAGCTTTTATATGGGAGTTTAAACAACCCGAAATATCAAGGGAGAGTACTGATTTTTTAAGTAAACGAAAACGTTTTGGAGGAGAACTAGAACAACCTGTAAAAGAAAAATTTTGATTAATAACATTTTTGAATTGTGATGAAAAAGAGTGCGGTCTCAGCTGGGCTCGGTGGCTCAGCCTGTAATCCTGTGCCTTTGGGAGGCTGAGGTGAGTGAATTGCCTGAGCCCACGAGTTTGAGACCCGCCTGGGCAGCGAGACCTCATCTCTACAATAAATAAAAAAATCAGCTGGGCGTGGTAGCGCATGCCTGTAATTACAGCTACTTGGAAGGCTGAGGCAGAAGGATTGCCGGAGCCCAGCAGGTTGAGGCTGCAGTGGTCGGGAGCGGCCACTGCACTCCAGTCTGTGAGACACAGTGAGACTCCAACTAAAAAAAAAAAAAAAAGAGTGTGAGAGTGCGATCTCCTAATAAAGAGGAATGATTAGTACAAACAGTAAAAATCTCAGCATCCCATGTAACAGGCTGGAACACTGGAGGGTTTTATAATAGCTGAATGTCCTTGAGAGTCCAAACTGATGTTTATAATTTGCATCTATAGTCTGCTGACAGGGATAATGAGAGCCGTGACTCACATTCAACCCAAGGTTCCCAGAGGTAAGAGAATGTGAACTACAGTTTTTAATCATTGCTATTGGTTCAAGCACCAATAAGATGGGGACAGAGAAACTCACATGGAGGGTCATATCTCGGCACAAAAATTTCCATTTCACTGTTTGATTCTATTAATAGATTCTTTTAATGGACTACTATTTTTTGCATCTCCCAACTCCCCAGATACCGAAGGTGTACATAACAAGATGAGTAGAAGAAGCAGGGCCAATAGCTGCCCACAGTTGCCCTGCAACCTGGGGTCTTCAGCCTTCCTGACCCTGTCAACATGAAGGTCTCTGAGGCTGGCTTCTGACACTGGGTATTGGAAAGGAACAGGACTCACGCTGGTGCCATGAGAGGGGTTTGGAGGCCGGGTGCAGGGGCTCATGCCTGTCATCCTGGTGCTGTGGATGGCCGAGGCGAGAGGATGGCCTGAACCCCTGAGTTTGAGACCCACCTGGGCACCTTGGCGAAACCTTTTCTCTATAAGAAGCCAAAAAAGTGAGCCAAGTGTGGTGACACACCCCTGACGTTCTGGCCACTCGGGGGGGCCGAGGTGGGCCGATCATGCAGCCCAGCTGTAGGAGATCATGGTGGCCCGGAGCAGCCCCTGAGCTCTGGCCTGGTTGACAGAGCAGTAATCCAACTCATAATAATACCAACCTCCACCACCAACACCAACACAGGCCAGGCTCAGGGGCTCAGCCTGGCATCCCGGCTCCTCTGACGCCCAGGTGAGTGGACGTCTTGAGTCTATGGGATCAATAGCAGCATGGGACACGGGACAAGACCTCGTCTTGGCCATCAAAAATAAATCCGAATATTAGCCAGGCTTGGTGGCTCAGCCATTTTGTTCCAGCCACTCGGGTGGCTGATGTGGGTGGATTGCCAGAGCACATCCGGTGGTCTATGGAGGCCGTGAGTATGCCTCTGGTCTCCAGCCTGGGCAGCAGAGCGGGATTCCAACTCCAAATAATAATAATCACCACCACCAGTTCTGAGACCACTGCATCCTGTGTAGCCGGGACCATGTGCGAAACCATGCATGACTCGAGTGTTTGCATTCAGGGGAATGTTAGGTCTTGCTACGTGACCCAGGATGTTCTTGAACTCCCGGGCTCCAGTGGTCCCCCACCTCGGACAGCCCAATTGTCTGCTGATACACTGTCTTTTGGGAACTCTAGGCCCAAGGCTGAGGTATCCTTCCCCAATAATCTCTCTATTCATGATGAACCCAACTCTATACACAAATGGATGCTCTTCTTTTCGTTCATTTTATTGTTTTTTTTTTAGTTGGAGTCTCACTCTTTCACCCAGGCTGGAGGATAGTGGCTCACTCCTGGCCAGCACAACATCAGCCCACTGGGCTCTGGCAAGCCGTACCCCACAGGTCTTCAAAGAAGCTGGACCATCAGGCGTCCACCAACACTCCCGACTCATTTGTAATGGAGGGTAGAGACGATTTCTCACCAAGTTTCTCGGGCTCATCTCGGACCTACAGGCTCTGACTGGCCACTGGCTCCAGTCTTACAAAATGCTGGGATGATGAGGTTGAGGCTCCGAGCCCGGCCTCGATCCTTCATCAAAAACAAACCAGAAGGCCAGGCGTGGTAACCCACACCTGGAATCCCAGTGCTCTGGGAGGCCGAATTAGGAGGATGGCTGTAGCCCAGGAGTTCAAGGTCAGTCTGGGCCATACAGGGATAACACGTTTCTACACCCATCCAAACAGGGGTTCTGAGGACATGGTGCCCGTCCTCCCCAACACTCCAGAGTCTGAGGTGGGAGGACGGCTGGAGCCAGTGATATGGAGGCTGACAGTGAACAACAGTTGTGTCCCCAGGCCCCTGTCTCCAAAAACATCAGAACCTGTCTCCAAAAACATCAGAATCTTACACAGATTCTCAACTGCATGTGGTGTTTTCAAAGGGCGACTGGTTTTAGAGACAGAAATAATGGTACTTGGGGGGGGGATATTGTCAGATGAGGGATGTGTCCCTGGCCTTTCTTGGTAGAAGGTCCTCATTGCCGAGTAGGAGGGCCAGCCTACCTGGGGCACATTTCTCACCTTGGAGAGGAGAGCTTGCAGGAACTGGCCAGGGAACCTCTGGAACCCCCACACCAAAGTGGGGGCAGCCATTGGGCTGGGTTTGGCTGGAAGGTGCCAAGCTTGTGGGACCCTCCTATGTGGGGGAGATGGTGGGGGGAAGGACTGAGGGAAGGAGGTTTGAAGGTGAATGGATTTCTTTGTTGACTCAGAATTTCTTTCTTTCTTTCTTTCTTTCTTTCTTTCTTTCTTTCTTTCTTTCTTTCTTTCTTTCTTTCTTTCTTTCTTTTCCTCTCCCTCTCTTTGTTTCCTCACTAGGTAGCTCTGGGTGCTCTCAAATTGCCCAAATCAAGTCTTCCTCTCAATCTCAGCCTCCCAAACTGCTGCAATCACAGACTTTCCATTTGGTTGACATCCTGGTCTTTCTGCCTAATCTTAAACTCTGGGACTGAGGTGATTCTCCTGCCAAGGCCTGCTGTCATGCAAGGTATTCTGGGTTTTGCTTGGGGTTGAAGTGTGGGATTGCTATGGTGTAGATCCTGGTCTCAGCTACCAGGCCCCAGCCATCTTCCTGTCTTGACCTCCCCGAGTGCCAAGGAGAAAGGTGTGAGTCATCTGGTCAGACCCGCCACCCCTGATGGTGTGAGAATCACACCTTCCCTTTTCTCAAGGTGACACCTGGGAGGAACGAGCAGGTCCACCCTGGGGCACGGGGCGGGTGGAGGGGTGGTTGCCCCAGCAGAGACACACCCCTGTGCCAGGCACTCACACAGGTGGGCTCAGCAGGCATCTCAGACTGCCCTCTCTGGTTCCCGGGTTGTCTGAAGGAAGCGGGCCTTATGGTGTGGCCCAGAGCAGGGTGTGAATGCTGATTTTGGGTGATCAGTTCTGTCATGCTGTCCCTTTTGGAGGCCAGGGCTAGAGAAGGGCTTAAGCCTCCGGGTTAGAGACCAACCCTGGCACATTGGCGAGACCTCGTCTCTACAAGAAACCAACAAAATGAGCCGAGCATGGTGGCACATGCCTGTTGTTCTGGCCACTTGTATGGCCATGGCGGGAGGATCACCAGAGCTCAGCCAGTGGTGGCTGCAGTGATTGAAAGCGGGCCCCTGAGCTCTGGTTTGGGCAATAGAACGGGACTCTCAATCTGAATAATAATATGAACTACCACCACCTCTATCACAGGCTGGGCTCCAGGACTCAGCCTAGCATCCCAGCCCTTCGGAGGCCAAGGCAAGGGGACGGCCTGTGACTGTGGTTTCGAGAAGAGGCTGGGACATCAAAATTAAATGCAAATATTATCTGGCTATGGTGGTGAATGCCTGTGGTTCCAGACACTCTGGGGATCGAGGCGGGAGGATCGCCTGAGCCCAGCAGGTGGAGTCCATGGTGGCTCGTATCCTGCCCCTGTGCTCTGGCCTGGGCAACAGTGGGATTCTGACTCCAAAGAATAATAATCACAACCATCTACACCACCATCACCCCTGCCACATAGCATGAATAATCACCCTCAGGGATGGGAGAGGAAAAGGCACTTTCCCACTTGTCATCTTTGGGAGGTTTCAAAGGTGGCCACTGGGCACGTATGTTCCATGCCTTCTGGCATGTGTCTCAGAAGGCCTGCCTCCACCCTCCACACTCCTGTCCCATGGCAAAGTCACATGTGAGCTCACAGAAGAGATGGCCCCAAGCTATGTAGGCTGTTGGGCACTGAGCGATCAAGCAACCTTGCAACCAGCTCAGGTTCCAGTAGACCAGTCTGCCACCTTCAGGCAAAGGGAGGGCCCCTTCCTCTCCTGATCCCTCCATTGTCCCCTGCCCATGTAGACATTTCCCTGGTGACCTGTGGACGCTTGTTGTGACACACGTGGGAGGCGTCTTTTTTTTTCACTGGAGTCTCTGTCTGCTGGGCTGGTGCATGGCACCATGATTGTGGCTCCCCGGGCCTCAACCTGCGTGGCTCATATGTTCTTCCTTCCTCAGCCCCCAAGCAGGTGGGACTCCGTGGGCTATCACGCCTGACTCGATTTTGGGAACCTCTCGCCAAGTCGAGTTCTGGCCACTTCTCTTGGCCTGGTCTCTGACCCCTGGGCTCAGGAAGCCACCTGTGTCTCCCAGGGCACAAGGCTGGCGGCCATGACACACAGTGCCCAGCCAGGACTCGCATTATCTGATGGTGGGAGTGACGCAAAGGAACACCCCGGAATGGAGGCCACTGCATTACATGTAACTGGGACTGCAGGGGACACCATGTGTGACTCCAGTGTTAATGTTCCGGGGAGCAATGAGGTCTTGCTACATGGCCCAGACTGGTCTCGAACTCTCGTGCTCCAGCAGTCCCCCATCTCGGCCTCCCAAAGCCATAGACCAATTGCTGACCCACCATCATCGGGAACTCTAGGCCCAAGGCTGAGGTCTCCTTCCTCAAAGATCTCTTTCTATTCTTGATGATCCCAACTCCATACACAAATGGAAGCTCTTCCTTTCTTTCCTTTTTGAGTCGGAGTCTCACTCTGTCACCGTCACCCAGCCTGGAGTGCAGTGGCTTGCTTCTGGCACTGAAACCTTGGCCCATGGGGCTCCGGTGAGCCTTCTTCCCCGGACTTCCAAGGAGCCGGAATGACAGGGGTGCACCAACATGCCCAACTCATTTGTGATCGAGGGTAGATATGAGTTCTCATCGTGTTGCCCAGGTACATCTCGGACCCATGGGCTCTGATTGGCTACTGGCCTTGACCCCCAATTCACTGTAATGATGAGGCTGAGCCCCCGAGGATGGGCTTGATTCTTCGTGAAAACAAACCAGAAGGCTGGAGGTGGTGGCATACGCCTGGATTCCCAGCACTCTGGAAGGCTGAGGCAGGAGGATGGCTGGAGCCCAGGAGTTCAAGGCCACCCAGGGCGACGTAGGAAGACCCTGTCTCTGCACCCAACCAAATATGTGGTCTGGGGTCATGGTGCCCATTGTCCTGGCCACACTGGAGGCTAACTCAGGAGAATTGCTGGAGCCCACAATTTCAAAGCTGGTTGAGAACGATGGTTGTGTCCACAGGCCCTGGCAGTGGCCACAACCAGACCCTGTCTCCTAAAAATATCACAATTTTACACAGACTTTCAACTGCACCTGGCATATTCAAATGACGACAGGCTTTAGAGCCAGAGAAAATGGGTCTGGGGGTGAATAAATGTCCCTGGGTGAGGGATGTGTCTCCGGCATTTCTTTGTGGAAGGTACTCATTGCCAAGTCGATGGGCCGACCTGCCTGGGGCACATTTCTCACCTCAAAGAGGACAGCTGTCAGGAACCTGGCAGGGAGCATCAGGAACTCCCACACCAAAGCAAAGACAGCCATTGGGGGATTGGGGCTGAAAGGTGCCAAGCTTTGTGGAACCTCACATGTTCAGGGGGCGGGTGGGAAGAATTGAAGGCAGAAGGATTACAGGAGAATGGATTTCTTCCTTCCTTCCTTCCTTCCTTCCTTCCTTCCTTCCTTCCTTCCTTCCTTCCTTTCTTTCTTTCTTTCTTTCTTTTCTTTTCTCACTAGGTTGCCCAGACTGCTCTCAAATCTCCCAAATTGTGCCATCCTCTCTGCCTGGGCCTCACAAACTACTGCAATTACAGACTCTCCATTTGGTTGACATCCTGGTCTTCCTGCCTGGTCTTGACATCTGGGACGGAGGAGATCTTCCTGGCGAGGCCTGCCTTCACCCAAGGTTTCCTGGGTTTTGTTTTGGGTCAAGGTGGGGGCTTGCTATGGTTTCCTGCCTGGTCTCGAGATCCTGGGTACTGGTCATCTTCCTGTCTCGGCCTCCACGAGTGCCGAGAGACAGGCGTGAGTCACCCAGTCATCCTGCCCCCCCAAAGTTTGAGAGTCACGCGTTCCTTTTCCCCAATTCAAACCCCGGGGGAAGCGAGCGGGTCCATCCTGGGGAATGAGGTGTGTGAAGGGCACAGAGTGATCAATGCAGTCCAGCAATGCCACAGCCAGCCCAGATTTTGGTCACCCGTTCTAGCACATTCGGGTGGAAGGAGGTCCCCTTTCTCTCCCAATTTCCCTTTCGTCCCACACCTATGCAGACCTTTACCTTGGGAGCAGTGGACACCCCTCTTGACACACGTGGGAGATGTCTTTTTTGTTGCTGTAATCTCCGTTGGGTGGTCTGGGGTGCGACAGCATGATCATGGCTCTTGGGACCTAAATCTGTGGGGCTCAGGCAGTCCTCCTGCTTCAGCCCCCGAGCAGCTAGGACTCCAGGGACCACCATGCCTGACTTGATGTTGAGGACCTCTCACCGAGAATTGGTCTGGCCATGTTGCCTGATCTGGGCTTCAACCCCTGGGATCAGGCAACCTCTTGTGTCTACCTCCCAAAGTGAGGGGCTGATGGCCATGAGCCACGGTGGCCAGCTGGGACTTTCACATTCAGTCGGCAGGGGCAACACAAAGGAATGCCCTGGGATGATGACCAATGCAACCCATGTAGCCGGGACCTTGGACTCCAACACGTGCAACTCCAGTGTTTGTGTTACGGGGAGCGACGAGGTCTTGCTATGTGGCCCAGGCTGGTCTTGAACACCTGGGCTCCAGCAGTCCCCCACCTCAGCCTCCCAATGCCATGGCCTGATTTTCTGCTATCCACCATCTTTTGGGAGCTCTACACCCAAGGCTATGGCCTTCTTTCCAAATGATCTCTGTGCATGATGATCTCCAACTCCATTAACAAATGGATACTCTACTTTTTTTCTTCTTTTTTTCCTTTTTTTGTTTGAGTCAGTGTCTCACTCCATCTCCCAGCTTTAAGGTGGTGGCTCCCTCCTAGTCACTGCAGCCTTTGTCCATTGGCTTCCGGTGAAACTTTTCTTGGCCTTTTGAGGATCCAGAATGACAGATGTGTGCCACCACACCCGGATCATTTGGGATAGAGGGTAGAGATGAGTTCCCACTGAGTTGCCCTTGTGGGTCTTGACCCGTGGGCTTGAGCTGGCCACTTGCCTTGGCCTCCCAAAGCACTGGGTGGAAGGACGGATGGCAGAAAGTTTGCAGGAGAATTGACTTCTTTCTTTCTTTCCTTTCTTTCCTCCTACTCTTCTTACTTTCTTTATTTCCTTCTTTCTTTCTTTTCTTTCCTCACTAGGTTGCCCTGGCTGCTCTCAAACTGCTTAACTCGGGTCATCCTCTTGGCCTGGGCCTCCCAAACTATTGAGATCACAGGCTTTCTATTTGATCAACATTCAGACCTCCTGCCTGGTGTGAACTCTGGGCTGGAAGCGATCCTTCCACCAAGGCCATCCCTCACCCAAGATTTTCTGGGTTTTGCTTGGAATAGAGGTGGGGAATTGCTATGGTGTCCAGCCTGTCTGGAGCACCCAAGCTTCAACCATCTTCCCATCTTGGCCTCTCCAAGTGCTGAGGAGACAGGCATGAATTGCCCGGCGGTCCAGCCCCCCTGAAGTTTTGAGAGTCACGCCCTCTCTTTCCCCAAGGTGGTCCCAGAGAGGAACAAGCAGGTCCACCTTGAGGAAAAAGGCGGGAGGAGGGTTGGGCGGCCTGATGGAGACAAGCCCATGCACTAGGCACTCCTCCTGGGGAGAGCTTGCCGGGTGATTCTGGCTACCCTCTCCAGAGTACCAGGTTGCTGGAAGGGAGTGGACCCAGAGGTGGGAGGCTAGGCGTGGGGCCACCTGCCTGTCATCCCATCAGTCTGGGTGGCCTAGGCAAGACAATGGCCTGAGCACCCGTGTTCAACACCAGCCTCAGCACCTTGGTCAGACCTCATCTCTACAAGAAGTCAAAAAAATGAGCTGAGCTTGGTGGCACAGGCCTTTCATTCTGGCCTCTCAGGAGGCCATGGGGTGAGAATCGCCTGAGTCCAGCCAGTGGCAGCTGCGGTGGCTGATTGTGATCCCCTATGCTCTGACCATTTTTTCTGACTCTAAAGCCAGTCGACCTTTGCACACACCACGTGGAGTTCAGAATCTGTGTACAATTCTCATGTTTTTGGAGAAAACCACCACCACCACAACCACCACCACACTTGCCACCCAGCACGAGAATTCACCCTCAGGAATGGGTGAGGAAAAGGCACTTTCTGACCTGTCATTTGCAGGAGGTTTCAAAGTTGGCCACCCAGCAGATTCATCTCATGCCTTCAGCCACAAACCCCGGAAGGCCTGCCTCCACCTTCCACACCCATGCCCCAAGGTAAAGACGCATGTTAGCTCATGGAACAGACAGCCCTGAATTAGGTCAGCTGTTGGGCTCAGAATGATCAAGGTGCATTGGCAATGTCATAGCCAACCCAGGTTTTGGTCACCTGGTCTAGAACATTTGGGCGGGGGAAGGGCCCCTTCCTCTCCAGATCACCCATTCTTCTCCCACCCACCTAGAACTTTCCCTGGGGACCCATGGACGCCCATCTTGATGCACGTGGGAAGTGACTTTTTTATTGATGGAGTCTCCATCGGGTGGTCTGGGGCACAGAGGAATGATTGTGGCTCCTGGAGCCTCGACTTTCTGAGCTGAAGCAGTCCTCCTGCCTTGTAATCTGAGCAGCCTGGACTCTGGAATGCCTGACTTGATTTCGGGGACCTCTCACTGAGACATTGTCTGGCCACATCACCCGGGCTGGTCTCCAACCCCTGGGCTCAGGCAGCCTCCTGCCTCTATCTCACAGGGTGTGAGGCTGATGGCTTTGAACCACGGTGACCAGCCTGGAATTGTACATTCTGTCATTGGATACAATGCAACGGAACACCCTGGGATGGAAGTCACTGCATCCTGTGTAGCCAGGACCATGGGAACCACCACGTGCAACTCCAGTGTTTGCATTCCTGGGAGTGACAAGGTCTTGCTCGTGGCCCAGGCTGGTCTCAAATTCCCGAGCTCCAGCAGACCCCCGCCTAGGTCTCCAAAGCCACAGGTCGATTGACGGCCAATCTACTGTCTTTTGGGAACTCTAGTCCCAAGGCAGGGGTCTCCTTTCCAAATGATCTATGTTCACGATGATGCCAACTCCATACACAAATGAATGCTCTTCTTTTTTTTCTGTTTTTTGGGTCAGAGTCTCAATCTGTTGCTCAAGCTTTAGTGTGGTGGCTCAGTCCCAGCCACTACAGCCTCGGCCCGCTGGGCTCCGGCGAGGCATTCTCCAGCCTTCTGAGCAGCCAGAATGACAGGCGTGCACCACCATGCTCATCTCATTTGGAATGAAAGGTAGAGACAATGTTTCTCCGAGTTGCCTGGACGGGTCTCAGCCTGCAGACTCAGGCCAGCCCCTGGCCTTGACCTCCCAAAGTGCTGGGATGATGAGGCTGAGCCCCTGAGCCCAGCCTCAAACCTTCATCAAAAACAAATCAGAAGGCCTCATGTAGCAGCCCATGCCTGAGTCCCAGTGCTCTGGGAGGCCGAGGTGGGAGGATGGCTGGACCCCAGGAGCCCAAGATCAGCCCGGGCCATGAAGGGAGACCCCATCTCCGCACCCATCCAAAATAAGAGTCTGGGGTAGAGGTACCCATCGTTCCAGCCACTCCGGAGGCTGAAGAGGGAGGATCACCAGAGCTGGCGATTTCAAAGCTGGCGGAGAATGATGGTTGTATCCCTGGGCCCCAGCCTGGGCCACAGAGCCAGACCTGTCTCCAAAAACATCAGAATCGTACACAGATTCTCAACTGCAGGTGGTGTGTTCACAGGGCGACTGGCTTTAGAGCAGGACAAATGGGATTGTGGGGAAGAAATGTCCTCGTGTGAGGGATGTGTCCTTGGCCTTCCTTGGTGGAAGGTCCTCATTGCTGAGTCAGAGGGTCAGCATGCCTGGGCACATTTCTCACCTCAGAGAAGAGAGCTGGCAGGAACCCGGCCACACAGCCTCAGAAACTCCCGCACCAAAGTGGGGGCTGTCATTGGGGGCTGTTGTGGCTAGAAATTGCCAACCTTGGGAGACCCTCACATGTGGGGGACTGGGGGGGGAAGGACTGACAGCAGAAGATTTGCAGGAGGATGGACTTCCTTCCTTCCTTCCTTCTTTCTTTCTTTCTTTCTTTCTTTCTTTCTTTCTTTCTTTCTTTCTTTCTTTCTTTCTTTCTTTCTTTCTTTCCTTTCTTTCCTTTCCTCACTAGGTTGCCCAGGCTGCTCTCTAACCGCCCAACTCAGGCCATCCTGTCGGCCTGGACCTCCCAAACTGCTGCGATCACAGGTTTTCCATTTGGTCAACGTCCTTGTCTTCCTGCCTGGTCTTGACCTCTGGGACAGAGGCGATCCTTCTGCTGAGGCCTGGCCTCATGCAAATTTTTCTGGATTTTGCTTAAGGTTGAGATGGGGCCTTGCTATGGTGTCCAGCCTTGTCTTGAGCTCCCAAGATCTGGACATCTTCCCGTTTTGGCTTCCCCAAGTGCCGAGGAGACAGGCGTGTGTTGCCCGGCCATCCCTGCCCCCTGAAGATGTGAGAGTCACGACCTACTTTTCCATGAGGTGGCTCCTGGGAGAAGCAAGCGGGTCCACACTGGGGAAGTAGATGAGCGGGAGGTGGGGCACCCCAGCAGAGACATACCCCTGCTCCTGGACCTCCCACCAGTGTCTGGGTTTTTGGAAGAGAGCAAGCCTCATGATGGGGCCCCAAGAGGAGTGTGGAGGCAGGGTGAGATAGCTCATGCCTCTTATCCCGGCACTCTGGGAGGTTGATGTGAGAGCATGGCCTGAGCCCCCGGGTTCGAGATCAGCCCAGGAGACTTGGGGAGACCTATTCTCTACAAGAAGTCAAAAATATGAGCCGAGCATGGTGGCACATGCTTATCATTCCAGTCACTCAGGAGGCCATGGCGGGAGGATCACCAGAACCCATTCGGTGGAGGCCTCATTGGCCAAGAGCAAGCCTCTGTGCTACAGCCTGGGCAACAGATCCGGACTCCCACTCAGAATAATAATAACAACCACTACCACCACCACCACAACAGGCCAGCTCAGGGGCTCAGCCTGTCATCCCGGTCCTTCGGAGGCCAAGGAGAGTGGACGGCCTGAGCCTCCGGGTTCAAGACCACCCAGGATATTGGGAGATACATTTTCTAGGACATCAAAAATAAATCCAAAGATTAGCCAGGAGTGGTGCCTGGTCTCAGCTCCTGGGCTCCAGCCCTCTTCCCATCTCGGCCTCCCTGAGTGTCCAGGAGACAGGCGTGAGTCACCTGGCAGGTCCCTTCTGACAGTTTGAGGGTCACACCCTCCCTTTCCATGAGGCAACCAATGGAAAGAGCGAGTGGGTCCACCCCTGGGATCGAGGCAGGCGAAGGGGAGGGCACCCTAGTGCCTTCAGTCACGCATCCCAAAAGGCCTTTCTCCAGCCTCCACAGACGTGCTCCACGGCAAAGAGTAGTGTGAATTCCAGAACAGACGGCTCCGAGCTAGAGTGACCGTCAGGAACAGAGCAATCAAGGCGGTCCAGCAACACCACTGCCAGCCCAGTTTCTGGTTGCCTGTTCTGACACCTTCGGGAGGGGAGAGGCCCCCTTCGTCTCCCAATTACTCTATTGTCTCCTGCCCACAAAAACCTTTCCCTGGGGAGCCGTGGATGCCCATTGTGATGCACGTGGGATGCATATTTTTTGTCACCGTAGTCTCCCTCAGATGGGATGGGGTGCGGTGCCACAATCATGGCTCCCAGTGGTTTGACATGAGGGGCCCAGGCGGTCCCGCCACCTCGACCATTGAGCATCTGGGACCGTGGGGCTCACCACACCTTATTCAATATTGGGAACTTTTTGCCGAGATGAGATCTGGCCATGTTGCCCAGGCTGGTCTCTGAACCCAGGACACAGGCAGCCTCCCACCTTGGCCTCCCAGGGCATGGGGCTGATGGCCGTGCACCATGGTGACCTGCCTGGACTCACATGTCCTGTCAGCAGGGTGATGCAAAGGCAGGTCCCGGGACAGAGGCCACTGTATCCTGTGCAGCTGGGACTGCATGCACCACCACATACAACTCAAGGGTTTGCTTCCCGGGGAGCGAAGAAGTCTCGCTGCGTGTCTAAGGCTGGTCTCTAACACCCAGGCTCCAGCCATCCCCACCTCACCCTCCCAAAGCCACAGCCCATTCAGAATGTCTGCTGATCCACTGTCTTTCGGGAACTCTACAACAAAGGTTGTGACCTCCTTCTCCGATGATCAGAGATATCTGTTCACGATGATCCCAACTCCATACACAGATGGATGCTCTTCTTTTCTTTCCTTTTTCTTTTTGAGTCAGAGTCTCACTCTGTTGCCCAGACTGGAGGGCAGTGGCTTGTTCCCGGCCACTGAAGACTTGGCCCACCAAGTTCCTGTGAGCCTTTACCCACCAGATGCCGAGGAGCCAGAATGATAGGCACGTGCCACCATGCCCAGCTCATTTGGGATGGAGGGAAGAGACAAGGTCTTGCAGAGTTGCTCGGGTGCATCTTGGAGCTGCGGGTTCGTGCTGGTCAGTGGCTTCGGCCTCCCAAAGTGCTACGATGACAAGGTTGAGCCCTCGAGACCAACATCTAACCTTCATAAAAAATGAAATAGAAGGCTGGACACGGAGGCACAAGCGTGGAATGCCAGCACACTGGACCCTGAACTAGGATGATGGCTGTAGCCCAGGAACTCAAGGCCAGTCCGAGCCACAGAGGGAGACCTGGTCTCTGCACCCATCCAAACAGGGGGTCTATGGTTGTGGTGCCCATCATCCCAGCCACTCCAGAAGCTGAGGTGGGGGGATCACTGGAGCCCAGCCGGTGGAGGTCATGGTGGCCAAGAGCAGACCCCTGCACTCTGGCCTTGGTAACAAAGCAGGACTCCGACTCAGAATAATAATACCAACCACCACCCCCACAAGCATAGGCAGGACTCAGGGGCTAAGCTTGGCATCCCGGCACTTCGGAGACCGAGGCAAGATGATGGCAAGAGCCTGTGTGTTCAAGATAAGCCTGGAACACTGACCGATACCTTATCTCAGCCATCAGAAAAATCCCAAATTTTAGCCATTCATGGTTCCAGTCCACTTAGGGGGCAAAGAAGAAGGATGGCAGGAACCCGGCAGGTGAAGTCTGCAGTGGCCGTAAGCGTGCACCTGCACTTCGACCTGGACAACAAAGCAGAATTCTGACTCCGAATAGTAATATTCACCAGCATGACCACCACCACCACCCCTACCACCCAGCGTGGAGTCACACTCAAGGATGGGAGAGGAAAAGGCATTTTCACTCCTGTCGTTCTTGGGAGGTTTCAAAGGTGGCCACTAGGCATGTCCATCCATCACCTTCAGCCACGTGTCCCACACAGCCTGCCTCCACCCTCCACACTCATGCCCCAGGGCAAAGATGCAAGTGAGGTCATGGAACAGACACCCACTAGTTAGGGCAGCCATCGGGCAAAGAGTGATTAAGATGGTGTGTCAATGGCATAGCCAGCCCAGGTGATGGTTGCCTGATCTACAACCTTAGGGTGGTGGGAGGACCCCTTCCTTCCCAATCACTCCATTGTCCCCTGCCCACACTGACCTTTCCCTGGGGAGAAGTGGACACACATCGTGATGCATGTGGGTGGCATCTTTTTGTCACCTGAGTCTCTGGCGGGCTTTGGTGTGGTGGCACAATCATGTCTCCTGGGGCCTCCACCTGTGGGGCTCTGGCGGTCCTCCCACCTCGACCCCCGAGCAGCTGGCACTCCAATGGCTACCAAGCCTGATTCAATTTTGGGCACCTCTCTCTGAGACGAGGTCTGGCCATGGTGCCCTGGCTGGTCTCCAAATCTGGGGCTCAGGGATCCTCACACCTCGGAATCACAGGGCATGGGCCTGATGACCATAAGCTAGGATCCCCGGCCTGGACTCACATTCTGTTGACAGGGGTGATGCAAAGGAATGCCCCTTGATGGAGGCCACCGAATCCCGTGTAGCCAGGACCAAGGACTCCACCAGGCGAAATTCCAGTTTTTGCATTCGGGGGTATAATGAGATCTCGCTTCATGGCCTGAGGGGGTCTCGAACTCCTGGGCTCCAGCGGTCTCCCACCTCAGCTTTCCCAAGCCAGAGCCCAGTTGTATGCCAATCCACCATCTTTTGGGAACTGTAGGCAGAAGGCTGGGTCTTCCTTCCCAAATGATCTCTGTTCTCGATGATCTCAATCCATACATAAATGGATGCTCTTCTTTTTTTTCCTGTTTTCATTTTTTTTCTTTGAGTCAGAGTCTCACTACTTCACCCAGGTAGGTGGACAGTGACTCGCTTATGTCCACCAAAGTCTTGGCCCACTGATTTCCTGTGAGGCTTTCCTGGCCTTCCAAGGAGCCAGAATGCCAGGCGTGCCCCACCATGTCCGGCTCATTTGTGATGGAGGATAGAGACAAGTGACATTGAGGATCCTGGGTGGGACTCAGCCACAGGCTTGGGCTGGTTTCTGTCCTCAGCCTCACAAAGAGCTTGGATGATGAGGCTGAGTCCCAAGGCATGGCCTCGAGCCTTCATTGTAAACTAAGCAGAAGGCCTGGTGTGGCGGCCCACATTTGGAATCCCAGTGCTCTGGGAGGCCTAGGCGGGAGAATGGCTGGGGCCCAGGATACCAAGGCCAACCTGGGCCACACAGGGAGACCCTGCTTCTGCACCTGCCCCAACAGGGGATCTCGGGTCACAGTGTCAGTCATCCCATCCACTCTGTAGGCCGAGGCAGGAGGACTTGCTGCAGCCCATGGTCTTGAGACTGGCGGTTAATGATGGTCATGTCCCCAGGCCCCAATCTGGGCCACAGAGATGGACCCTGTCTCCAAAAGCATCAGAATCATAGACAAATTTTCAACTGCATGGGGTGTGTTCACAGGGCGACTGGCTTTAGAGCCAGGAAAAATGGGATGGGGAAAGAAATGTCCCCAGGTGAGGAATGTGTCCCTGACCTTTCTTGACAGAAGGTCCTCGTTGCCAAGTTGGAGGGTCAGCCTGCCTGGGGCACATTTCACACCTTGGAGAGGAGAGCCAGCAGGAATCCATCCAGGGAGTCTCAGAAACTCCCGCACCAAAGCGGGGGTAGCCATTGGGGTGGTTGAAGTTGAAAGATGCCGAGTTTGGGGGACATTCACATTTTGGGGGGGAACAACTAGGGCAGAATATTTGCAGGAGAATGGATTTATCTCTCTCTCTCTCTCTCTTATTTATTTATTTCCTTCCTTCCTTCCCTCCTTCCTTCCTTCCTTCCTTCGTTCCTTCCTTCTTTCGTTCCTCCTTTAATTCTTTCTTTCTTTTATTTTCTTTCCTCACTAGATTGCCATGGTGCTCTCAAACTGCCAAACTCGGGCCATCCTCATGGCCTGGGCTTCCCACACTGCTGTGATCACAGGTTTTCTAATTTGGTCAACATACTGGTCTTCCTTTCTGGTCTTAAATTGTGGGTCAGAGGCGATCCTCTGGCTGAGGCCTGCCCTGACCCAAGGTTTTCTGGGTTTTGCTTTGGTTTGAAGTGGGGGTTTACTATGATGTCCAGCCTGTTCTCATGCTCCTGATTCTGTCCATCTTTCCGTCTTGGCCTCCTCAAGTGCCAGGGATACAGGTGTGAGATGCCTGGCCGCACCACCCCACCAAAGATTTGATAGTCATGACTTCCATTTCTGAGTCTCCTCAGGGGAGGTGCTAGCAGGTTCAACCTGGGGAGCAAGGCAGGGGGAGTGGTGGTCACCCTGGCAGAGACACGCTCATGTGCCAAGCACTCCTCCCCATGGAGGCCTCAGTGGGTGAATCCGGCTGCCCGCTCTGGGGTCCTGGGTTGTTGGAAGGGTGCAGGCCTCATGTTAGGGCCCCGAGAGTATAGTGAAGGCCAGGAGTGGGGGCTCACAAGTGTCATCAAGGCACTCTGGTAGGCTGAGGCCAGAGGATAGCCTGAACCCCCGGATTCGAGACCAGCCTGGGCACCTGGGCGAGACCTGGTATCTACAAGATGCCAAAAAATGAGCCGAGCTTGGTAGTGAAGGCCTTTCATTCCGGCCACTTGGAAGCCCATGGTGGAAGGATCGCCAGAGCCCAGCTGGTGGAGGCTGCAGTGGCTGCGAGCGGGCCCAGGCACTCGGGCCTGGGTGATAGTGCAGGAATCCGACTCAAAGTAATAATATCAACCACCATCGCCACAACAACCACAGGCTGGGCTGAGGGTTTCAGTATGGCATCCCTGCCTTTCAGAGGGCCAGACATGTGATGGTCTGAGACTGCGGGTTTGACACCAGCCTGGGACATGGATAATACCTCGTATCTTCCATTATAAATAAATCCAAAGATCAACCAGGTGTGATGGCACAGGCCTATGGTTCCAGCCAATATGTGGACTGAAGCAGGAGTATCTCCTGAGCCTGGCAGGTGAAGTCCACGGTAGCTGGAGCATGCCCCTGCTTCCAGCTGAACAGAGTGGGGTTCTGACTCCAAATAACAATACCACAACCACCACCACCACCACCACACCTGCCACTTGGCATGTGGTGTCACCCTCAGGGATGGGAGAGGAAAATGCACCTTCTGACCTGTCATTCGTGAGAGGTTTCAAAGGTGGCCACCAGGCATGTCCGTCTGGCACCTTTGGCCATGTACTCCAGAAGGCCTTCCTCCACCCTCCACATCCATGTCCTACAGGAAAGACGTATGTGTGCTCATGGAACAGTTGGGCCTAGCTAGGGCAGCCAGAGGGCACAAAGCGAACAAGGCAGCTCAGCAAGGCCATGGCCAGCCCAGGTTTCTGTTGCCCTGTCTTCCACCTTAGGATGTGGGGATGCCCCCCTCCTCTCCCAATCATTCCACTGACCCCACCCAAGTGGACCTTTCCCTGGGGAGCCGGGGACGCCCATATGTATGCATGTGGGAGGCCTGTTTTTGTCACCAGAGTCTCCATCAGTTGGGCTGGGGCACAACAGCATGAACTTGACTCCTGGGGCCTTGACCTGTGGGGCTCAGACTGGTCCTCCTGTCTCAGCCCTGAGCAGCTGGGAACTCGGGGGCCACTACGCCTGACTCGATTTTGGGGACCTCTCACTGAAATGAGTTCTGGCCAAGTTGCTCGAGCTGATCTCCAACCCCTGGGCTCAGGAAGTCTCCTGCCTTGGCCTCCAAATGTGCAGGGATGATGGCCATGAGCCATGGTGTCTGGCCTGGACTCACATGTTCTGTCAGTGGTGGTGATGCAAAGGAAGACCCTGGGACGAAGGACACTGCTTCCCATGTAGCTGGGACCACGAGCGCCACCATGCGTGACTCCAGTGTTTGCATTTCAGAGAGCGACGAGGTCTCACTTCGTGGCCCAGGCTGGTCGAATTCCTGGGCTCCAGCAGTCCCCTGCCTGGGCCTCCCAAAACCACAGCCAATTTTCTGCCTATCCACCACCATTTGGGAACTCTAGGCCCAAGACTTGGCCTTCCTACACAAATGACCTCTGTTCATGATGATCCCAAAACCATACACAAATGAATGCTCTTCTGTTTTTTCCTTTTTTCCGTTTTTCGAGTCAGTGTCTCACTCCATTGCCCAGGCTGGAGGGCAGTGGCTCACTCATGGCCACCGGAGCCTCAGCCTGCTGGGCTTCAGTGAGCCTTTCCCTGGCCTTCCGAGGAGCCAGAACAACAGGTGTGTGCCACCACGCCTGGCTCATTTTGGATGGAGGGTAGAGATGAGGTCTCGCCCTGTTGCCAAGGTCTGAGGGTTGGCCTGCCTGGGGCACATTTCTCATCTCAGAGAGGATAGCCAGTATAAAACCAACCAGGGAACCACTGGAACTCCCGCACCACTGCGGGGGCAGCCATTGGGGGGTGGGGCTGGAAGGTGCCGAAGCTTGGGTACCCTCACATGTGGGGGGAGGGTAGAAGGTTTACAGGAAAATGGATTTCTTTCTTTCCTTTCTTCTTCCTTCCTTCCTTCCTTCTTTTCTTCCTTCCTTCCTTCCTTTCATTCTTTCTTTCTTTCTTTTCCTCTCTCTCCCTCTTTCTTTCCTCACTAGGTAGCCCTGGCTGCTCTCAAACTGCCTAATTCGAGTCATCCTCTACGCCTGGGCTTCCCAAAGTCCTGGATTATAGGCTTTCCATTTGATCGACATCCTGGTCTTCCTGCCTGGTCTTGAAATCTGGGCCGGAGGTGATCCTCCTGCCAAGGCCTGCCCTCACCCAAGGTTTTCTGGGTTTTGCTTGGGGTCAAGGTGGGGGCTTGCTATGGTGTGCAGCCTGGTCTCAGTTCCTGGGCTCCAGCCATCTTCCAATCTCGGCCTCCTCGGGTGACGAGGAGACAGGCGTGAGTCAGCCGGCGGGCCCCCTTCTGACAGTTTGAGAGTCACACCCTACCTTTCCCCGCGGCGATCCATGGGAGAAGTGAGTGTGTCCACTCCGGGGATCATGGCAGGCAGAGTGGTGGTGCACCGGTGCCTTTGGCCACACAGCCCAGTAGGCCTGCCTCCACCCTCCACAGTCGTGCCTCACGGCAAATATGCGTGTGAGCTCATGGAACACACAGTCTTGAGCTAGGGCTACCATCAGACACAGAGTGATCAAGGCAGTTCTGCAACACTGCAGCCATTCCATGTTCCAGTTGACCAATTCTGCCTCTTTCGGGTGTGGAGAAGGCCCCCTCCTCTCCCCATCACACCATCAACCCCAGCCCACGAGGACCTATATCTGGGGATCTGTGGACACCTGTATTGGTGCAAGTGGGGGACACAATTTTTGTCGCAGGAGTCTCTGTCGGCTGGGCTGGGGTGCAGCAGTATGATCATGGCTCCTAGGGCCTCAACCTGAAGGGCTCCTATGGTCCCCCCACCTCAGCCACCAAGTAGCTGGGACTCCGGGGGCTGCCATGCATAACTCAATTTTGGGACCTCTCGCCGAGATGAGTTCTGGTCACGTCACTTAACTAGTCTCCCACCTCGGGGCTCAGGAATCCTCCTGACTAGGCCTCCAAAGCCGTGGGACAGACGGCTGTGAGCCACAGTGCCTGGCCTGGACTTCCACGTGCTGTTGGCGGGAGCTACGAAAAGGCATGCCCAGGCATGGAGAACATGTCCTCCTGTGTAGCTGGGAATATGTTCGACACCATGTGTGCCCCGAGTGTTTGCATTCTGAAGAGGGACAAGGTCTCCCTACATGGCCCAGGCTGGCCTCAAATTCCCGTGCTCCAGTGGTTCCCCACCTCGCCTTCCCAAACCACAGGCCGAATGTCTGCCAATACACTGTCTTTTGGGAACGCTATGCCCAAGGCTGCTGTCTCCTTCCCCAATGATCTCTGTCTGTTCACAATTATCCCAACTTCATACAAAGAAGGATGCTCTTCTTTTTTTCCACTTTCTTGGATTAGAATCTCACTCCATCACCCAGACTGGAGGGCAGGGGCTCACTCCCAGTCAATGCATCCCTGGCCTGACGGACTCCAGCAAGCCACCCTCCAAGGCCTTCCAAGGAGCCAGAATGACAGGCCCACACCACCATGAGCAGCTCATTTGAGCTGGAGGGTAGAGGAGGTTTTGCTGAGCTGCCCGGGTACATCTCAGACTCCTGGGCTTGGGCCAGCCACTGGCCTTAGTCTGCCAAAGCTCTGGGATGACAAGGTTGAGCACTTGAGCCTGACCTCGATCCTTCATTGAAAACGAACAAGAAGACCAGACATGACATCCAGCACTTGGAATCCCAGAACACTGGGATGCCCAATCAGTATGATGGCTGTAGCCCAGTAGCTCAAGGCCAGTCTGGGCCATGAGTGTGGACCCCATCTCCGCACTCATTCAAACAGGTGGTCTGGGGTTGCGGTGCCCATTGTCCCAGACACTCCAGAGGCTGAGGTGGGAGGATCTCCAGAGCCTGCAATATCGAGGCTTGTGGAGAACAATAGTCATGTCCCCAGACCCTAACCTGGACCACAGAACCAGACACTGTCTCCAAAAACATGAGAATTGTACACAGATTCTCAAATACACATGGTGTATTCAAAGGGCGACTGTCTTTAGAACAAGAAAAAATGTGACTGAGTGGAAGAAATGTCCCTGGGTGAGGGGTGTGTCCCCTGCCTTTCTTGGCATAAGGTCCTCGTTGCCAACAGAGAGCCAGCCTGCCTGGGCCACATTTCTCACCTTGGAGAGGAGAGCCGATAGGAACCCCACCAGGGAGCCTTGGGAACTCCTGCACCAAAGAGGAGCAGCAACCTGTGGGGGGTTGAGGAGGGAAGGTGCTGTGTTTGGGGGTCCTTCATATGTGGGGGTTGGGGAGCAAGGACTGAAGGCAGAAGTTTTGCAGGTGAATTGATTTCATTGTTGACTTTAATTTTCTTTCTTTCTTTCTTTCTTTCTCTCCTTCCTTCCTTCCTTCCTTCCTTCCTTCCTTCCTTCCTTTCCTTCCTTCCTTCTTTCTTTCTTTCTTTCTTTCTTTCTTTCTTTCTTTCTTTCTTTCTTTCTCTCTCTCTCTTCCTCTCCCTCTTTTGTGTCCTCACTAGGTAGCCCTGGCTGCTCTCAAATCACTGAACTCGGGCATTCCTCTTGGCCTCGGCTTCTCCAACTGCTGCCATCACAGGCTTTCCATTTGGTCGACATCCTCGTCTTCCTACCTAGTCTTGAACTCTGGGCCTGAGGCAATCCTCCCACCGAGCATGCCCTCACCCAGGTTTTCTAGATTTGTATTGGGGTCAAGGTGGGGGCTTGCTATGGTTTCCAGACTGATCTCAGTTTCTGGGCTCTGACCATCTTCCCAGCTTGGCCTCCCCAACTGCCAAGGAGACAGGTGTGTGTCACCCTGCCGCCCCCCCAATGGTTTCAGAATCATACCCTCCCTTTCCATGAGACGGCCAATGGGAGGAGTGAGTGGGTTCACCATGCGGATTAAGGTGGTGGAAGGGTGGGCACCCCAGCAGAGATATGCCCCTGCACGTGTCACTCCTCTGGGGTGGGCTCAGTGGGTGACTCTGGGTGATCTCTCCAGATTCTCGGGTTATCTGAAGGGTGCAGGCCTCAGAGTGGGGCCCTGAGAACTATGTGAAATGCTGGCAGGGGCACATGCCTGTAACACCAGTGCTTTTGGAGGCCAAGATGAGAGGATGGCCTTAGCCCCCGGGTTCGAGACCACCTTGGAGAGACCTCATCTCTACAAGAAAACAACAAAATGAGCCAAGCGTGGTGGTGAATGCCACTCATTCCTGTCACTCGTGAGGCAGCGGTGGGCGGATTGCCAGAGTCCTGCCATTGGATGCCATGTTGGCCAAGAGCGGGCCCCTGTGCTCTGACCTAGGTGATAGTTTGGGACTCTGAATCAGAATAATAGTACCGACCACCACCACAACAACCATAGGCCAGCCTCAGGGGCTCAGAATGGCAACCTGGCCCTTCGGAGATCAAGGCAAGTGGACGGCCAGAGCCTACAAGTTGGAGACCTGCCCAGGACACTGGGACAGAACTCGTCTGAGTCATCAAAGATAAATTCAAAGATTAGCCTGGTGTGTTGGGGCAGGCCTGTAGTTCCAGCCACTCGGGAGGCTGAGATGGGAGGATCGTCTGAGCCCATCAGGTGGAGTCCATGGGGGCCATGATCATGCCCTGCATTCCGGTTTTGGCAACAGACCAGGATTCCAACTTCAAATAATAATTACCACCACCATCACCCCTGCAACAAAGCAGAATGAGTCACCCTCAGGGATGGGAGAGAAAAAAGAATTTTCCAGCATGTCGTTCACGTGAGGTTTCATAGGTGGCTACCGGGCATGTCTGTCCCATGCCTTCAGCCATGCATGCCAAAAGGCCTGCCTCCACCCTCCACACTCATGCCACATGGCAGAGACGTGTATGAGCTCACAAAACAGATGACCCTGAGCTAGGGCAGCCATCGGGCACAGAGCAATCAAGGGGGTCCAGCAACACCATGCCAACCCAGGTTCCAGTTGCTCGGTCTGCCACCTTTGGGCAGGAGTGGGTCCCTTCCTCTCCTGATGACTCCATCATCCCCTGCCCATGTGGATATTTCCCTGGGGAGCCATGGTCGTCCATTGTAACGCACGTGGGAGGTGTCTTTTTTGTCTCCGGAGTCTCCGTCAGCCAGAATGGGTCACAGTGGCACAAACATGTCTCCCAGGATCTTGACCTGCCAGGCTCAGGCGGTCCTCCCTCCTCGGCCCCTGAGCATCTGGAACTCAAGGGGCCACCACGCCTGACATGATTTGGGGAATCTCTCACAGAGATGAGATCTGTCAAGTTTTCCCAGGCTGGTCTCTCACCGCTGGGTTCAGGCAGCCTCCCTCCTCAGCTGCCCAGGGTGTGGGACTAATGGCTGTAAGCCATGGTGCACAGCCTGATCTCGCACATTCTGTCAGTGGAGGTGACACAAAGGAACGCCCCGGGATGGAGGCCACCGCATCTCGGAATGACAGGCACGCCCCACCATGCCTGGCTCACTTGGAATGGAGGGTAGAGATGAGATCTCGCTGATTTGCCTGGTCGGGTCTCAACCTACATGCGGGGCCTAGCCGCTGGCTCAGCTCCCAAAACAAGGCTGAGCACACGAGCATGATCTCGATCCTTCATCAAAAAAGCCTGGCACAGGGTCCCACTACTGGTATCCCAGTGCTTTTGGAGGCCAAGGCTGGAGGATGGCTAAAGCCCAGGAGCCCAAGGTCAGCCTGGGCCACGCAGTGAGACCCCATCTCCACCCACTTCCAAAAAAGGGGGTCTGGGATTGAGGTGCTGGTTGTCGTTGTCACTCCAGATCATAAGACTGGGGGATTGCCAAAACCCACGATTTCAAGGCTGGTGGAGAATGATGGTCGTGTCCCCCAGTCCCGGCCTGGGCCACAGATCCCAACCTGGGCCACAGATCCAGACCCTGGATCCAAAATCATCAGAATCACACACAGATTCTAAACTGAGCATGGTGTGTTCATAGGGCGACTGGCCTTAGAGCCATGAAAAATGGGTATGTGGGGGAAGAAAATCCCCGGTGAGGGATTTGTCCCTGGCATTTCTTGGTGCAAGGATCTCATTGCTGAGCCAGGGTAGCCTGCCTGGGGCACATTTCCCACTTTGAAGAGGACAGCCGTCAGAAACCTGTCCAGGGAGCCTGGAAAATCCCACACTAAAGCAGGGGCTGCCATTGGGGGGGTTGGGACTGGAAGGTGCTGAGCTTCGGGGACCCTCACATGTGGAGGGGTGGGGGGGAAGGACTGAGGACAGAAAGTTTGCAGGAGAATGGATTTCTTTCTTTTCTTTCCTCATTAGGTTGCCCAGGCTGCTCTCAAACTATCCAACTCAGGTCATGCTCTGGGCCTGATTCACTACAACTGCAGTGACCACAGGTTTTCTATTTTTTTGACATCCTGGTCTTCTTGCCTGGTCTTGAACTCTAGGCCAGAGGTAAACTTCTCACTAAGACCTGCCCTCACCCAAGGTTTTCTGGATTTTGCTAGGGGTCGAGTTGGGGGCTTACTATGGTGTCCATCCTGGTCTCGAGCTCCTGGTCTCAGGCCATCTTCCTGTCTCAACCTCTGCGAGTGCCGAGGAGAGAGGCTTGAGAACCCGGCTGGTCGACCCCTGACGGTTTGAGAGTCATGCACTCCCTTTTCCTGGGGCGGCTCTGGGTGAAGCAAGTGGGTCCACCCTGGGGAACAAGGCCTGAAGAAAGGTGGGTGCCCTGGTGGAGACACACCCCTGCAACAGGAGCTCCCTCAGGGCGGGCTCTGGGGGCAACTCCAGCTGCCCACTCCTGGTTCCTGGCTTGTCGGAATGGAGCATTCCTCACGGTGGGGCCTTGAGAGGGGTGTGAAGACCAGGCATGGGGACTCATGCCTGTCACTCCAGCACTTTGGGAGGCCGATGGGAGAGCATGGCCTTAGCCCCTGAGTATGAGACCAGCCCAGAAACCTTGGCGAGACCTCGTCTTTGCAAGAAAGAAACAAAATGGGCTGAACATAGAGACGGACGCCTGTTGTTCTGGCAACTTGGGAGGCTGCTATGGGAGGATCGCCAGAGCCCAGCCAGTGAAGGTCGTGGTGGCCAAGAGTGGAACTCTGCACTCAGACCTGGGTGATAGACCAGGACTCTGACTCAGAATAATAATACCAACCACCACCACCACTACAGGCCAGCCTCAGGGGCTCAGCCTGGCATCCCGGCCCTTCAGAAGCCCAGGGTAGTGAATGGCCTGAGACTGCAGATTCAACACCAGCCTAGGACACGGGGCAAGATCTCTTATCGGCCGTCAAAAATAAATCCAAATTAGCCAGGCATGGAGTCGCAGGCCTCTGGTTCCAGCTACTCAGGGCAGGGGAGGCAGGAGGATCACCTGAGCCCAGCAGGTGGAGTCTGCAGTGGCCGTGAGCATGACTCTGTGCTCCAGCCTGGGTGATAGAGTGGTATTCTGACCCCAAATAATAATAATCACCTTCAAAATCACCACCACCACCCCTGCCACCCAGTGCAAATATTCACACTCAGGGATGAGAGAGGAAAATGGACTTTCTGCCTTGTCAATCAAGGGAGGTTTCAATGGTGGCCACTGGTCATGTCCATCCCATGCCTTTGGCCATGTGCCACAGAAGGTCAGCCTCCACCCTCCACACTCGTGCACCATGGCAAAGACTCGTGAGCTCGAGGAACATGACGCCCTGATTATTGTGACCATCAGGAACAGAGTGATAAAGGTGGTCCAGCAATGCGGCGGAGAGCCCAGGTTCCTGTTGCCCTATCTGCCACCTTCATTCAAGGGTAGGGATCACTCCAACGTTCCCGCCCACACGTACCATTTTCTGGGATCCGTGGATGCCAAATGTGATGCACGTGGGACACGTCTTTTTTGTCCCTGGAGTCTCCGTCATTTGTGTTGGGGCATGGTGGCACAATCATGGCTACTGGGGCTAAGACCTGATGGGCTAGGTGGTCTTCCCACCTTGGCCCATGAGCAGCCAGGACTCCGGGGGCCACAATGCCTGACTCAATATTGGGGACCTCTCACGCAGACAAAGTCTGGCCACGTCATCCAGTCTGGTCTCTGACCCCAGGCTCAGACAACCTACCACCTCGGCCTCTCAGGTCACGGGGCTGAAGGCCATGAGCCATGGTGCCCTGCCTGGACTTGCATGTTCTGTTGATGGGGCCATGCAAAGGAACGTCTTGGGAAGGAGGCCACTACATCTCATGTGTCTGTGACTGTGGGTGCCACAACACGACTCCAGTGTTTGCATTCCTGGGAGAGACGAGGATTAGCTACATGGCCCAGATTGGTCTCAGAATCCTGGGCTCCAGTGGTCCCTGCCTTGGCCTTCCAAAGACACAGCCCAGTTGTCTGCCGATCCATCATCATTCAGGAACTTTAGTCCCAAGGCTGGGGCCTCCTTCCCAAATGATCTCTCTGTTTACAATGATCCCAACTCCATACACAAATGGATGTTGTTCTTTCTTTTTCTTTATTCCTTTTTTTTGAGTTGGAGTCTAACTCCATCATCCAGGCTGAAGGGCAGTGGTTCGCTCAGACCACCACAGTCTTGGACCACTGTACTCCAGTGAGCCTTTCCCAGCCTTCTGAGGAGCCAGAATGACAGCCATGAGCCACCACACCCAGCTCATTTGTGATGGAGGGTAGAGTTGAGGTCTCACCGAGTTGCCTAGGTGGGTCTCGGCCTTCATGCTTGGGTCAGCCACTGGTCTCGGCATCCCAAAGCTCTGGAATGATGAGGCTGAGCCCCCAAGCTGGCCTTGATCATTCGTCAAAAAATGAACCAGTAGGCCGGGCACAGTGGACCACACCTGGAATCCCAGCAATCTGGGAGGGGGAGGCAGGAGGATGTCTGGAGCCCAGGAGCCCAAGGCCAGCCTGGTCCACACAGGGAGACTCTTGTCTCCACACCCACCCAAAAAGGAGGTCTGGGGTCTATATGTTCATTGCCCCGGCCATTCCAGAGGTGGAGGTTGGAGGATCACCAAAGCCCATGATTTTGAGGCTCACGGAGAATGACATTCGTATCCCCAGGCCTTGGCCTGGGCCGCAGAGTCAGACTCTGTCTCCTAAAACATCAGAATCGTACACAGATTCCCATCTGTGCATGGTGTGTTCACAGGGAGACTGGCTTTAGGGCCAGGACCAATGGGATTGGGGGGAAATAATGTCCTCAGTTGACAGATGTGTCCCTGGCCTTTCTTGGCAGAAGGTTCTCCTTGCCGAGTTGGATGGTCAACCTGCCTGAGGCACATTTGTCACCTTGGAGAGGACAGCTAACAGAAACTCAAACAGGGAGTCTTGGCAACTCCCACAGGAGAGCAGGGGCACCCATTGGGGTGGTTGGGACTGGAAGGCCCCAATTTTGGGGAACCCTCACATGTGGAGGGTTGGGGGGAAAGGACTAAGGGCAGAAGTTTTGCAGGAGAATGGATTTCTTTTTTCTTTCTTTCTTTCTTTCTTTTTTTATTTTATTTCCTCACTAGGTTTTCCAGGCTGCTCTCAAATTGCCCAACTCGGGCCACCCTCTTAGCCTGGGCCCCGCAAAATGCTGCAGTCACAGGCTTTCAATTTGGTAAACATCCTGGTCTTTCTGCCTGGTCTTGAACTCTGGCCCAAGGCCTGCCCTCACACCTAGTTTTCTGGGTTTTGCTTGGGGTCAAGGTGGGGACTTGCTATGGTGTCCAGCCAGGTTTCGAGCTCCTGGGCTCCAGCCTTCTTCCTGGTACAGCCTCACGAGTGCCAAGGAGACAGGTGTGAGATGCTCAGCCATCCTCAACCCCTCGAAGGTTTGCCATCTTTTCCCCCCAAGGCAGCCATGGGGAGAAGCGAGCAGTTCCATCATGAGGAATGAGGGGGTTGAGGGGTGGGAACCCCAGCGAAGATATGCCCCTGCACAAGCTGCTCCCTCTGGGGAGGGCTCCACGGGTGACTCCAGCCACTCTTTCCAGGGTCCCGGGTCATTGGAAGGGAGCGGGCCTAGTGGTGGAGCCCCAAGAGAGCTGTGGAGGCTGAGCGGAGGGGCTCATGCCTGTCATCCTGGTGCTCTGGGAGGCTGAAGCAAGAGAATGTCCTGATCCCCCGTGTTCAAGACCAGCCCCGGCATATTGGCAAGAACTCATCTCTACATGAAGCCAAAAAATGAGCCAAGCGTGGTGGTGCACACCTGTTGTTCCAGTCACATTGGAGTCCATGGTGGGAGGATAGTTGGACACAGCCAGTGGAGGCTGCAGTGGCTAAGTGAGGGCCCCTTCACTCTTACCTGGGTGACAGAGCAGGACCCAGACTCAAAATAATGATATCAACCACCAGCACCACCACAACCACAGGTCAGGTTCAGGGACTCAGCCTGGCATCCCAGAATTTCAGAGGCCCAGGTGAGTGGACGGCCTGAGCATGCAGGTTCAACACCAGCCTGGAACACAGGGCGAGACCTTGTCTCGGCCATTAAAAAAAAATTCAAAGATTAGTCGGGTGTGGTGGCGCAGTCCTGTGGTTCCAACCACTCGGTGGGCCGAGGCAGGAGGATCGCCTGAGTCTGTGGTGGCCGTGAGCATGCCCTTGCACTTTGGACTGGGAGACAGAGGAGGTTACTGACTCCAAATAAAAATAATCATCACCACCACCACCACCACCACCACCCATGCCACACAGTGTGAGGAGTCACCCTCAGGGATGGGAGAGGAAAGGGCACTCTGCCCTGTAATTCACGGGAGGTGTCAAAGGTGACCACCAGGCACATCATTCCAGCACCTTCAGCCATGGACCCCAGAAGGCCTGTCTCCACCCTCCACACTCGTGCCCAACAGCAAAGATGTGTGTGAGCTCATGGAACAGATGGCCTCGAGCTAGGGCAACCGTTGGGCAAAGAGCGAAAAAGGCGGTCCTGCAATGCTGCAGCCAGCCCAGGTTCCAGTCGCCCTGTCTGCCACATTCATGCGGGGGGAGGACCCCTTTCCTCTCCCAGTCACTCCATTGTCCACCGTCCACACGCACCAATTCCTGGGAAGCCCTGGATGCCTCCCTTGATGCCCATCGTTAACGTCTTTTTTTTTCACCAAAGTGTCTGTTGGCCGGGTTGGGGCATGGTGGCAAATTGAGGTGCCTAGGGCCTCGACCTGTGGGACTCAGGCTGTCCTCCCACCTCAGCCCCTGAGCAGACAGAACTCCAGGGGCCACCACACCTGACTTGATTTGGGGACCTCTTGCCAAGACGAGGTCGGGACATGTCACCTGGGCTAGTATCCCACCCCTGGGCCCAGGCAACCTCCCACATCAGCCTCCCAGGGCACGGGGCTGATGGTCATTAGCCACGGTGCCTGGCCTTGACTCGCATGTTCTGTCGGTGGGGGTGATGCAAAGGAATACCCCGGGATGGAACCACTGTATCTGGTGTATTGGGGACAGGGGCACAACCACATGCAACTCTAGTGTTTGCCTTCTGGGGAACAACGAGGTCTCGCTATGTGGCCCAGACTGGTGTCGAAACCCCAGGATCCAGTGGTCCCTCGCCTCGGCCTCCCAAAGCCACAACCTGAATGTGTGTTGATACACCATGTTTGGGGAACTCTATGCCCAAACCTAGGGCCTTCCTCCCAAATTATCTTTGTCTGTTCATTATGATCCCAACTCCATAGACAAATGGATGCTCTTCTTTTTTTTTTTTTCCTTTTTTTCTATGAGTAGGAGTCTCACTCCATCGTCCAACATGGAGGACAGTGGCTCTCTCCTGGCCCCTGCAGCCTCGGCCCGCAGGGTTCTGGCAAGTTTTCCCCGGCCTTCTGAGGATCCGGAATGACAGGCATGTGCCAGCACTCCCAGCTCATTTGGGATGGAAGATAGAGATGAGGAATCGCCGAGTTGCCCAAGAGTTTCTTGGCCCATGGGCTCAGGACAACCGCTGGCCTTGGCCTCCAAAAGTGCTGGGATGATGAGGCTGAGCCCTGAGCCCGGACTCGATCCTTCATCAAAACACACCAGAAGGCCTGACACAGTGGTCTATGCCTGGAATCCCAGCACTATGGGAGGCCGAGGTAGGAGGATGGCTAGAGCCCAGGAGCCCAAGGTCAGCCCAGGCCACGCAGGGAGACCCCGTGTCCACATCCATCCAAACAGGGATCTGGGTTCTAGGTGCTCATCGTCCAGACCACTCCGCAGGCTGAGGTGGGAGGGTCATCGAAACCTGCAATTTCGAGGCTGGCAGTTACCGATGGTTGTGTCCCCAGGCCCCAGCCTGGGTCAACAAATCAGACCCTGTCTCCAAAAGCATCGGGTTCGTACATAGATTCTCAACTGCGTGTGGTGTGTTCAACGGGTGAATGGATTTGGAGCCAGGAAAAATGGGATTGAGAGGGAAGAAATGTCCCTAGGTGAGGGATGTGTCCCTGGTCTTTTTTGGTCAAAGATCCTCATTATCGAGGCAGAGGGTCAGCCTCTCTGGGGTACATTTCTCACCTTGGAGAGGAGAGCTGGCAGGAGCCTGGCAAGGGAGCCCTGGGAATTCCTGCACCAAAGCAGGGCAGCCATTGGGGGATGGTTGGGACTGGAAGGTGCTGAGCTTGGGTTATGCACACATGTGGGGGAGCCAGGTGGGGGGAAGGACTTAGGACAGAAGGTTTGCAGAATAATGGATCTTTCTTTCTCTCTCTCTCTCTTTCTTTCTTTCTTTTCTTTCCTCTCTAGGTTGCCCAGACTGCACTCACACTGAACAACTCGGGCCATTTTCTGGGCCTGGGCCCCCCTAACTGCTGCAATAACAGCTTTCCATTTGGTCTATATCCTGGTATTCCTGTCTGGTCTTGAACTCTGGCATGGAGTCAATCTTCCCACCAAGGACTGTCCAAACCCAAGGTTTTCTGAGTTTGCTTGGGGTCGAGGCGAGTGCTTGCTGTGGTGGCCAGCATGGTCTCCATCCCCCGGACTCTGACCATCTTCCTGTTTCTGCCTACCCATGTGCTGAGGAAACACGTGTGAGTTGCCTGGCCATCCCCACCACAACGGGTGTTTGAGAGTCAGGTTCTTCCTTTCCAGAGGCAGCCCCTGGATGGAGCGAGCAGGTCTGCTCTGGGGAATGAGGCATGGGGAGGGGTGGGTGTCCAAGCAAAGACACAGCCATTCGCCAGGTGCTCCCCCAGGAGGGCTCTGCAGGCAAATCAGGAAGCCCTCTCTGGGGTCCTGGGTCATGGGAAGGGAGGAGGCCATGTGGTGGGGCCTTGGGCAGGATGTGGAGGCCAAGAGCATGGGCTCACACCTGCCATCCCTGCACTCTAGTAGTCTGAGGCAAAAGAATGGCCTCAGCCCCCATGTTTGGAACCAGACTGGGCACCTTGGCGAGACATCATCTGTATAAGAAGTCATAAAAAGCTGGACTTGGTGGGTCAGTCTGTAATCCCATGCCTTTGGGATGCTGAGGTGAGTGGATTTCCTGAGTCCATGGGTTCAAGACCTGTTTGGGCAACTTTGCGACATCTCATCTCTACAATAAATAAAAAATGAGCCAGGCATGGTAGCACATGCCTGTAGTTCCAGCTACTTGGAAGGCTGAGGTGGAAGGGTCGCCGGAGTACAGCAGGTTGAGGCTGCAGTGGCTGGGAGTGGTCACTACCCTTCAGTCTGGGTGACAGAGTGAGACTCCAACTCAAAAAAAAAAGAAGCCAAAAAATGAAGCCGAACATGGTATCGCAGACCTTTTGTTCCGGCCACTTGGGATGATGCAGCGGGAGTGTCACTGGAGTTGTCTGTTGAGGTCCCTTGGCTGAAAACGGGCCTCTGCACTCCAGCCTGGTCGAATTTGACTCCAGCGGGAATTTGACTCAGAATAATAATACCAACCACCACCACCACCACCACCACAACGACAAGCCGTGCTCAGGGGCTCAGACTGGCATCCTGGCTCTTTGGAGGCCCAGGCTAGTGGATGGCCTGAGCCTATCATTTCAATACCATCCTGGGACACGGGGAAGACCTCATCTCAGCCATCAAAAATAAATCCAAAGATTAGCCAAGCGTGATGGAGCAGTCCTGTGGTTCCAGTGACTCAGGGGCTGAGGCTGGAGGATCACCTGAGACAGCCAGGTGGAGTCTGCAATAGCCATGAGCAAGCCCTTGCACTCCAGCCTGGAAGACAGAGTGGGATAATGATTCCAAATAATAATAATCACCATCACCACCACCATCACCACCCTTGAAACCCAGAGCAAGGAATCAACCTCAGGAATGGGAGAGGAAAAGGCATTTTCTAGCTTTTCGTTTGCAGGAGATTTCAAAGGTGGCCACCAGGCACGTCCATCCTGTGCTTTTGGCCATGCACCCCAGAAGGCCAGCCTCCACCCTCCACACTCATGCCCCATGGCAAAGACGCATGTGAGCTCTGAGAACAGTCTGCTCCGAGTTAGGGTGGCTGAAGATCACAGAGGGATCAAAGTGGTTTGTAAACACTGCAGCTAGCCCAGTTTCTGGTAGTCTGGGCTTCCAGCTTCAAGTGGCGGGAGGTCCCCTTCCTCTCTCAATCACTCCATCGTCTCCCACCCACATGGACCTTTCCCTGGGGAGCCGTTGTCACCTGTCGTGTTGCGTGGGGGAGGCTCCTTTTCTTCACAAGAATCACCGTAGGCCATGCTGTGGTATGGTGACAGGATCGTGGCTCCTGTGCCCTCAACCAGTCATCCTGTCTTGGCCCCTGAGCAGCCAGGACTCTGGTGGCCACCACACATGACATTATTTTGGGAATCTCTCACCGAGATGAAGTCTGGCCACATCGTCCAGGCTAGTCTCTGACCCCTTGTCTCAGGCACCCTCACCCTCAGCCTCCAAGGCCATGGGGCTGAAGGCCATGAGCCACGGTGCCATGCCTGGACTCACAAGTTCTATCATTGGGTTCAATGCAAAGGAACGCTAGGCGATGGAGGCCACTGCATTCTATTAAACCGGCACCACAGGCGCCACCACCCACACCTCCAGAGTTTGCCTTCTGGGGAGCAACGAGGTCTCACCACACGGCCCAGGCTGGTCTCGAAGTCCAGGGCTATCTCGGTCCTCCGTCTTGGCCTCCCAAAGCTACAGCCCCATTGTCTGCCAATCCACCATCTTTCGGGAATTGTAGGCCTAAGGCTGGCGCCTCCTTCCCAAATGATCTCTGTCTGTTCACGATGATCCCAACTCCACACACAAATGAATACTCTTCTATTTTTTTTTCCATTTTTCCTTTTTACTTTGAGTTGGAGTCTCACTTCTTCGCCCAGTGTGGAGGGGGGTAGCTTTCTTCCAGCCAATGCAGACTTGGCCTATTGGGCTCTGGCGAGCCTTACCTTGGTCTTCCGAGGAGCCGGAACAAGAGGTACATGCCACCGCTCCCAGTTCATTACTAATGGAGGGTAGAGATGAGATCTGCCCAAGTGCCCAGGTGGGTCTTGGTCCATGGGCTTGGGCCGGCTGCTGGCCTCGGCCTTCAAAATCACTGGGTTGATGAGGCTGAGCCCCTGGGCCCTGCCTCAATCCTTAATCTAAATCGAACCCGAAGGCCTTAACCGGCAGCTCATGCTTGGAATCTCAGTGCTCTGGGAGGCTTAGACAGGAGGATGGCTGGAGCCCCGGAGCCCAAGCCAGCCCGGGCCACACAACGAGGCCCTGTCTCTGCACCCATACAAACAGGGGATCTTGAGTCGAGGTGCCCATTGTCTCAGTCACTCCGAAGGCTGAGGCAGGAGGAGAGCCATAGCCCATGATTTCGAGGCTGGCAGTGAACAACATTTGTGCCCCCGGGCCCCAGACCGGGCCACAGAGTCAGACCCTGTCTCCAAAAAATCAGAATTATACACAGATTCTCAACTGTGTGCAATGTGTTCACAGGTTGACTGACTTTAGAGCCAGGAAAAATGGAATGGTGGAAAGAAATGTCCCCGGGTGAGGGATGTGTCCCTGGCCTTTTTTGGTGGAAGGTTATCATTGCTGAGTTGAAGTTTTGGGCTGCCTGGGGCACATTTCTCCCCTCGTAGAGAGAGCTGGAAAGAACGCTACCAGGGAGTCTCAGGAACTCTCGCACTAACAGGTGCCAGCCAATGGGGTGATTGGGGCTGGCTGGTGCCGAGCATGGGGACCCTCATATGTGGGGTTGTAGGGAAAGGACTTGGGGAAGAAGGTTTGCAGGAGAATGGATTTCTTTGTTGACTTACATTTTCTTTCTTCCTTCTTTCTTTCTTTCCTTCTTTCTTTCTTTCTTTCTTCTTTCTTTCTTTTTCTTCCATTCTTCATTTCTTCCTATCTTCCTTTCTTTCTTTTTCCTTTCTTACTTTTCTTTCTTCACTATGTTGTCCAGGCTGTTCTTAAACCACCCAAATCAGGACATCCTCTCGGCCTTTGCCTCCCAAACTGCTGCAATCATAGGTTTTCCATTTGGTCAACATCCTTATCCTCTTGCCTGGTCTTGAACCCTGGGCCAGAAGCGATCCTCCCACCAAGCCTGCCCTCACCCAAGGTTTTCTGGTTTTGTTTGGGATTGTGGAGGGGGCTTGCTATGGTGTCCAACCTGACCTCTAGCTTCCAGGCTCCAGCCTTCTTCCCGTCTCGGCCTACCTGACTGCTGAGGAGACAGGCATGAATTTCCAGGATGTCCCCACTCCCCCAATGATTTGAGAGTCATGCACTCCCTTTCCAAGAGGCAGCCATTTTGAGAAGCATGTGGGTCCACCCTGGGGAACGAGGCAGGCTCAGGGTTGGGTGCCCCGGTGGTGACACGCCTCTGTGCCAGTGGTTCTCCCTGGGGATGATTAAGCACTCAACTATGGCCACCCTTGCTGGATTCCCAGGACATTGGAAGGCAGCGGGCCTTGCGGTGGGGCCTGAGACGGGTGTGGAGGCCAGCGCAGGGGCTCATGCCTGTCATCCCTGCACTCTGGTAGACTGAGGCAAGAGGAAGGCCTGAGCTCCCAGGTTCAAGCCCAGCCTGTGCACCATGGCAACATCTTGTCTCCAGAAGAAGCCAAAAAACTGAGCCGAGTGTGGTTCTGCACACCTGTTGTTCCAGCACTCAGGAGGCCATGACAGGAGGATCAGTGAAGTCCAGCTGGTGGTGGCCATAGTGGCCGAGAGTGGGCCCCTGCACTCTCTGGGTGACAGAGCGGTATTATTATTCTGACTCAGAATAATAATACCAACCACCACCACCACCACCACCACAGGCAAGACTCAGGGGCTCAGCATGGCATTCTGGCCCATCAGAGGCCCAGGCAAGTGGACGACCTGAGCCTATGGGTTCAGCAAGAGCCCAGGACACTGGACAAGACCTTATCTCGGCCATCAAAATTAAATCCAAATATTAGCCGGATGTGGTGGCACAGGTCTATGATTCCAGTCACTCAGGGGACTGAGGTACGAGGATTGCCTGAGCTCAGCAGGTGGAGTCTGTGGTGGCCATGAGTGTGCCCCTGCATTCTGGCCTGGCTGACAGAGCGAGATTCTGACTCCAAATAGTAATAATCACCACCACCATCACCACCACCACCCCATGCACCCAGCAGAGTAGTCATCCTCAGGGATGGGAGAGGAAAAGGCACTTTCCAGCTTGTCGTTCCTGGGATATTTCGAAGGTGACCACAGGGTACGTTCATCCTGTGCATTCGGCCACGCACCCCAGAAGGTCTGCCTCCACCCTTCCGAATTGCTCCCCAAGGCAAAGACACCTGTGAGCTCACGGAAGAGATGGCCCCCAATTAGGGCAGGCTTTGGGAACACAGTAATAAAGGAAAATCGGCAATGCCGCGACCAGCCCTGTTTCCAGTTCCCTGGTCTCCCATCTTCAGCCAGGGCTAGGGTGGCTTCCTCTCCTGATCACTCCTTTGTCCCCCTCCCACACGGACCTTTCACTGGGGAGCCATGGATGTATGTCGTGATGCACGTGGGAGGCATCTTTTTTGTAGCTGGAGTCTCTGTGGGCTGGATTGGGGTGTGGTGGCACGATCGTAGCTCCCAGGGCTCGATTTATGGGACACAGAGTTGGAGTCTCAATCCACTGCCCAGACTGCAGGGCAGTGGATTGCTCCTGGCCAACACAGACAAGGCCCACAGGGTTCTGGTGAGCCTTGTTCCAGCCTTCCGAGGAGACTGAAAACAGGCGCACACCAGTATGCCCAGCTCATTTGGGATGGAGGGTAGAGATGAGGTCTCACCGAGTTGCCTGAATGGGTCTCGGCCCATGGGCTCAGGCTGGCCACTGGCCTTTGCCTACCAAAGTGGTGAGATGATGAAGCTGAGTGCCCAGGTCTGGCCTCGATACTTTGTCAAAAATGAAACAGGACTGGCACGGCAGCCCATGCTTGGAATTCCAGTGCTCTGGGAGTCTGAGATGGGAAGATGGCTGGAGCCCAGGAGCCCAAGGTCAGCCACGTTCATACAGGGAGAACCTGTCTCTGCATCCATCCAAACAGGGGGTCTGAGGTCGAGGTGCCTGTCTTCCCGCCACTCAGGAGGTTGATGCACGAGGATCGCCAGAGTCTGTGATTTTGAGGCTGGTGGTGAATGAGGGTAGTTTCCCCATGCTCCAGCCTGGGCCACAGACCCAGACACTGTCTCCAAAAACTTCAGAATCATTCACAGGTTCTCAACTGTGCGTGGTTAGTTCACAGAGTGACTGGCTTTAGAACCAGGAAAATAGAATTGAGGGCAAAGAAATGTCCCTGGGTGAGGGAAGTGTCCCTGGCCTTTCTTGGAGGAAGGTCCTCATTGCTGAGTGGGTGGGTCAGCTTGCCTGGTACACATTTCTCCCCCCATAGAGGAGAGCTGACAGGAACCCAATCAGGGAGCCTCGGGAACTTCTGCACCAAAGGGTCAGGCATTGGGGGGGTTGGGGTAGGAAGTTGTCGAGCTTGGGGGACCCTCACATGTGGGGGGACAGGGTGGCAGACCTGAAGGCAGATGGTTTGCAGGAGAATGGATTTCTTTCTTTCTTTCCTTTCTTTCTTCCTTCTTGCCTTTCTTTTTTCTTTCCTTCCTTCCTTCTTTCTCTTTCCTTCCTTCCTTCCTTCCTTCCTTCCTTCCTTCCTTCCTTCCTTCTTTCTTTCTTTCTTTTCTTTCTTTCTTTCTTTCAATCTTTCTTTCTTTCTTTCTTTCTATCTTTCTTTTCTCTCCTCACTCAGTTGCCCAGTTGCTCTCAAACTGCACAGCTCGGGTCATCCTCTCAGCCTGTGCCTCCTAAACTGCTACAATCATAGCTTTCAATTTGGGCGACATCCTGGCATTCCTGCCTGGTGTTGAACTCTGGGCCATAGTCTATCCTACTGCCGAAGTTTGCCCTCACCCAAGTTTTTCTGGGTTTTGCTTGTGGTCTAGGTGGGTGCTTGCTATGGTGCCCAGCCTGGTCTCGACGTCTGGCACTCCAGCCATCTTCACATTTCAGACTCCCCATGTGCGAGAGAGACAGGTGTGAGTCACCTGTCTGTTCCGGCCCCACATGAGGTTTGAGAGTCAAGACCTCCCTTTCCCCGAGGTGACCCCTGGGGGGAGCAGGCAGGTCCAACCTGGGGAACAAGATGGTAGGAGGGGTGAACGTCCAGGCAAAGGCATGTCCGTGTGCCCAGCGCTCTCCCTGGTAAGGGCTAATCAGATGAATCTGGACCCCATCTCTGGGGTCCTGGATTATTAGAAGGGTGTGGGCCAGGTGGTGGGGCCTCATGAGGGGTGTGATTGCCTGGAGCGGGGACTCATACCTGTCATCCTAGAACTCTGGTAGGCCGAATCAAGAGGATGGCCTGAGATGCCGGGTTCGAGATCAGTCCAGGCACAAAAAGAAGCCAAAAAAAATGAGCTGAGCTTGGTGGCACCAGCCTTTCATTCTGGTCACTTGGGAGGACACAGTGGGAGTATCACTGGAGCCCAGTTGTTAGAGGCCGCGGTGGCTGAGAGCTGGTCCCTGCACTCTGGCCTGGGCAACAGAGCGGCACTCTGACTCAGAATAATTATACCAACCACCTCCACTACACAACCACAGGGTGCTCAGGGGCTCAGCCTGGCATCCTGTAACTTTGGAGGCCAGGCAAGTGGACGGCCCGAGCCTGCAGGTTCGACAGCAGCCCAGGACATGGGGAGAGGCCTTTTCTCGGCCATCAAGCATAAATCTAAAGAATACCTTGTTGTGGTGGCACAGGCCTGTCATCCCAGCCACTTTGGGGGCCGAGGCAGGAGGATCGCCTGAGCCTGGCATGTGGAGTCCACAGTGGCCGTGAGTGTGCCCCTGCGCTCTGGCATGGATGACAGAGGGGGATTCCAAATCCAAATAATAATAACCACCACCACCACCACCACTGCCACCCTATGCGAGGAGTCACCCTTAGGGATGGGAGAGGAAAAGGTACTTTCTGGCCTGTCGTTCGTGGGCGGTTTCAAAGAAGGTCATCTGGCACATCCATCCCATGCCTCTGGCCATGTGTCCCAGAAGGCCTGCTTCCACCCTCCATAGCAGTGCCCTACAGGAAAGATATATTTGAGGTCAAGGAACAGGTGGCCCCAGGATAGGGCAGCCACTGGGCACAGAGAAATAATCGCAGTCTGGCAAAGCCATGCCCAGCCCAGGTTCCGGTCTCCCTGTCTTCCACCTTCAGTGTGGGGAGGGCCCCTTCCTCTCCCGATCCCTCCATCATCCCCTGCCCACAAGGATCTTTCCCTCGGGAGCCGTGAATGCCCATTGTGATGCACATGGGAGGTGTCTTTTGTGTTGCTGGAGTCTCTGTCAGCCAGAATTGGGCATGGCGGCATGATTGTGGTTCCCAGGTCATCGACCTGTGGGGCTAAGGTGGTCCTCCTGCCTTGGGCCCCGATGAGCTGGGACTCCATAAAACATCATGCCTGACACAATTTTGTGGACCTCTCACCAAGACGAGGTCTGGCCACATCGCCAAAGCTGGTCTCTTATCCCCAGGATCAGGCAACCTCCTGTCTCAGCCTCCTAGCGTGGGGGACTGACAGCCGTGAGCCACAGTGCCCATCCTAGACTTGCAAGTTCTGTCAGTGGGGCAATGCAAAGGAATGCCCCAGGATGGAGGCCATCACATCCCATGTAGCCGGGACTGTGAGTGCAACCATGGGCGACTTCAATGTTTACCTTGCAGGGAGTGACAAGGTCCCTCCCTTTCACTGAGGCAATCCTTGGAGAAGCGAGCAGGTTAACCCTGGGGAACAAGTAAGGCAGTGGAGTGGGAGCCCCAGTGGAGACACACCCCTGTGCCAAGCGCTCCCTCTGGGGAGGGCTCGGTGGGGAACTCCAGCTGCACTTTCTGGGGTTCCAGGTCATCAGAAGGGAGAGGGCCTCGTGATGGGGCCCCTGAGAGAGGTGTGGAGGCTGAGCACAGGGTCTCACACCTGTCATCCTGGTGCTCTGTGATGCCAAGATGAGAGGATAGCCTGAGCCCCCAGGTTCAAGACCAGCCTGGGCACCTTGGTGAGACCTCATCTCTATAAGAAGCCAAAAAATGAGCCAAACTTGGTGGCACAAACCTGTCATTTCAGTCACTATGGAGGCCGTGGAGGGAAGATCACTGGAGCAGAGTCAGTTTAGGCCACAGTGGCTAAGAACGAGACCCTGCGCTCTGGTCTGGGTGACAGAGCAGGACTCAAACTCAGAATAATTATACCAACCAGCAACACAACTGCAAACACAGGCCAGGCTCAGGGGCTCAGACTTGGGTCCTGGCCCTTCATAGGCCTAGGTTAGTGGACGGCCTGAGACTGTGGGTTCGATAACATCCCAGAACATGGCGGGGGCAAGACCTCCTCTCATTCGTCAAAAATAAATCCAAAGATTAACCAGGAGTGGTGGCACAAGCCTGTGGTTCAAGCCACTTGGGGAGCCTAGGAAGGAGGATTGCCTTAGCCCGTCAGGCGGAGTTCACGGTGTCCATAAGCATGTCCCAATGCTCCAGTCTGGGCAATTGTGTGGGATTGTGACTCCAAATAATGATAATCACCAGTGCCACTACCACCACCACCCCTGCCACCCAGCATGAGGTATCACCCTCAGGGATGGGAGAGGAAAAGGCAATTTCCAGCCTATCATTCAGGGGAAGTTGCAAAGGTGGCCAGTGGGCACACAGGGCCCACGCCTTTGCCCTCTCACCCCAGAAGGCCTGCCTAACTCTCCACACTCGTGCTCCACAGCAAGATGTGTGTGATCACAGCAAGACGTGTTAGGGCGGCCATTGAGCAAAGAGCGATCAAGGCGGACAGCCAACACTGCAGTCAGCCCAGGTTCCAATCGCCCTGTCTGCAAACTTCGAGTGGAGGGAGGGACCCTTCCTCTCCCAATCTCTCCATCGTCACCTGCCCACGCAGACCTTTGCCTGAGGAGCTGTGATCGCCTGTCGTGATGTATGATGGAGATGTCTTTTCTTTGTCACCAGAGTGTTGGACTGGCTGGGATGCAGTGGCACATGTATATGGATCCAGGGGTCTCGACCTGCAGGGCTCAGGCAATCCTCCCATATCAGCCCCTGAGCAGCCAGGACTCGAGGGGCCACCATGACTGACTCGATTCTGGGGACCTAATGCCACGTTGCCAAGACTTGTCTCTGAACCCTGGGCTCAGGCAGTCTCCCACCTTGGCCTCCCAGGTTCTAAGTCTAACGGCCGTGAGCCACGATGCCCATCCTGGAATAGCACGTTCTGTCAGTGAGGGTGACACAAAGAAACGCCCCCAGACAAAGACCACCACCTCCCATGTAGCTGGGACCGTGGGTACCATCATGCGTGACTCCAGTGTTTGTGTTCCGGGGAGTGACGGGGTGTCGCTACATGGCAAAAACTGGTCTTGAATGCCCAGGCTCCAGCAGTTCACCACCTCAGCCTCTCAAAGCCACAGCTTGATTGTCTGGTAATCCATCATCTTTTGGGAATTCTAAGCCCAAGGCTGGGGCCTCCTTCCCAAATGATATCTGTCTATTCATGATGATCCCCACTACACACACAAATGGATGATCTTTTTTTTTTATTTTTTCCTTTTTTTTCGTTGAGTCGAAGTCTCACTTAGTTGCCCAGGCTGGAGACCGGTGGCTTGCTCCCAGCCACCACAGCCTAGGTCCCTCAGGCTCCAGTGAGCCTTCTCCTGTCCTTCCAAGGAGCCAGAAGGACCGGTGCATGCTACAACACCTGGCTCACTTGGAATGGAGGGTAGAGATGAGGTCTCGCCGAGGTACCCGGTTGGGTCTCAGCCCACGGGCTTGGGCTGGCCGCTGACCTCAGCCTCCCAAAGTGCTGAGATAAGTAGGCTGAGCCTCCGAGTCTGGCTTCGGTCCTTGGTAGAAAATGAGCCAGAAGGCATGGTGTAGCGACCCATGCCTGGAATCTCAGCACTCTGGGAGACTGAGGTGGCAGTATGACTGGAGACCAGGAGCTGAAGGTCAGCCCAGGCAATGCAGGAAAACCCTGTTTCTGCACCCATCCCTACAGGGGGTCTGGAGTGAGGTACCCATCATGCCAGCCACTACGGAGGCTGAGGCAGGAGGATCACCAGAGCCTGCGATTTTGAGGCTGGTGGTAAATGATGGTCCTATCTCTGAGCCCCAGCCTAGGCCACAGAATAAGACCCTGTCTCCAAAAACATCAGATTCGTAGACAGATTCTCAGTTCTGCATGGTTTGATCACAGGGTGACTGGTTTTAGAGAAAGAAAAAATGGGATTGGGGGGAAGAAATATCCCTGGGTGAGGGATGTGTCCCTGGACTTTATGTCAGAAGGTCCTCATTGCTAAGTTAGAGGGTCGCCTGCCTGGGGCACAGTTCTCACGTCAGAGAGGAGTGCCAGCATAAACCTGGCCAGGGAGCCTCAGGAACTCCCACACCAAACCCGGGGCAGCCATTTGGGGTTTGGGGGTGGAAGGTGCCAAGCTTGGTGTAACCTCACATGTGGGAGGGGAAGAACTCAGGGCAGAAACATTGCAGGAGAATGGATTTCTTTCTTTCTTTTCTTCTTTCTTTCTTTTCCTCTCTCTCACTTTTATTTCACACTAGGTTACCCTGGCTACTCTCAAACCGCCCAACTCGGTCCTTTGTATTGGCCTTGACCTCCCAAACTGCTGGGATTACAGGCTTTACTTTTGTCGTCAACCTGGTTTTACTGACTTTTCTTGAATGCTGGACCTGAGGCGATCCTCCAGCCGAGGCCTACTCTCACCATGTTTTCTGGGTTTTGCTTGAGGTCGAGCTGGGACTTGCTATGGAGTCCAGCTTGGTCTCAGCTCCCAGGCTCAGGGCATCTTCCCATCTCAGCATCCCTGAGGGCTGAAGAGACAGGCATGAGTTGCCCGCTCACCACCCCGATGGTTTGACAGTCATGCCTTCCCTTTCCCTGAGGCATCCCCTAGGAGGAACGAGCAGGTCCACCTTGGGCAATGAGGCAGGCAAAGGGGTGGTCACCCCGGTGGAAACACAGCCCTGTGCCAGGCACTTCTCTGGGGTGGACTCAGCAGGCACTCAGGCTGCCCTCTCCAGGTTCCCAGGTTGTGTGAATGGAGCAGGCCTCACTAGGGGGCTCTGTGAGGGGTGTGAAGGTAAGTCATGGGGGCTCGCCCCAGTCACCCTGGCACTTTGGGAGGCCGAGGTGAGAGGATGGCCTCAGCCCCATGGGTTCAAGTCAGCCCTGGAACTTTGGTGAGACATTGTCTCTTCAAGAAACTAACAAAATGAGCTGAGCATGGTGGCGTATGTCTGTTGTTCTGGCCATTAGTGAGGCCACAGAGGGAGGATCACCAGAGCCCAGCCAGGTGAGGATGCAGTAGCTGAGAGCAGGCTCTGGCCTGGGTGACAGAGGGGAACCCCGATTCAGAATGTTAATACCAACCACCACCACCACAACCACAGGCTGGGCTCAGGGACTCAGCCTGGCATCCTGGCCCTTTGTAGGCCCAGTCAATTGGACAGACTGAGGTTTCAAGACGTGCCCAGGACACTGGACGAGACCTCATCTTGGCATAAAAAATAAATCAAAAGATTAGCTGGGCATGGTGGCATAGGTCTGTGGTTCCAGTCACTCAGGGGACCGAGGTGGGAGGATCACCTGAGCCCAGCAGGTGGAGTTTGCGGTGGCCGTGAGCATGTCCCTGCACTCCTACCTGGGCGGCAGAGTGGAATTCTGCCTCCAAATAATAAAATATCACCACTGCCATCACCACCACCCCTGACACCCTGCCTGAGGATTCATCCTCTGGGATGGGAGAGGAAAACTCACTTTCCAGCCTGTTGTTCATGGGCGTTTTCAAAGGTGACCACTGGGCACGTCCATCCTGTGCCTTCGGCCACATGCCCTAGAAGGAATGCCTCTAACCTCCACACTCGTGCCCCATGCAAAGATGTGTCTGAGCTCATGGAACAGACAGCCCTGAGCTAGGGTGGCCGTCGGGCACAGAGCTATCATGGTGGTCTGGCAATGCTGTGGCCAGGACAGGTTCCTGTTGCCCAGTCTGCCACCTTTGGACAGGAGCAGGGCCCCTTCCTTTCTTGATCACTTCATCATCCACTGCCCACGTGGTCGTTTCCCTGGGGAGCCATGGATGTCCATCATTACTCACATGGGAGGCTACCTTTTTGTCTCCGAAGTCTCTGTCGGTGCAGCTGTAGTGCGGCAGCATGATCATGACTCCTGGGGCCTCTACCTGAGGGGTTCAGGTGGTCCTTCAGTATTGGCCCCCAAGCAGCTGGGTCTCAGGGTCCACCATGCCTGTGTCGATTTTGGGGACCTTACGCCAAGATGAGTTCTGGTCAAGTCACCCTGGCTGGTCTCTGACTCCGGGACTCAGGCAGCCTCCCAGATCACCGGTCTGATGCCCGTGAGACACGGTGCCCAGCCTGGACTCATACGTGCTGTCGGTGGGGGTGACACAAAGACATGCACTGGGACAGAGGCCACCCCATCCTGTGTAGCTGGGACCATGGGCTCCACCATGTGCGACTCAAGTGTTTGCATCCTGGAGAGTGACAAGGTCTCGCTACATGACCCTGGCTAGTCTTGAACTCCTGGGCTCCAGCGGTCACCTGCCTCAGCCTCCCAAAGTCACAGCACGATTGTCTGTAGATTCACAGTATTTCCGGAACTCTATGGCCAAGGCTACAGCCTCCTTCCCCAATGATCTCTGTCTGTTCATGATGATCTCAAATCGATACACAAATGACTGCTCTTCTTTTCTTTCCTTTCTTTTTTTGGAGATGGATTCTCACTCTATTGCCCAGGCTGGAGGGCAGTGGCTGGCTTCCAGCCATCACAGCCTTGGCACACCAGGTTCCATGAGAATTCCCCACCCAGACATTCAAGGAGCTGGAATGACAGGCATGTGACACCATGCCAGGCTCATTTAGGATGGAGGTTGGAGACGAGGTCTTGCCAAGTTGCCAAGGCAGATCTTGGTCTGCGAGCTAGGGACAGCCACTGGCCTTGGCCTCCCAAAGCATTGGGATGATGAAGCTGAGCTCCCGAACCCCACCACATTCTTTGTCAAAAACGAACCAGAAGGCCTAGTGTGGCGTCACCCGCCTGGAATCTCAGAACTCTGGGAGACAGGGAGAGAGGATGCCTGAAGCCCAAGAGCCCAAGGCCAGCCTGCATCAAGCAGGGAAACCCCATCTCAGCACCCATCCAAACATGGGGGTCTGGGATTGAGGTGCCCGTTGTCCCAGCCATTCTGGAGGCTGAGGTGGGAGCATTGCTAGATCTTGTGAAATTGAGGCTGGCATTAAATGTCGGTTGTGTCCCTGGGCCCCATTCTGGGCCACAGAGCCAGACACGTGTGAACTCACAAAACAGAGGGCCATGAGTTAGGGTGGCCGTCAGACACAGAGCAATCAAGGCAGTCCGGCATCGGTGTGGCCAGCCCAGGTTCTGGTTGCCCAGTTCTGCCATCTTCAGGCAGGGATAGCGTCCCTTCCTCTCCCAATCATACCATCGTCCCCAGCTCAGGAGGGCCTTTCCCTGGGGAGCCATGGACGCTCGTAGTGATGCACGTGGGAGTCATCTATTTTGTCGTCGATGTCTCCATTGGTTGGGGTGGAGTGTGGCAGCACTATCTTGGCTCCCAGGGCCTCAACCTGAGGGGCTCAAGTGGTCTGCCTGTCTCAGCCCCTGAGCAGACGTTACTCCATGGGCCACCATGCCTGACTCGATATTGGGGACCTCTTGCCAAGATATGGTCTGTCCATGACGCCCAAGCAGGTTTCCCAACTCGGGACTCAGGTAGCTTCCTGCCTCGGCCTCCCTGGGCCCAGGGCGGATGGCCATAAGCCATGGTGCCTGGCCTGGACTCGCCTGAGTTGTCAGCAGGGGCAATGTAAAGGCATGCTCTGGGACAGAGGCCACTGCATCCCGTATAGCTCTGATTGCATGCACCACCAAAAGCGACTCAAGTGTTTGTGTTCTAGGGAGCAATAAAGTCTCACTATGTGGCCCAGTCTGGTCTCAAACTCCCAGGATCCAGTGGTCCCCTGCCTCGGCCTTCCAAAGCCACAGTCTGAATATCTGCCGATCCACCATCTTTCGGGAACTCTACGCCCAAGTTTATGGCCTCCTTCCCCAATAATCTCTGTTCACGATGATCCCAACTCCATACACAAATGGATGCTATTCTTTTGTCTCCTTTTTTTTGAGTCAGAGTCACTCCATCGCCAAGACTGGAGGGCAATGGTTCACTCCTGGCCACTACAGCCTTGGCCCGCAGGGATCTGGTGAGCCTTCCCCCACTGACCTTCTGAGGAGCTGCTCATTTGTGATGGAGGGTAGAGACGAGGTCTCGCTGAGTTGCCCATGTCTGTCTCGAACCCACAGACTGGGACCATCCGCTGGTCTCAGCCTCCCAAACTGCTGGGGTGATGAGGTTGAGCCCTCTAACCTGGCCTCGATACTTCATTGAAAGCAAACCAGAAGGTTGGGTGCAGCCGCCCAAGCCTGAAATCCTAGCGCTCTGCGAATCCAAATCAGGAGGATGGCTGTAGGTCAGGTACTCAAGGCCAGTCTGGGCCATGCAGGGACACCCCATCTCTGAACATCCAAATAGTGTGTCTGGGCTCATGGTGCCCATAATCCTGGCCACTCCAGAGGCTGAAGTGGGAGGATAGCCAGAGCCTGTGATTTCGAGGCTGGCAGCGAATGATGGTTGTGTCCCCGGACCCCAGCCTGGACCACAGAACCAGACCCTGTCCCCAAAAACCTGAAAATCATACACAGATTATTGACTGCACAGGGTGTGTTCAAAGGGTGACTGGCTTTAGAGTCAGAAAAAATGGGACTGGGGGGAAAGAAATGTCCCCAGGTGAGGGATGTGTTCCCAGCCTTTCTTGGTGTAAGGTCCTCATTGCCGAATTGGAGGGCTGGCCTGCCTGAGGCACATTTCTCACCCCAGAGAGGACAGCCGGCCCTAACCCAGTCAGGGAACCTCGGAAACTCCTGCACCAAAGCAGGGGCAGCCATTTGTGGCCAGTTGGGGCTGGAAGGTGCCACGCTTGGGGAAAACTCATGTGTTGGTGGGTGGGGGGAAAGGACTGAGAGCAGAGGGTTGCAGAAGAATGGATTTCTTTGTTGAGTTAGATTTTCTTTCGTTCATTCTCTTTCTTTCTTTCTTTCTTTTGTTTTCTTTACTTCGTTCTTTCTTTTCTTCTCTTTCTCTCTTTTGTTTGCTCAATAAGTAGCCCTGGCTGTTCTCAAACCGCCCAACTCAGGCCTTCTTCTCAGCCTGGGCCTCTCAAACTGATGCAATAACAGTTTTTCCATTTGGTCAACATGCTGGTCTTCCTGCCTGTTCTTAAACTCTGGGCCAGAGGAGATCTTCCTGCCAAGGCCTGCCCTCATCCTAGTTTTTCTCAGTTTTCCTTGGCGTCGAGGTGGGGGCTTTCTATGGTGCCCAGCTTGTTCTCAGCTACAGGCTTCGGCCATCTTTCCATCTCAGCCTCTCCGAATGCCAAGGAGACAGGCGTGACTCAATGGCTGCCCCCCCCATGATGATTTTAGAGTCACACCCTCCCTTTACCTGAGGCGACCCTTGAAAGGAGAGAGCAGGTGCACCCTGGGGCTCAAGGCCAACAGAGGGGTGGGCCCCCAAGTGGAGACACTCCCCTGCACCAGACACTCCCTTGGGGCAGGCTTGGATGGTGACTCTGGCTGCTCTCTCCCAAGTCCCAGGTCGTCAGATGGGAGCAGACTTCCAGGTGGTGCCCCAAGAAGGGTGTGAAGCTGGGGATGGGGGTTCACACATATCACCCCAGCTCTTTGGGAGGCCGATATGTGAGGATGACCTGAGTCCCTGGGCTTGTGACCAGCCCAGGCACCTTGGCGAGATGTCATCTCTACAAGAAACCAACAAAATGAGCCAAGCGTGGTGGCGTATGCATGTCGTTCTGGCCTGGGTGATAGAGCGGGACTCCACTCAGAATAGTAATATGAACCACCACCACCGCAACCACAGGCTGGGCTCAGGAACTCAGGCTGGCATCCTGGCGCTTCGGAGGCTGAGGCGAGTGGACAGTCTGAAACTGTGAGTGTGAGACGAGCCTGGGACACTGGGCTAGACATAGTCTCGGCCATCAAAAATAAATGCAAGCATTAGCCCAGAGTGGTGGTGCAGGCCTGTGGTTCCACTCGAGGGACCAAGGTGGGAGGATTGCCTGATGCCAACAGGTGGAGTACAAGGTGGCTGTGAGCATTCCCCTGCGCTCTGGCCTGGGTGACAGAGCAGGTTTTTGACTCTAAGTAATAATAATAATCACCACCAACAACAACCCTGCCACACAGCAGGAGGAGTCACCCATAGGCATGGGAGAGGAAAAGGCACTTTCCAGCCTGTTGTTCACGGGAAGTTTCATAGGTGGCCACTGGGCACATACATCCGGCACCTTCGGCCACACGTCCCGGTGTTCAGCCTCCACCCTCCATGCTCATGCCCAATGGCGAAGATGCATGTGAGCTCACGGAACAGACGGCCCAGATTTAGGGCGGCCATCAGGCACTGAACTATCAATGCTGTCTGGCAATCCAGTGACCAACCCAGGTTTGCCACCTTTGGGCAAGGACTGGGCCCCATCCTCTCCTGATCACTCCATCATCCTCCACCCACACAGACCTTTCTGTGGGGAGCCATGTATGCCCATTGGGAAGCATGTGTGAGGCATCTTTCTTTTAGCTGGAGTCTCCTTCAGCATGGCTGGGGCACGGTGGCATGAATGTGGCTCCTGGGTTCTCGATCTGCAGTGCCTAGGCACTACTCTGGCCTTGGCCCCTGAGCAGCCAGGAGTCTGGAGGCCAACATGCCTGGCTCGATTTTGGAGACCTCTCGCTGAGATGAGGTGTTCCCACATCACCCGGTGTGGTCTCCATCCCCTGGGCTCAGGCTGACTCCCTCCTCAGCCTCCCAGGGTGCAGGGTTGACGGCCATTAGCCATGGTGCCCAGGCTGTACTCACACATTGTGTCAGTGGGGGCAACACAAAGGAAGGCCCTGGGATGAATGTCACCAAATCCCGTGTTGACAGGACCATGGGCGTTACCATGCGCAACTCCTGTGTTTGCATTCCCAGTGCAACTAGGTCTTGCACATGGTCCAGGAAGTTCTCAAACTCCCAGGCTCCAGCTGTCCCGTCTCATCCTCTCAAAGCCACAACCCAATTGTTTCAGGAACTCTAGGCCCAAGGCTGGGGGATCCTTCCTAAATGATCTCTGTCTGTTCATGATGATGCCAACTCTGTACATAAATGAATGCTCTTCTTTTTTACACTTTTTTCCTTTGAGTCAGAGTCACTCTGTCACCCAGGCTGTAGGGTGGTGGCTCGCTCTCGGCCACCACAGCATTGCCCCATTGGGCTCTGGAAAGACTTTCCCTGACCTTCTGAGGAACAGAATGACAGGTACGTGCTGCCGCACCAAGTTCATTTGGCACAGAGGGTAGAGATGTGGTCTCACCGAGTTGCCCAGCTGCGTCTCAGCCCATGGGCTGGGGCCAGCCACTGGTCTCAGCCTCCCAAAGTGCTGGGATGATGTGGCTGAGCCCCCCAACCTGGCCTCAATACTATGTCAAAACGAACCAGAGGGCTTGGTGCTGCGGCCCATGCCTGGAATCCCAGCACTCTGGGAGACCAAGGCAGAAGGATAGCTAGAGCCCAGGAGCCCACAGCCAGCCTGGGTCACACAGGAGGACCCTGTCTCCGCACCCTTCCAAAGAGGGGATCTGGGGTGGAGGTGGCTGTCACCCTGGAAACTCCAGATCATGAAGCTGGAGGATAGCCGGAGCCCGCAGTTTTGAAATGGGCATTGAATGATGGTCATGTACCCAGGTACCAGCCTGGGCCACAGAGCTAGACCCTGTCTCCAAAAACATCAGAATCGTACACAGATTCTCAGCTGGGTGTGCTGTCTTCACAGGGCGACTTGCTTTAGAGCCATGAAAAAACAGATTGGGGGAAGAATGATTACGAGGTAAGGGATGTGTCCCTGGCCTTTCTTGGTGGATGGTTCTGGTTGCCGGATTGAAGGATCAGCCTGTCTGCTGCACATTTCTAACCTTGGAGAGGAGAGCTGGCAGGAACCTGGCCTATGAGCCTCGGGAACTCCCGCACCAAAGCGGAGCCAGTCATTGTTGGAGGTTGGAGCTGGAAGGGGTTGAGCTTGGGGGACACTCTCCTTTAGAGGTTGCGGCATAAGGAATGAGGCAGAAGTTTTACAGGAGAATGGATTTCTTTCTTTCTTTCTTTCTTTCTTTCTTCTTCTTTCTTTCTTTCTTTCTTTCTTCTTTCTTTCTTCTTCTCTCTCTCTCTCTCTCTCTCTCTCTCTCTCTCTCTCTCTCTCTTCTTTCTTTCTTTCTTTTCCTCTCTCTCTCTCTTTTCTCCGCTCACTAGGTAATCCTGGCTGCTCTCAAACCGCCCAACTCAGGCCTTCCTCTCAGCCTTGGCTCCCTAAACTGCTGCGATCACAGGCTTTCCATTTGATCGACATCCTTGTCTTCCTTCTTTCCTGGTCTTCCTTCCTTCCTTCTTCTAGGCCTGAGGCTATCCTCCCACTGAGGCCTGCCTTTACCTCAGGTTTTCTGGGTTTTCCTTGAGTTCAAGGTGGGGACTTGCTATGGTGTCCAACATGGTCTCAGCTCCTGGGCTCCGGCCATCTTTCGGTCTTGGCCTCATTGAGAGCTGAGGAGATAGTCGTGAGTAGCCCTGCCAGCCCCCATGATTTGAGAGTCACACATTCCCTGTCACCAAGGTGTCCCCAGGGAGGAGTGAGCAGGTCCACTCTGGGAAACGAGACTGGTGGAGGCGTGGGTCCCCCAGAGAAGACATGCCCCTGAACCAGGCAATTCCTCTGGTCTAGCTTGGTGGGTGAGTCCAACTGCCCACTCCAGAGTCTCAGGTCTTCTGAAGGGAGTGGGCCTTGGGTTGGGGCCCCGAGAGTGGTGTGAAGGGTGGGCATGTGGGCTCACACCTGTCACACTGTTGCTTTCAGAGGCTGAGGTGAGAGGATGACCTGAGCCCCCGGGTTCGAGACCATCCCAGGGACCTTGGTGAGACCTCATCTCTACCAGAAACCAACAAAATGAGCTGAGCCTGGTGGCACAGGCCTGTCGTACCAGCCACTCAGGAGGCTGTGGTGGGAGGATCGATGGAGCCCGCCGGTGGAGACCATGGTGGCTGAGAACAGGCCACTGCACTCTGGTCTGGGTGACACAGCCTGTCTCTGACTTAGTATAATAATAGCAACCAACACCACCACAACCACAGGCCGTCCTCAGGGGCTCATCCTCGCAACCTAGCCCTTTGGGTGCAGAGGCGAGTGGGTGTCCTGAGCCTAAGGGTTCGGGACCAACATGGGATACTGTGCAAGACCTCATCTCGGCCATCAAAAATAAATCCAAAGATTAGCCGGGCATGGTGGTGCAGGTCTGTGGTTCCAGCCACTCGGGGGGCCAAGACCAGAGTACTGCCTGAGCCCAGGAGGTGGAGTCCATGGTATCCTTGAGTGTGACCCTGCACTCCAGCCTGGGCGACAGAGAGGGATTCCGACTCCAAATAGTCATAATCAACACCACCACCACCAGCAGCCCTACCATCAAGCCCGAGGAGTCACCCTCAGGCATGGGAGAGGAAAAGACTCTTTCCAGCCTGTTGGTCATGGGAGGTTTCAAAGGTGGCCACTGGGCATGTTGGTCCCATGCCTTCAGCCACGTGCCCCCAGAGGCCTGCCTCCACCCTCCATACTCATGCCCCACAACAGAGAAACATGTAAGCTCAAGGAAAAGATGGCCCTGAGTTAGGGCATCCATGGTGCACAGAGCGATCACAGCAGTCAGGCTACACCACAGCCAATCCAGGTTGTGGTAGACCATTCTGCCACCTTCCGGCAGGGGAGATACCTATCTTCTCCCTGTCACTCAATCATCCCCCGCCCAAGTGGACCTTTCCCTGGGGTGCTGTGGACACCCATCGTGACGTACTGGGAGGCCTCTTTTTTGGTGCTGGAGTCTCCGGATGAGCTGGGGTGTGGCGGCATGATTGTGGCTCCTGAGCCTGGACCTGCAGGGCTCAGGTGGATCTCACTCCTCAGCCCTTGAGCAGTCATGACTACAGGGGCCACCACACCTGAATTGATTTAGAGGACCCCTCACCAAGATGAGATCTGGTCACATCACCATGGCTGGTCTTCGAACCCTGGGCTCAGCCAGCCTCCCACTTTGATCCCCCAGGGTATGGGGCTGACGGCCATGGGCCACAGTGCCTGGTGTGGTCTCACACATTCTGTATGTGGGGGTGATGTAATGGAATGCCTCGGGACAGAGGCCACCGGGTGTCACCACACACAACTCCAGTGTTTGTGTTTCAGGGAGCTATGAGGTCTCACTGTATGGCTCAGGCTTGTCTCAAACTCCCACCCTGCAGCGATCCCCTGCCTTGGCCTTCCAAAGCCACAGCCTGATTGTCTACCGATCCATCATCTTTTGGGAACTCTAGGCCCAAGGCTGAGGCCTTGTTCCAATTGATTTCTGTTCATAATGATCCCAACTCCATACACACATGGATGCTTTTCTTTTTTTTCCTTTTTTCATTTTTTTTCTTTGAGTTGAGGTCTCACCCTTAGCCAAGGCTGGAGGGAGGTGGCTTGCTCCCAATCAGCACAGCCTTGGATTGCCAGGCTCCAACAAGCTTTCCCTGGCCTTCTGAGGAGGTGGAACGAGATGCTCGAGCCACCACATCCCGTTAACTTGGATGGACATTAGAGACAAGGACTCGCTGGGTTGCCTGGGTGTGTCTCAGTTCATGGACTTGAGATGGCCACTGGCTCTGACTCTGAAATTGCTGGGATGACGAGGTTGAGCCCCCAAACATGGCCTTGATCCTTCGTTGAAAATGAACTAGAAGGCCTGGTGCATTGGCCCACACCTGGAATCCCAGAAATCATGGAGGCTGAGGCAGGAGGATGACTGGAGCTCAGGAGACGAAGGCCATTCCGAGCCACACAGAGTGACTCCATCTCTGCATCCAATCAAACAGGGAGTCTGGGGTCAAGGTGCCCATCATCCTGGTGACATTGGAGGCTGAGGTGGGAGGATCACCAGAGCCCACAATTTCGTGGCTGGTGGTGAATGACAGTTGTGTCCCCAGGCCCCAGCCTGGGCCAAAGACCCAGACCCTGTCTCCAAAAACATCAGAATCATACACATGTTCTCAACTGCGTGTGGTGTGTTCACACTGAGACTGGCTTTGGAGCCAGGAAATATGGGATTGTAGGGGAAGAAATTTCCCAGGATGAGTGATGTGTCCCTGGCCTTTCTTTTCAGAAGTTTCTCATTGCCAAGTCAGATGGTCAGTCTGCCTGGGGCATGGTTCTAACCTCAGAGAGGAGAGCCGTCAGGAATCCGGCCAGGTAGCCTTGGGAAATACTGCACCAAAGCATGTGCAGACATTTAGGGGAAGTTGGACTGGAGAGTGCCAGGCTTGTGGGACCCTCACATGGGGGTGGGGTGGGGGGGAAGGACTGAGGTCAGAAGTTTTGGAGAATAATCTTTCTTTCTTTCTTTCTTTCTTTCTTTCTTTCTTTCTTTCTTTCTTTCTTTCTTTCTTTCTTTCTTTTTTCTTTTCTTTTCTTTTCTTTCCTCACTAGGTTGCCCAGGCTGCTCTGAAACCATCCAATTTGGGCCATCCTCTCGGCCTGGGCCTCCCAAACTGCTGTGATCACAGGTTTTCCATTTGGTCCAGATCCTGGTCTTCCTGCCTGGTCTTGAAATCTGGGCCAGAGGAGATTCTCCCACCAAGGCCTGCCCTCACCCTAGCTTTTCTGGGATTTGCTTGGGGTCGAGGTGGGGGCTTGCTATGCTGTCCAGCCTGGTCTTGATATCCTGGGATCTGGCCATCTTACCATTTTGGCCCCCCTGAGTGTTGAGGAGACAGGCATGAGTCAACCGGCCGTTCCTGCCCACCCAAAGGTTTGATAGTCATGCCTTCCCTTTCCCCGAGGTAGCCCCTCAGGGGAGCATTCGGGTCAACACTTGGGAATGAGGGGAGCAGAGCTGTGGGCACCCAGGCAGATACACGCCCCTGCTCCAGACGCTCCCCCTGTTGAGGACTTGGTGGGTGACTCTGGCTGCACTCTCCAACTCAAAAAACAAAGTGGCCACTGGGCACATCCATCCAGTGCCTTCGTCATGTACCCCAGGACAGCCTGCACCCTCCACACTCATGACCCACGGCAAAGACACACGAGCTCACGGAACAGTTGGCACCAAGCTAGGGCAGGGGGAGGGGCCCTTCCTCTCCTGATCAACCCATTGTCACCCACCCACTCAGACCTTTCCCTGGGGACACATGGATGACAGTCCTAAGGCACGTGGAAGGTGTCTTTTTTGTCACTGGAGTTTCTGTTGGCGTGGCTGCAGTGTAGTGGCATGATCATGGCTCCTGGGACCTCGACTTGTGGGTCTTAGGTGGTCCTCCTGCATCGGCCCACAAGCAGCCAGTACCACCACACATGACTTGATTTTGGGGACCTCTCACCGAGATAAGTTCTGATCACATCTCCTGAGCTGGTCTCCTACCCGGGAACTCAGACATCCTCTGGCCTCAGCATTTCAGGGCGTGGGTCTGACTGCCGTGAGCCACAGTGCCCATGCTGGACTCACAAGTGTTGTTGGCAGGGGAGATTTAAAGGCATGCCCAGGGACACAGTCTAGCACATACCATGTAGCCAGGAACCCAGGTGCCACCATGTGAGATGCCAGTGTTTGTGTTCTGGGGAGTGATACAGTCTTGCTAGGTGACTCAGGCTGGTCTTGAACTCCCTGGCACCAGTGATTCCCTGCCTCAGCCTCCCAAAGCCACAGCCCGATTGTCTGCCAATCCACCATCTTTCTGGAACTCTAGACCCAAGGCTGGGTCCTCCTTTCCAAATGATCTATGTTCATAATGATCCCAACTCCATACAAAAATGGATACTCTTTTTTTTCCTTTTTTTCTTTGAGTCTGAGTCTCACTCCATTGCCCAGGGTGGAGAGTGGTGGCTCTCTCCCAGGCACTGCAACCTCAGCCTGCCAGACTCTGGCAAGCCTTTACTCAGTCTTCTGAGGAGCCAGAACCACAGGTGCATGCCACCACATCCAGCTCATTACTGATGGAAGGTAGAGATGAGGTCTCGCTGAGGTACCCAGGTGGGTCTCGGCCCACTTCTTGGGTGGGGTACAGGACTCAAACACCCAAAGCACTGGGATGATGAGCCTTAGCCCCCAAGCCCGACCTCAAAACTTTATCAAAAATGAACCAGAAGCCCTGATGTGGTGGCCCATGCCTGGAATCCCAGTGCCCTGTGATGATTAGGTAGGAGGGTGACTGGAGTCCAGGACCCCAAAGCTAGCATGGACCAACCCAGGCCATGCAGGGAGACCCCCATCTCCACACAAATCCAAACACAGATTCTTGGGTCAAGGTGCCTGTCATCCCAATCACAGTGGAGGCTGAGGCATGAGGATTGCTGGAGCCCACAATTTTGAGGCTGGCGTAGAACATTGGTTGTGTTCCCAGGCCCCTTCTGGGGCCACAGAGAAAGACCCTGTCTCCAAAAACATCAGAATCATACACAGTTTCTCAACTGTGCATGGTGTGCTCACAGGGCGACTGGCTTTAGAGCTAGGAAAAATGGGATTGGGAGAGCCAGAGGAACCCGGTCAGGGAGCCGTGAGAACTCCCACACCAACGGGGAGCAGCCATTGCTGGTGGTTGGGGCTGGAGGGTGCTGAGCTTGGGGACCCTCATATGTGGGGAAGCAGGGGGAAGGACTGGGAGAAGAAGGTTTGCAGGAGAATTTCTTTCTTTCTTTCTTTCTTTCTTTCTTTCTTTCTTTCTTTCTTTCTTTTTCCTTCCTTCCTTCCTTCCTTCCTTCCTTCCTTCCTTCCTTCCTTTCATTCTTTCTATCTTTCATTCTTTCTTTGCTTCTTTCTTTCTTCCTTTCTTTTCTCTCCTCACTAGGTTGCCCAGGCTGCTCTCAACAACCCGTCAGGGGCCATCATATTGGACTGGGCCTCAAAATTGCTGTGATCACATGATTTCCATTTAGTCAACATCCTGGTCTTCCTGCCCAGTCTTGAACTCTGTGCTGAAGGCGATTCTACCTCCGAGGCCTGCCCTCATCCAAGGATTTCTGGATTTTGCTTGGATTCGAGCTCGGGGCTTGCTATGGTGTCCGGCATGGTGTTGAACTCCCGGGCTCCAGCCATCTTCCCATCTCGGCTGCCCCGAGTGTTGAGGAGACAGTTGTGAGTCACCCAGCCGTCCTCACCCCCTTGAATGTTTGAGAGTTATGCCTTCCCTTTCCCTGAGGCAGTCTCAGGGAGGAGCTACTGGGTCCAACTTGGGGATGAAATGGGCAGAGGTGTGGGCCCCCCAGCAGAGACACGACCCTGTGCCAGGCGCTTCCTGGGGAGGGCTCAGGGACAACTCCAGCCACACTCTCTGGGTTCCTGGGTCATCATAATGGAGCGGGCCTCATGGTGGGGCCCTGAGAGGGGTGTGGAGGCCTGGCATGGGGGCTCACGCTTGACACACTGGTGCTTTGGGAGGCTGAGGTGAGAGGATGGCCTGAGTCCCCTGGTTGGAGATAAGCCTGGACACCTTGGTGAGACCGTTTCTCTACAAGAAGCCAAATAAATAAGCTGAGCATGGTGGAACACGCCTGTTGTTCTGGCCATTTGGACAGCCACGGCAGGAAGATCACCGGAGACCAGACAGTGGAAGCCACAATGGACGAGAGTGGGCCTCTTCCCTACAGCCTGGGTGACAAAGCGTGGCACCCAATAATAATAATAATAACCACCACCACCACAATCACAGGTTGGGCTCAGTGGCTCAGCCTGGCATCCCATCCCTTCAGTTTGAGGTGAGTGGACGACCTGAGCCTGCAGGTTTGAGAACAGCCTGGGACACTGGGCGGGAGGATCACCTAAGCCCAGCAGATAGACTCCGTGGTGGCTGTGTGCATGCCCCTGCACTCAGGCCTGGGCGACAGAGTGGGATTCCGACTCCAAATAATAATCACCACCACCACCACCACCACCACCACCACGCCTGCCACCATGCACGAGGAGTCACCCTCAGGAATGGGAGAAGAAATTCACTTTACCCCTTGTCATTCACAGGAGGTTTCACAGGTGGCCACTGGATACGACCATCCTGTGCCTTTGTTTACATGTCCCAGAAGGCCTGCCTCCACCCTCCCTACACATTCCCCATGGCAAAGACGTGTGTGAGCTCACAGAACAGGCAGCCCTGATTTAGGGTGGCCGTCAGGCACAGAGCGATCAAAGTGGACAGGCAACACCATGGCCAACTCATGTTCCAGTCACCCCATCTGCCTCCTTCGAGCGAGGGGAGGGCTGCTTCCTCTCCCAATCATTCCATCATCCTCTGACCATGCGGACCTATGGCTGGCGAGTTGTGGACACCCATCATGATGCATGTGAGAGGCATATTTTTGGTCGCTGAGCTCGCCATCATCCTGCCTGGGGCGTGGCAGCATGATCGTGGCTCCCGGGGCCTTGATCAGTGGGGTTCAGGGAGTCCTCCCACCATGGCCTCCAAGCAGCCATGATTCTGGGGGTCACATGCCTGACTCAATTTTGGGAACTTCTCACTGAGCCGAGGTCTGTTGATGTTCCCCAGGCTAGTCTTCCACCTCTGGTCCTAGGCAGCCTCCTGCCTCGGGCTCCCAGGGCTTGGAGCTGATGACCAGGCCTCAGAGCTGATGGGTGACAGGCCTGGACTCACAATTTCTGTCATCAGCAGTGACACAAATAACAACCCGGGATGGAAGCCACTGCATCTGTGTAGCCAGGACCGTGGATGCCACCAGGCAATACTCCAGTGTTTGCATTCTGGGGAGTGATGAGGTTTCGCTTCATGGCCCAGGCTGGTTTTGAACTCCTGGGCTCCAGTGGTCCCCTGCCTTGGCCTCCCACAACCACAGCTCAATTGTCTGCTGATCCACTGACTTTCGAGAACTCTAGACTGAAGGGTGGTTGTTGGGAGCCAGCCATGGAGGCCCACTGAGCATTAGGGATCAGGAAGGGCCATTGACCCCGAGACCACTAGGATGCATTTGGGAGCTATTGATCCCATTTCCTCCCCCTTTCTACTCAGCACTAACCAGATTAAGCTTCTGTGAAACTCTGAGACTGGGGTGAACACAAGCTAACTTTAGAAGCTCATTGCTCCCATTCTTCCACAAACTGCAGTTTTGGCTTTCACACAACTTATAATTCAAACTTGTGTCACATCTAAGAGCCTTTGCATTGGTCACAGGCTTCTGGGTCATGATCTTAAGATTTATTGAAGGTGTAAATTTGTAGAATATAGTTTTAGAAGACAGCCATTTTGTTGAAAGAATGCAGCTGGGTTACTTGCAGGTAGCCCACTGTGAACTTTGGACTGGGCCACATTCCAAACATTCTGGGATTGGCCACTTTTGTTTGTAAAGTAAATACTTAAGCTTCTATAGGATGGTTTAACTTGGCATAAATCAATCAGCTTAGGATGAAAAAGGTTTATAGAATATGTCAGTCACAGATTAGGTTATCCTTTGTTATGGTATTTTAAGATTATCATATGAAAAGGGTTTAAAGGCAATCATTGATTAAGTTTTCATGGATTAAGGTTCCTGGTGGGTGGGGGACGCCCCTCCCACATCTGACATTGTGTATAAAAGACCCGTTGTAATTCCCAATAACACACATCGCTTCTGCAATAGACTGGAGTCCACTCTCTGTCTCTCTCTCTCTCTCTCTCTTTCTTTCTCTCTTCTTCCCCCCAATTGCCGATGCCATCTCCACCTTTGGGGTACCCTGATCCCGGCTGGAGCTGGTCTCCAGCAGGTGGTGCCTCCTTCCCAAATGATCTCTGTCTGTTCATGATGATCCCAACTCCATACACAAATAGACGCTCTTCTTTTTTTCCTTTTTTCATTTTTTCTTGGAGTTGGAGTCTCACTCCATCGCCCAAGTTGGAGGGAACTGGCTCACTCCCAGTCGTTGCAGCCTTGACCTGCTGGGCTCCAGAGAGCCTTTCCCTGGGCTTCCAAGGAGCCAGAATGACAGGCACACATCACCACGACCAGTCATTTGGGATGGAGGGTAGAGATGAGTCTCACCGAGGTTCCCGGGCAGGTCTCGGCCAGCGGACTTGGGATAGCCACTGGCCTCTGCTTCCCAAAGCGCTGGGATGATGAGGCTGAGCACCAGAGGTTGGCACTGGAGGTTGCCGAGCTTGGGGGACCCTCACATGTGGGGGTCAGTGGGGGAAGGAACGAGGGCAGAAAGTTTGCAGGAGAATGGATTTCTTTTTTTTCTGTTAACTTTCTTTTTTCTTTCTTTTCTTTCTTCACAGGTTGCCTAGGCCACTATCAAACTGCCCAAATCGAGCCATCCTCTCGATCTATGTCTCCAAAACTGCTGTGATCACAGGCTATCTATTTGGTTGACATCCTGGTATTCCTGCCTGGTCCTGAACACTGGTCTGGAAGCGATCCTCCCGTTGAGGCCTGCCCTCATCCAAGGTTCTCTGGGTTTTGCTCGTGTCGAGGTTGGGGCTTGCTATGGTCTGCAGCCTGGTCTCGGCTCCCAGGCTCCATCCATCTTCCCATCTCGGCCTCCTTTAAGTACTGAGGAGAAAAGCGTGACTCACCCGGCCAGGCCCCCTCAACGGTTTTAGTGTCACACCCTCCATTTCACCGAGACCGCCCCTGGGACGAGCAAGCAGGTCCACCCTGGAGATTGAGGCAGGTGGAGGTGAGGCACCCTGGCGGAGACATACCCCTGCTTCAGGCACTCCCCCGAGGCTGGCTCGGTGGGCAACTCTGCCTGCCCTCTCCTTTTTCCTGGGTCATCTGAAGGGAGCGGACCTCGTGGTATGGCCCTGAGAGCAGTATGAAGGCTGGTGGAGGGGGTTTCACCTCTGTAACCCCTGTCCTTTGGGAGGCCAAGACAAGAGGATGGCCTGAGCCCCCATGTTTAAGACCAGCCCGGGACCCTGCCCAGACCTCGTCTCTATAAGAAGTCAAAAAAATTAGCTGAGTTTGGTGGTGCAGGCTTTTCATTCTGGCCACTCAGGAGGCCACTCAGGAGGATCACTGGAGCGCAGTCATTGGAGGCCGCAGTGGCTGAGAGTAGGCCCCTGCACTCTGCCCTGGTGACAGAGCAGGATTCCCACTCAGATTAATACCAACCACCAACACCACAACAATAACAGGCCAGCTCAGGTGCTCAGCCAGTCATCCTGGTCCTGCGGAGGTGCAGGGGAGTGGATGGCCTGAACATGCGTGTTTGACAACAGCCCAGGACAAGGGTTGAGACTTCATCTCGGCCATCAAAAATAAATCCAAAGATTAGTCGGACATGGGGGCTCAGGCCTGTGGTTCCAGCCAATAGTTGGGCCAAGGTGGGAGGATCACCTGTGCCCAGAAGGTGGAGTCCACGGTGTCCGTGAGCGTGCCCCTCTGCAAAGGCCTGGGAAACAGATCAGTATTCTGACTCCAAATAATAATCACGCTCCCGCCACCACCACCACTCCTGCCACACAAGTCGAGGAGTCATCCTCTGGGATAGGAGAGGAAAAGGCACTTTCCTGCCTGTCGATCATGGGTGTGTTCAAAGTTGGCCTCCGTGCACGTACGTCCCATGCCGTCAGCCACATGTCCCAGAAGTCCTGCCTCCACACTCCACGCTTTTGCCTCACAGCAAAGACAAATGTGACCTCACGGAACAGACTGTCCCGAGTTAGGGCGGCCGTCGGGCATACAGTGAACAAGGAGGTCCAGTAATGCCACGGCCATCCCAGGTTACAGTCACCCAGTGTGCATTCTTTGGGCGGGGGGAGCTCCCCTTCCTTTCCTGATCACTCCATCATCCCACGGCCATGCGTGGGGAGTCATGGATGCCCGTTGTGGCACATGTTGGACGTATCTTTTTTGTTGCCAAGTCTCCGTAGGCCGGGCTGGTGCACGGCAGCACAATTGTGCTTCCCAGGGCCTCGACCTGTGGGGCTGAGGCGGTCCTCCCGTCTCGGCTCCCAAGCAACCTGAACTCTGGGAACCACTGCACTAGATTCGATTTTGGGGCCCTCTTGCTGGGAGAGGTGTGACCACATCACCCGGACTGGTTTCTTACCCCGGGGACTCAGGTAGCCTCCCGCCTCAGCCTCTCAGGGCATGAGACTGATGGCCATGAGCCATGGTGCCTGGCCTGTACTCACACGTGCTGTCAGCAGGGGCGACGCAAAGGCACACAGTGGGATGGAGGCCACCACATCCCCTGTAGCTGGGACCACGTGCACCACCACATGCCATTCCAGTGCTTGCATTCTGGGAATTGACAAGTTCTCGCTACGTGGCCCAGGCTGGTCTCAAACTCCTGGGCTGCAGCAGTCCCCTGCCTCAGCCTCTCAAAGCCATAGGCCAAAAGTCTGACCATCCACTGGCTTTTGGGAACTCTAGACCCAAGGCGGGCCTCCTTCCCAAGTGATCTATGTTCACGAGGATACCAACCCTATACACAAATGAATGCTCTTCATTTTTTTTCCTTTTTTCCTTGAGTCGGAGTCTCACGCCTTCACTCAGGCTTTATGGCAGAGGCTCGCTCCCAGCCACCACAGCCTCAGTCCGACAGGCTCTGCCAAGCCTTTCCCTGGCCTTCTGAGGAGCCGAATGACAGCTGCATGCCACCACGCCCAGGATGGAGGGTAAGGATGAGGTCTCACCAAGTTGCCAGGGTGTTTCTCAGCCCACGGGTCCAGGCTAGCCACTGGCCTGGCCTTCAAAAACTCTGGGATTATGGAGCTGAGCTCCGAGCCTGGACTTGATCCTTCATCAAAATGAACCAGACAGTCTGGCACAGCAGCCCACGCCTGGAATCACAGCACTATGGGAGGCTGAGGCAGCGGATGCCTGGAGCCCAGGAACCCAAGGCCAGCCTGGGCTATACAGGGAGACCCCATCTCCACACCAATCTAAAGAGGGGGTCTAGGGTCAAGGTGCCCATCGTGTAGATCACTCTGGAGCCTGAGGCAGAAGAACCACCAGAGCCCGTGAATTAGAGCCTGGTAATGAATGACGGTCATGACCATGGGCACCAGGCTGGGCCACAGAGCCAGACCATGTCTCCAAAATCAGCAGAATCGTACACAAAATCAAACTCCATGTGGTGTGTTCACAGGACGACTGGCTTTAGATCAGGAAAAATGGGATTGCATAGGAAGGAAAGTCCCTGAGTGAAGGATTTGTCCCTGGCCTTTCTTGGTGGAAAGTCCTTGTTGACGAGTCGGAGGGTTGGCCTGCCTGGAACACATTACTAACCTCAGAGAGGGGAGCTGGCAGGAACCCGGCCAGGGAGCCTGGGAACTCCCACACCAAAGTGGGGACAGCCACTGGGGGGTGTGTTAGGGCTGGAAGGTGCTGAGCTTGGGAGACCCTCACATGTTGGAGGGGAGAAGGACTGAGGGCAGAAGGTTTGCAGGAGAATGGATTTTTCTTTCTTTTATCGTCCTTCCTTTCTTCCTTGCTTTCTTTGTTTCTTATGTTCTTTCTTTCTTTCTTTCTTTCCTTCTTTCTTTCTTTCTTTCTTTCTTTCTTTCTTTCTTTCTTTCTTTCTTTCTTTCTTTCTTTTCTTTCCCCACTAGGTTGCTCAGGCTGCTCTCAAATCACACAACTAGGGCCATCCTCTCAGCCTGGGCCTCCCAAACTGCTGCAATCACAGGCTTTACATTTGGTCGACATCCAGGTGCTCCTGCCTGGTCTTGAACTATGTGCCAGAGGTGATCTTCCCGCCGAGACCTGCCCTCACCCAAGGTTTTCCAGGTTTAGCTTGGGGTCAAGGTGGGGCTTGCTATGGTGTCCATCCTGGTCTCGAGTCCCATACTCCAGCCATTTTCCTATTTTGGCCTCCCTGAGTGCCAAGGAGACAGGCATGAATGTCTGGGTCGTCCCCTCCCAAAATGTTTGAGAGTCACTTTCCCCAAGGCAGTCTGAGAGGAGCGAGAGGTTTCACTCTGGGAAATGAGGTGGAAGGTTGGGAGGGAGCCCAGTTGAGACACATCCCTGAGCCAGGTGCTCCACCAGGGAGGGCTTGGTTGGCGAAGCCAGCCACCCTCTCTGGGGTCAGGGTCGTCAGAAGGGAGCAGGCCTCACAGTGGGTCCCTAAGAGTGGTGTTGAGGCAGGGTGTGGGTGCTCACGCCTATCATCCTAGTGTTCTGGGAGGCCGAGACAAGAGGATGGTCTGAGCCCCCGAGTTTGAGACTAGCCTGGGCACCTTGGCGAGATCTTGTCATGAAGTCAAAAACATGAGACAAGCATGGTAGTACACACCTGTCCTTCAGGCCACTTGGAGGCTGCAGTGGGATCATTGCCAGATCCCAGCCTGTAGAGGCTGCAGTGTCTGATGGCGGTCCCCTGTGTTCTGGCCTGGGTGAAAGAGCAGGACTCCCACTCAGAATAATAATACCTACCGCCATCACCACCACCACAACCACAGGCTGGTCTCAGGGGCTCAGCCTGGCATCCCTGCCCTTCAGAGTCTCAGGTGAGTGGACGGCCTGAACCTGTGGATTTAAAACCAGCCTGGGACAAAGGGCCAGACCTCATCTGGGTCATCAAAAATAAATCCAAATACTAGCCGGGCATGGTGGTGCAGGCCTGTGGTTCCAGCCACTTGGGAACTGAAGGCAGGAGGATCACCTGAGCCCGGTAGGTGGAGTCTGCAGTGGCTTTGAGCGTGACCCTGCTCTCCAGCCTGGGTGACAGAGCAGAATTCTGACCCCCCAAAATAAAAATGACCACCACCACCACCATCACCACCCTTGCCACCCAAAGAGAGAAGTCACACTAAGGGATAGGAGAGGAAAAGGCACTTTCCGGCCTGCCGTTTTTGGGAGGTGTCAAAGGTGGCCACCGGCAGACCTGGCCCACAACATTGGCCATGGGCATGAGAAGGCCTGCCTCCAACCTCCACACTCGTGCCCCACAGCAAAAGTGAGTGTGAGCTCACAGAACAGACGGCCGAGAGTTAGGGTGGCTGTTGGGCACAGAGTGATCAAGATGGTCCGGCAACATCATGGACAGCCCAGGTTTCTGTCGCCCAGTCTGCAACCTTTGGGCAAGAGGAGGGGCTCTTCGTCTCCCAATCACTCATTCCTCACTCACCCATGCAGAACTTTAACTGTGGATCCCTGGTCCCCCATCGTGATGCACATGGGAGGCATCTTTTTTGT